>JAYKAV010003074.1:0-102422 GCA_035582835.1 Phoebastria nigripes | reverse complement strand
TTTAATTGCCTTTTTAAGACAGTTCTTGTAATTAAAATATAAATTACTTCAGAGTTTCCAGTGAATGTTTGTCAACATCCATGCACTGCTAGAATATGTAAGTACCCTTGTAGTGCAGAGTTACGGATCACTGGAATGTCGGATAGCTATTACTGTGTTCATACTATAACTAAACAAATGCATAAGCTTTCAGAGAAGTGGAATAATTATTGAAATTATAATGGAAAGGTCATAATAAATCAAATGAGGATTTGGCAATAAGTTATGTGAAACTAAATGATCCGTAGCAGTTTATACTAGCCAAATTTGTTCTGGTAGATTACTGCACAGAAAAGTGACCTTAGAAATGCACTGTTTTGCTTTTCATTAAGTTTTTTTTAAGAGACCTTGGTGTACTTAATACTCTGAGGAGTGATCACTCCTGTCTGTGTAGTGACATTATCAAGCCAGATTTAAAAGAAACTTGAGAGTTGTGTTTAGCAACACATAATTAATGAAATTTTCTCTTTCAGGTGGAAATAAGGATAACATCAGAGCAGGATGCAAGAAGTGCGGCTACCGTAAGTCTGTAGTAAGCAATATGAAGTTACAATGTTTTCTTCAATTTATGATGTTGGAACTGCCTTTTGAGGAGGGGGAAAAAAATACAAAAGAAGTGTTCTCCCTTGTTGCCCAGACATTTGTCAGTTTAAATTACCATCATTTTTTTATTCATTTATTTCCTATTCATTCTCTGGCTCCTCACACATATTGCTGCTTTTAGAAACCCTTGACTTTCGCAGAGAAAGAAAAAAGTACGCTATCGTATTCATATATACTACATTTGCAATGCAGTTACTTGAGAAACTTTGAGTTGAAAGCATGGTCTTTGATATCTACTGAGATTAGCATTTGTGCTTCTTCTGAGTCTCACTGCAAACTTAGGCAGGCATTTCAGCTCAAGTTAAGTCCAATCTGTTTTAAAAGAAAAAATAATGTAAAATCTGTATGATCTTCTACGCTAAGAAAACATACTTCTTTGTGTATTCTATATTTCAAGAAACCATTAATTTTGTTACTTACAAGTTCTGTAGTTAGCGTTTAGTTCATGCTTTGCATTATGCTCTGATCATACAAGCGTGTCTATGGCTACTCTCCTGATGAATGGAGACAGGTCGTAGTGAAGATTTTAATTTGTTAATCACTAACTCTTATTTTTAGAACAATGGAGGGGTGGACACTGTTTTGCAGCGAATTGTGTTGAACTTTTAACAGAGTGATTTAATCTGTTTTTTTTTATGAGTGTTACGTGGGGTGAAGGGGGAAAAAAGCTTGCTTCATTCTTTCACTGTAGGCTTTGTCTCCAAAAATTTTGTCAATGAATTGCCTTGTGTATCTGTTCTTCCAAAGGAACATGGAAATCCATATAGATTTAGTGCTTCATTTCTACATGCAGTAAGTATCAGAAGCTTTCTGGAAGAGAAGGAAACTTGTAGTCAAATCACACAACCTGTATTTATGTTCCTAAAAGCTCTGTCTTCAAGATGTAGGTATTTTGATATGAAGAAGATGAGTTTATTTCAATTGCTGCTTGAATTCCTGTGTCTTTAGCTTAGTTTCTCCCAAACCATATCTTCAATTTGTTTTATTCCTCTTTATTATTCCAATAGGTGTATTCAGCACAAGGTTTCTAGCTCTGGTCATGATTATTGAGATGTAACTTAGAAAACTAAAAATACTAGTCAAGTAGTAGCTTAGTCAGTATTATGTACTAGTTGCTAAAGATTATGTCTCATAAGTGAATAGGATTCTTCTATTTCACTAGAGGGAGACAAAAAGAGCAATATAACACACCTGCTGTAGTTTTTTACATATTTCACTTCATGCTTTTAGGTAATTTCTTCAGGAAGGATCTGAGACCATTAAAAATAGAAAGTAAAGGTTGGACAAAATCTTTAAATTAACAGAAGTAAGACAGAGGTCATAAAGYATTATTAAATGGAATAACATTGCAGAAGCTGTCAAAATTCTTTCAGGCTTTTGAAAAGTAAGCCTCTTCCCTCCTTGTTCACAGATTGCAGGCTAGCCTTTTTTCACTTCTCAAAACTGAATAATACTAAAATGGATGTTCTTTAGTTTCTGGTATTTTTTGGTAAGTTGTGATTTTTCTTTCTGAATATTTGTTTTGTTCAGCTGGTCATCTGACATTTGAATGTCGAAACTTCCTCCGAGTAGATCCTCAAAGAGATATTGTTTTAGATGTTAGCAGCACTAGCAGTGAAGACAGTGAGGAAGAAGAACTACAGAGATTGCAAGCAATGCGTGAAAAAAAGAGTAAGGTTTTTTTTTTTTTTTTTTTTCTCTTAAAGAGTAAATGGATAATGGACTTCTGCAGTACTGGAACTCTCATTTTATCCTTTTTGATAACTACTATTAGTTCTTTTAGCCTGTGCTTTAAAAGTAGGTCTTTTACTTCATGTGTTCAGACTTCAGAGATTTGATACACCCACATCTTTTTTTATTATTATTAATTCCTGTCATAGGAAATTAATAATGTACCCATTCAGAACATCTCAAAAGGGGCTCCTAAATACAAAAGCTTGTAAGACTGTTACTAAGAAGCTGCTTAGGAGAAAATGACATGGATGTTCTGAGTTAATCTTTTGATTATGGCATGTAGTTTAAACATCTTAAAGTTGATAGTAACTCTTAAAACTAATGACAAATATGACAGCTGAATTTCTCTCCGGTTTCTGAGTAGTGTTTTGACTGAAACAGCTAGTGAACTGAATTTCAACATTCATATTTGGAGACGTACCATTCTCTGTCTGGAAGGTCTGAGCATCAACTGTTTGTCAGAGAGAGAATAGGTGGGTTATTTAGCAGATACTTGAGTTCGTTTGAATTTGGACTCTGAAGAGGCTGTTCCCCTAAGTAAGAAGGGGAGGTTGTTCCACCATAGCGTGTTTTAAATGAATGAATGTTCTTCCTCTCTGCCCCTTGAAACGTCATGTTTTGTTCTGTTGCTCTCGCATTCCAGACTCAACATTCAGTTCTTACTAAAGATGCTATTTAGGAAGGAGAAAGGATAGATAGAACCCTGTAATTTGCTGGCACACTTCAAAAGAAATGAATAGTCTGCTTGTCAGGAGTGCTGAATTGGTACTGCAACAGTCCTTTCTTGGAACAAGTCTCTTCGGAAGAACTTGTTCCCACTTATTATGTACTTTTGAATGTAAGTGGTTTTTTGGCCCTAAACTGATTGAAGATGGATATCTGTGGGAAAAACAGCTGTTTACTTGATCTTGTTGTATCCCTATGTTCTTTCTCAAACTGTGGCTGCTATGTGTACTGTGAGGAGCTATATATCTTTAACTGTCTTTTTAATCTTTAATAATCTCGGCAGGATTTTGCCATTTTCAAGTGGCCTCATCTTCTCAAGATTTTTGCACTGTTTGCACTTAGATTTTTGCACCGTATTCTTAAAAAAAATACTGAGTCCTTGTTCACACATTCTTTTTCATGGTTTTTAATTGCTCCAAAAGTAATTTTCTTTTTGTAACTCATATTGAATTCTTTCAAATTTTGCTCCAGAACATGCAGACTAGTAATTTCTATTTGTGGTAGCAAATGAATAACTGCAGTAGCATGCAGACTTTATGGAAAGTTATTTGTATGATAGAAATAAGATGAAATGCTTAAAATTAGCTATCTGTTTTAAGGATAAATTGTAAAGCCAGTATTTTCCTGTTAGCTGACATTGTAATGTGTATTTATGTAGTGGATTTGCATTTCGGAGAATTCAAAAATACTTTTTGAACTGGTATAGAAAAGTGTGATAAAAATACTGCTTGTAAGTGAAATGTGAAGATACTATACAATACTATACAGTGTTAGGGCAGGAAACAAACATGACCAGATGAGGGGTGACTCTTCTGCCAATTTTTGTAGACAGTATATTGACAGTTAACTCAAATTTGTCTTGGTTATGGCATAGCCATTTGTGAAGTGTGAAATGAGGATGTGTGAAAGTAATTCACGTAAGCCTAAGGGAATATTGGTTTTTTTGTATGTTCTAGTTAAATGACCTGTTTTCAGACTTGGGAAGTCTTTTAAAATACAGAAGAATGGATATGAAAACCTAAAGCTGATGTAAACATATAGGAAAAGTCACAACTTTTTGCTATGTTTTACAGGCCTTCCTTCATTCTTAGTGCTTAAATCAAAGTCATTAGAATGTAAGTTGTACAAAAAGTTCTGCTACTCTGCAAAATATTTCTGAAATTACTATACTAGACCAGAATTTGGGGGAAGGAAAAGAAAAACTTTTAACAAGAATTTTGTAGTAACTTTACATTGCTATTGAAGCCACTCTTTTAATGCTGATCTTAAGTCAGACAAGTGTTCTGTAAACTGTAACTTTTTATCCATAGATTTAAATGAGGAGGAAGAAAAAAAGAAACAAAAAAGAAAAAGCAAAGAAAAAACAAAATTAAAGAGACCCAGGAAAAGGTAACTCTATCACACACCTGTTTTAATTTCAAAACAGAACTTTAGAAATATTTCTGATACTTGGGTTGTTTCTCAGAAGACATTGCTTCTTTTGATGCAACTTTATTTGCAAGTACATCTTTGGTTTGAAAAGCTTCCTGTTTTCCAGTGAGAACTTGTTTGTTCTTTGAGTAATGGTAAAGCCCCAGGCTTTCTGCTGTGGAGTTAGGACTGTGGAAGTCTAGAAAGCTCTAGCAAGCTGGAGGTCTGCAGGTCTGAGAAAGCAATGCTCCCTCTGACTATCCAACACTAGGCAAGATGTGGTGGGAAAGGAACAAGGAGTCAGGAGGATTATGGAGTTGGTCCCCAGCTTAGCTCGCATGAGAAGCCTCCCTGCAGTTCAGAGATCCTAAGATTCCCTGTGTGCACACATGCATGTGTAGACACACACACACTGTGAGTAACATGTAACTATCAAAAGGAAAAACTTCTGTAGTTTTACTTAGCATGTGTTGAGTTTTAATGTTCYTGTTATTGTAGAAGCCTAAAAAAAGTGTTACTCCAGTTTCAAAGGAAAATGTCGTAATACTCAAGTTTATTGTGAATCTGAGTTTTGGCCTGCTGACTGATTTTTTTTTTTTTCAGATGAGACTATAGACTGGTTAGTCATTAGGACTGTTGATGAGACAATATCCCAGGAACTGCACTGAAAGCTAGGAAACGTATAATGTATTTGGAGGCCACAATAAGATGTTTTTCAGAAATAAAGAAACAGGATTTAACACTGGTTGTATGGGCATTTTTCCCCTTCCTTATCTGCATAGTGTAGCTCTAACTTACACTTATGAAGACAGTAGAAAAGAGTCAGCCTGCTGGCTGTAGTCTTTACATGTAAGTAATTAATAGTTAATCATGTAAACAATAGCACAAAACTGCCCTCTTGAGTATAGTAATTGTGACTTTTCTTTTATTATCATCTGAATTCTTCTATGTATGTAATCACTCATCATTGCTGGTTAGAGACCAATATTACCAGCTGCAAGAGCATCCAAATTTGTCATACCCATTTCTCTTCGATTTTTGCATGAGAGAAATACATTAAGATTTGTCTGAAGGCATTACTGTAGCATAGTTATTGATCATGTGATATTTTAAAAGCTGGAAGCTCTCTCTTACTGTCATACTTTCAGTTTTCTGTCGGTCTTAGTACTCTTAGTCTTTTTCTTATTGAAGGTTGAAAAACACACAACTTGCCTATTCCATTGTTAATTAATCTGTATTATAAACATACTGCTTTTCTGGCACAATAGTCTAATTAGAAAGGTCGTCATTCAGTTGAACATGCAGACTGAGATATCATAAGCTTTCCAGTGGATGCTACTGTACGAATTCTACACCAAATTCAATTTGTGACTTCATATAAATACTGAAGTTAAAAACCCCCACATTATTCTTGTGGCATTTTCCTTCTTTAATTACATATCAACCTGTATATATATTTTTTTTTACTAGATCTTCCTCATCAAGTGCAGCTGAAGAGGATGGGCCAAAGTCAAAAAAACAAAAGTCACACAAAAAAGAAAGGGAAAAGGAAAAAAAGAATAAATCTAAGAAAGGAAAACATCATAAAAAAGAGAAAAAGAAGAGACGAAAGGAAAAAAGTTCATCTTCTGATAGTTCAGACAGTTCTAGTAGTGACTGAAGTGGTGGCCTATTTTTGCGTTCACTTCTGCAGAGAAGATGAGTTTCCTTTCAACTCAAATCTATTTATGCTTTGCAATGCTGTTGTTTTAAAATGAGATATATATATATTTTTAAGAAATCTATTTGCAAATATCAGTGCTTCAGATTATTAAATGGACCATTTGGGAAAAAATGTGCTCTTCTATTTCAAGTTTATTAGTACAAAACCATGCAAGTTTAACTAGTTCTTCACTCCTGTTCTTAGTTCAGTTGTGATTAGTTGTGTTTGGAATCCTTTACACTAGGATAGGGTAAACTACAGTTTGCAAGTCTTTGTGTAGAAAGATTTGGAGTTAAATATGCTTAATGTCAGAATGGTTAAATCAAATTTGGAAATTCAAGTGAGGTTTTCTATTCTGTTATCCTCTAAATAAATGTATGTTTTGCATAACTTTTTATACTTGCATACATTAATCAGTAAGTGCAAATATGAAACAGTGTTCGGGTCCGGAGAAGAGAAAGAATGGGCAATGAGAAGCTAAAAGAGATTGCTCCTTCAAAATTATCTTCTAAAACTGATCTAGGCATAGACTGTGAAACACAATTACACATTCTTTTGGCAGGATCACTGTGAGCAAGCTGAGAACAAACAGAAGCAAACAAAAGCTATTAATTTTTTGAAGTCCTTTCTTTCTGCCTAGGTTTTGTTCTTTTACAATTATGGCCATTTCATCTTTGACATAAAGTGCCACTTCTAACACTAGATGACCATCCAGCAAGATTGTTTACAAGGTTCTAAGAACCATGTTAATACAGTGATTAATAGCGATTAATGCCTATATGAACCAAAACAGGAAATTCAAAGACTGACAATTGACAAGAATTGTGAAGCCTCTATGCATTCTAATAAAACTCCCATTGAAAAGTTAAAAAACAAACCAACCAACCTCTTGTGGAATGTAAGCAATCTATCATGTTGAAGTCGGTTGCAAAATTTACCATTTGCTATCGGGAGCAATGTTAAGCATGTCAAAATTTTATAACTGGATTCTGGGGTATCCAATTCATATCTTGTACTGTGGCAGGGTACAGGTACAAGACAGACTGATACTTTTGAGCTGAGCAGATTTYAGGTGTATGATCCTACCCCAGAAATGCCTAAGCCTCAAAGTGCTTACATTTACAGCTTCTTGAAAATGCTCATCATGCCTGTGGTTTCGTTTTTTTTCTGCTTAGACACAGAACTGCTGCCACCTGAGCCACTTGGCATACAGCTGCAGTGTAAGTCTCATGGGAGTCAAAATATGAGGAAGAGCAACACTTAAGCTGTCTTAACAATAATAGCCATTGCCTATGTTTTCTACAGTGGGTTAGAGCATTGAGTCAGTACAAAATGTTTTATGGTATTTTAATGGTTACTGCATTTGGCCTGAAAGTGAGATACCTAGGTCTAACTCTGTCTTTCAAACTTTTATGTCTCAGACCAGTACCCTTACAATTGGGCAGCTTGTGCTGTAGATGCTGTTCTAGGGAACATTAGAGATCAAAATACTCATGGAAGCCACAGAGCAAAGAGAAATAATCTGTAACCTTGTATGTAGGTCTCTCAGTAGAGGATGGCAAGAATCCTTGCATCTGCTCTTATTCTTACTGGCTTTGGTCCAATCTAAGTTTTCATGTCATATATCATGATTTCTGGGATGGGCTTGGATAATATAACTGAAGAGAGACTGGACTCCTTAATTAGCTGATACCTGTGCATGGTATAAGGAACATTTCTTTCATAAGTACTATTTAACAGATTCTGCCACCCTGTTCATTCTAGTTTCCTTAGTATTCCTGTGGCTGTTAGGTCTTATTTTTGACTGGGTTAATTCTCTAAGCCAGTCATTCTGTAGAGAGCAACAGGGGAGTTGTGGGCTACTTAAGCCAGTACTGTTGCCAAAAGAAATATTTAATCAAGCCACAGCTTAAGACACAACACATTGCGATTTTTTTCTCCTAAAATGTTACTTACTTAATGAGATTGGAAAGGTTACTGGAGTTAGGGGAATTCAGAACTTATATGTAATTCTCCCATGATCTTCCTATGATCTCCTGATGATCCCATGATGCCAGCTCTGGGGAATGGGAGTTTGTACCTTATGTGTTTCTTGATTTTTTGAAAGCTTCATCTGAAGTCAAGTAACTGAAGGGAAATTTTACTGAGCTTTCTATATCAGAATGGCTGAAGAGTTTATTAAACAACCCTTATTAGAGTTAGTATATCGCTATGCATAAGTATAATTTATCCATCAAACTATATTTAATGACAAATTAGAGAATGGATAGAGGCTTAAAGTTCAGAAAAGCAACCGGTATATATTTTAGTAGTGTTCCTTACACTTTTGTGTAGTTTCAGATAGCCATTCTAGATTCTAGTTGTAATTGTTGAAATCAAAAGATTACCTATCTAAATGATAGTGCAATTACCTTCCATGTAGCATTACAGCAGCTGTTTATGGTAGTTACAATGGTATTTTGTACAGGAGTGTAAGGCATGAATTTCAATGTTCATGTTTTGCCACTTGTTACTAGCGTACATAGATTTTCATATTGGAAAAAGGCTTTTCTAATTTGAACAATTTAAATACCACTATTCTCTTAATTCATGCATTTATGTAACAGATAGAATATCATGTGTCAGCTTATTTTTCATGCCATATTCCCATTTTATTTACAAAGATGTACATTGAAGTCAATAGATTTTGCCACAGAAGTGCTCAAGATTTCAGGTATATTAACTGATATATCAAGGAGATGCTGCAATGAACCAAGTTAATATTTGCTAATATTTAAAAGTGATATAAAATAAATATTACTGTTCTTCTTATTTGATTTAGCCATAATTTTAGTGATTCTCATGTGTTGTAACGAACGTTATTGTTTCACTTGAGTCTTAGCTTGAACCAAAATGCCTACTCTGGTTCCAGAAAAAGAAGTGACATTCAGCAGGTTTAGGTCAAAACAAGACTTCTAATATTAAAACTCAGCTATTTCTTCTCTCCTATCAGTTGTTATTAGCTTCAGTTTTCATGAATCACACTTTCAAGGGCAATGCCTGACGTAACTGCTGCTATTGTACAGGCCCCAGATATTGATTGTATGTCTGCTACTCAACAAGCACCAAAGATCTTACAATATGAAGGTGATGCCAGTACAAACAAGGACTGTCATCCCCTGTCAACTTATCTCAGTTACAGAATGAAATGCCTACTTTCAGAAGAAAGACAAAAATAATGCATGTGAGTAGTATGTGGGGTAGGATGAAGAAAAGAAATGAAGGCAAGGGCATGCCAAATGGATAGAATAATGAAGAGTCAAGAACCTCCATACGCCTTACAAGAAGTTCTGAAACGCAGATCAACCTCTATCAATAGGCACCAGGAAACAAAGTAGATGCCTGGTGTTTCCTTCAGTCTTGTTTCCCAGATAGCAGAAGAAAAACGTGCACATCTGCAATCCACCTACTAGCTGGGGAACAGACTGTGCTATAAAATGCACCAAAGGCTGGAATCACTGAATCAAAGCTGAATTAAGCTATTGTTTTACAAATAGCTAAAGGAAATACACACTCACAGCACAAAAATTACAGCTTCATCATTCTCTGCAGCATGTGAGACACCATGGAAAACCCTTTAGTCTCTCATGATGTAGAGTATGTATACTTTTTTATGTACCTAGAGTAATGCAAAGTTATTTTCAGCACAATCAAGTAAGTTTGTATAACATGCTTTAATTTAATTTGAATACATATCAGATTGTCAGGGAGGTTGAACAACAATGCAATAATCTTTTTCTCTTTAGACTTTGCTAAAGTTACACTTCCCTGCTTAGTAGTTTTCATCATCTTTAGAGGCATTTTATCAATATGAACATACTTGCTATCTTCATGATCTCTTAAACTTCTGAAGTATTTTAGTTGCTACTAGCATCAGTTTGCACTGTGAGAAAAGTGATGTGTACATTACTGATCGTTTAACAATTTAATATTAGTTTTCTGTTTTACCATTACATGCTCCTTTACCATCAAAATTTGTATGAATATTACACCATCACTCATTGAGTTTACATTTTTTAGATTATGGCATTCGGTAGTGTCAGCTTGTGTTGTTTCCAGGAGTTTTTCCTGAGTAGATACTTTTTTTGTTGTATTCTGAGCTCTCTTCAATGCTCTACGTTGGTTCTTGTGCAGTCTGCAAGGGAGCATAAATGAGGGACAAACAAAAGTGTTAGCCATAGGTACCCAAGAGGTGGAACTAAAACTAAAAGAAAAATAAATTCTGAGTGATACAGTATCATTACACAGCCCTACAACTGAAGGGTTTTGTCTTTTTTGTTTCGGCCTTAAATCATAGTGAAGAATCATAATATAGCTAAGAATTGCAACAAGGCAATTCTAGCTAGAAAAAATTGCAGTGTCTAACTATGAACTTGGAACAGACTGAATAACCTTAGAGGTTTGATCTTTAAGGAGATCAGAGCTGCTGAGATAATCAATGCATATTGAACTCTGTATTTACTCAGTGCTTTTATAGTTGACAACAACAAAGCAAGTCATAGCTGCAGGTCACTCCCAGGGGTATCATGAGTAATGAATCTGACACTGTGCTTGTTGTCTTTTTCATACAATAATCAGTTTCAGGAACTTCTGAGCTGCATTTTCAGCAGTTCATCTTTTGCAGTTCCTCACATCTTCTCTCCCCAGTCAAAAAAGGGCGCAATCTGTATGTATGCAGAACAGAATGTCAAATATCACAAACCTTTTAACTCAACTGATTATTCAGTAGTGCCCTGCAGTCTCCACAGTAGAGCCAGCAGTGAAGCTGTTAGAAAGTAGTTCTGATGTTGCCATGTCTTGGGGACTCACCTAACTTAATTTGTCAAAATTACTGTACATCAGAGACTCTTTTAGGCAAAAGACACACTTGTACCTCTTACCACAATTCCTCTGCCTCAAGGCAGTAGTACCCGAGAAGGGCATTAATGGAGATTCTAAGCTGCAAATCACAATAAATAAGAACAAAGATGGATAGAAAAACATGCCAAAAATGCTTCTGTAATAAAAATGCCAGAACACTGAAACTGCAAGAAATACTAGTATAACAATCATGAAGACAAATTTAGGGGATAAAGAACAATATGAGATGAGGTGGTGGTAGCAGAAAATAAGCAATTGCAGAAGAGGTACAAGAATGAAGAAACCAAAGGGAGTAGAGAAATGCAAGTACAAGGATGGAAAAGATACAAGCAGTCTAAACCAATGATTATGCAGTACAGGAAAATCCTCTCCTATCAAGAATATGATATAGTTTTATGTCAAAAAAATTGATAAATGATTTGAGAAAGAAGATCAGAGGGAAATGTTTGTCTAGAAATGCAAATATTCTCCTAAAATGTGTAGTTTAAATACAGCAATAAAGGAGAAAAGTCTGTAATAGAAACAGGCATTCTACATAGTAGAATTCATTTAAACCCTAGCATAGTATTCAAAATGTGACTAAATATTGTTTAGTTTTCTGTGTAAGCTAAATATTTGTCCCACTGAGAAAGTGTACAGTGAAGAAGAATGATTAATCCTTATTTATCTGTAGTGTACATAAATATTCCTGAGGCTTTAACTTAGTGTAATAGTTTATAAAATGTCCTGGCAGAATTTTGACCATCAGAGAATGGTCCAACAAAGAATTAAGTTCAGCTGTAAGAAACACACTGTATAATAACAGTATATGAATACTGCCTCAGGATCCTTTCGTCCCAGTGCACTTTAAAGCTTAGTAGTTATAAGCCACCTTTATGGATCCTCTATTCCAAACTGCCACGACAGTAGCATGCAGTGATACTCTGAAGATACAGTTTGGAAATTACAATGTTTATCTATATAGAACGCCTACACTTAATTTAAAAAACCAAAACTATAGCCTATTTTGGGGACAATTCCACTACAGTAATGTAAAACTGAAGAGAGATGGTCCTAAGACAATGCAGACAAGAACAGCTGATCAACAACTGATCAGCACGAAAATGATCAGGGGGATGGAACACCTCTCCTATGAAGAAAGGCTGAGAGAGTTGGGGTTGTTCAGCCTGGAGAAGAGAAGGCTCCGGGGAGACCTTATTGCAGCCTGTCAGTATTTAAAGGGGGCTTATAAGAAAGAGGGGGACAGACTTTTTAGCAGGGCCTGTTGTGACAGGACAAGGGGTAATGGTTTTAAACTAAAAGAGGGTAGATTTAGACTAGATAGAAGGAAGAAATTTTTTACAATGAGGGTGGTGAGGCACTGGAACAGGTTGCCCAGAGAGGTGGTAGATGCCCCATCCCTGGAAACATTGAAGGTCAGGTTGTATGAGGCTCTGGGCAACCTGACGTAGTTGAAATGTCCCTGCTCATTGCAAGGGAGGCTGGACTAGATGACCTTTAAAGGTCCTTTCCAGACCAAAATATTCTATGATTCTATGAACTTAGCAACCAATTTTCATACATACATCTATTTCAAAATATTTGATCATAGATTATTTAGTATCCAGCCCAGATGTGAGGAGAAGGGAGTTTCAAGACTGTTTTAAATGTAACAGAAATACTAGTTTAAGCTATGCTCCATGCTTGTAGTGTTTATTTTAAATTCCTACTGATTACTCATTTTCCTCTATTGTAAGTAATTTGTCCTCTTACAGGAAGTTCAGCAAAGTCCATAAAAACCAGCTGTTTCTTCAGCCAAACCAAGTGTGAACAACTTTTCAGACTTACGAACCTATGGAAATTATTTTGGTGGTAGAAGCAACTAATGTTTTAAGTTAACAATTCCTGCTCTAGTTTGCAGGAAAATTTAGAGTCGGTTCACAAAGAGACAATTATGCCTTAACTGATCCTGGACTGTATGCATTCCAGAGGACAACACCAAGGAATACTTTACAGCTGTTACATCCATCCCATTTCTCTCTCTTTACTTTATCACACTTTTCACTCTTCTCTCTCTTTTCTTCCATTTCCAGGGCAAGCATCTATTCCAAAACAGTTGACCTGTATTAGTTTGAAAAGTATGAGTTTTCTGTGATTTGGGGGTTAATTCTACTTGTTAAGAAAAAAGATTAAGCTCAAAATTAATTATTTGATCCAAATAAATTAATTTTTTTAAATTTTACATTAACAAACATCAATTTAATTCTGAAATATTACAGAAAAAAAAAGGAGTCAGCAATACAACAAGAAACCCCCCAAACTTGTAAAAACTAGTGCAGTAAGGCAAAGTTTTCCTTTTCCATATATGTAAGAAATGTGGGTATATGGGGCTCTGTGGTATATGAAATTCACTGTGCAGGCTTCAGTTTTCCACATTATGTTTAGAAAGTAGTGGGTTAAACTCTTGACTTGGGCTTATGCAACGAGTCTGGGGATATTTACACTTGTAAACCGCTGTTTTTTACAAACTTTCAAGAATTAAATGAGGTAACCATTACAGGGAAAATAATCTATTTTTGAAGACAACAGGAAGCCTCCAATATTGGACACTAATAATGAGCTGTCTCAAATAGGCTTCAGATAATATGTAACAGAAACCTTTTAAAACAAAATGTAAGAAACTCAGATGCTGGTAGGCGTTTCACAGACCTCAGAAGTACCTGGGCATTTATCTTAAAAACTTTCTTAATATGACACCTCAAGAATTTTATTTCTGTGTTTAGATAACCAGTACATGATGGTTTGCTATAGAAAGGCTAACTTGCCAAACAATTACTACAGGATGCTTAAGTTTCCCTTTGAGGTTCTTCCTCAATTCAGATCAGCTCTCTAGTGAGGTATTGAAATTAAAGAAGTTCCTGTGGTATTAAGCCCAACTTCAGAATAAAAGAAGTAGGGAAGATGAGGAGCATGAAGTTTTCTTTCTTAGAGACTAGGTTGCTTGTGCCAAGGACTAAGAACACAAGGTTTTGGAAGAAGGATCAAAGATTGGGATCTAACAAAAAAGTCTTTGTGGATTTGTACCGATGCGAACTTGAATATTTCTTTCAAAGGAGAAGCAGCAGACTCTTAATCCTTTGAAAGATATCAATTTTTTAGATATATAACCTTGACTTCCTTAAGGAAATCTCTTCTGTTACATTTAAATTCTATGAATCTGCTTTGCCAAACCTTTCCAAATCTCTGAAGTGTTCTGAATCTTAAATAATGCTCTCTTTCTAAAACGTCAGCCAGATCTGTTCCATGTGCAATTGCTGTTTCTGCTGTTACTGTATCTTCTCCTGACTGAAAGAGATTAATGGTTTGAATCTGGAAAAAGGCAGCCAAAAGAGTGTTGCTCTTGGGATCAGCAGCTTTCTCTCCCCTTCCACCTGCCCTGCCCCAGCTTCAGAAGCTTTATTACTTTTCTTCTAAGTTGCAGCACAGAAAAGATTAAAAAGCCTCTTTTCAATGCTGACAGTACAAATTATTTCTTTAAATTTTCCCGGGTGTCTACAAAATAATTTTCCAAGTTAATGCAGAGAATACAGGAGCTAAGTGAATTAAAGGAAGAAAAAGCAGAGAGGAATGAATGTTTACCTTCCGTTGTGAAATGAGTATATGTGTAGATTACTTTTCATTTGATGGCTAAAAGTGAATAAGCTATTCCTAATATGAGTGAAAAAAAAAAATCACACACTTCATATTATTAAATTAAAGGCTGTTTTTGCTCTTTGCTGGATGCTTTAAACAGATCTCTTATATTCCTAAACAAAGCCTTCATTTACTAAGTTTTTTCCCTCTTAAATTTGATAAGTGCGTTATATTAAGTCTTGTTTCAGTAAACTGTTACTGGAGGAACTTAAAACCAGAAGAAAATGGGTATTTACTCAGTCTTTGAGGAGGAAGGCATTTTCATTCTAAACATATTGCTATAGGAATGTTTACAGGAAACTAGAAAAACTTGACTTTTCAATTCACAAAATGCAAGTTGATAAGGGTATAGTCCTCCCTAAACATTAGGGGATAGATGTAAATAACAGCAAAGAAAGCACTTAAAAGATAATAGAAGTATACAAACAAATTGGTATTGTCCAGGAGTAGATTTAGGCTGGAAATTCACAGAAACTTTCTATACATCAAAGAACCACAGTCCCAGAAGAGCAAGAAATACAACTTCTGAAAGAGGGAGCTTGGTACATATAGTGGCTCAAACGAAGATGTGGTTGTATGAGACAGCAACAGACTGGACAAATAGAACCAGGTGCTGTTTTGGACACCAGAATTCCTGTTACTACTGGTACTTAAATATGTTTTAAAAAAATGGAAGGTTATAAATTTACCAAGAAAATTTACAGATAATAGGAAATAAGGTGAAGTCTCAAGTATTAGCGAGGAGGACACCGATAGTTCAAAGCTAGACGAGTTCAGACAGGAAAACGAAAAATGTCTCAGACTGGCAACATGAGGCTAGATCTGGACAGCAGGTTATGCATACGCTGGGAGCAGGGTAAGTTGAAAAAAAAACATTAGAGGGTACAACCACCAACTAAGGAGTAAAGGTATACCTCTTACTTGAGATATGACTGAGGCAGTAATTGAGATTTTAAAAATATGACAACGAACTAGAATCTCAGGAAAAAGATTTCTAGATTTAATACAAATGATTCAGCTGTGGAACAGTTTAAAGTCAGTGTTTCAACCTTTGCCATGCTGTGATCCCTAGAAAATGTCTCCTGTCCACCTGCATTTAGTCTGGTTCAGCTCTTTTTGAAGCAGAAAAGGAGGATTCTGCTGGTAAAGGATAAGTTTTGCTGCCTGTCAGTCAGTCCCTTCAAGGTCCTGGAACTTAAACAGGGCCACAAACTTCCCAAAATAATGCTACAAATCTCTCCAGTGACTGAAGCAACTCAGGACTGAGTGGGAGTGGAAACAGATGTCTCCTTAGCTTCTCTTGCCTCTTGTCCATGAAGCTGGACAATAGGTAGGAGACCTCTTACATAGATAATAAGGAATCTCACCTTTACACTGACATAAGACCAGTAGGCGTTTTAAAAAGAGACATCAGTGCATCACTGTGCATTTATTCCTGAAATGGGATAAAAGTTGGTTATTGTATTTTCCCCATTTTCTGACACAGATTTTCTAAGTTGAACATCAAATCAAGATAAAAGTATAATTTAAAATTGTAATTTTAAACTTTCCTTACGATGGTGTGAGGTACTGTTTTTGGCTGGGATAGAGTTAATTTTCTTCACAGTAGCTCATATGGTGCCATGTTTTAGATTAGCAACCGCAGCAGTCTTTTGTGGCACCCAACGTGGGGCTTGAAGGGTTCGAGATAACAACAGCTGTGGTTGGATATGTAACAAATACCACACCTAGTTCTGGGTGAACTGCACCAGTGTTTTTAAATCTAAACACAAAAAGCCCACACAGCAGTAATACAATAACGCTGAAGTCCCAAACAGCCGTATGGGAAGCACTTCAACGAAGAGGCCTGTGCCCGGCTAGGCCACAGGCAGCGCTGGGTTCTGCCTGCAAAGAAGCACTCAGGTAAGTTGCGGAAGTAATATCTGCTTAGAGGCAGCTGCTGAAAGACCTGGCACCGCAGACGGGCAGACAAAAACTGAAACAAAGGAGGGTATGACCTGCAGAATGAGTACTAACAGCATGCGAAGTTTCCAGTTCTGCGCCCTCTCCAGCCTGCGGCGAGCCCGCCAACGCACATGCTGCCCTCAGCTTCTGCGTGCCTCGCAACACGCGGGTCTGCCGAGGCCCCTACATACAACCACTGCGGAAACCGATTCCTGCTGCACTTCCCTCATCACGTTAAGTTTGTCACAGCCTCTCCAATGTTGTGAAGGCAGCCCACACCAAACGTGGGGAGGGAGAAGCAGCGGGAGGGGGCGGGCACCGGGAGGAAGGGGAGGCCCCGCGGAGGGAGCCCTGGCGCCGCGGCCTCCAGCCCGCCCCTCCCGCCTGCCCTTCACCTCGTCAAGGGGGCGGGGGAGGTGGCCGTCCTGGGGCCATCTCGGCGGCTTTCCCGCTGAAGGAGCGGCATCTCTTCTCTCGCTGTTAATCCTGAGGGGGTTTATTCGTCCGCAAAGTTTTAGTAAGCAAGAGCTGGTGGAACTTGACATATTTGGTGGGTACAGAAATTGTGCTCCTTGTTTCTTACCCTGCTAAAGAGTTGTGGTGCCTTTGTTCTATAGCATTTTCAACTAAAATGTTCAAACCCCATTAAGGATTTAGAAAGCAAGTACTGTTTTCCTCACTATTTTCCCTAAGTTGCTGGTTTCCATGCATTCAGGCATTTATCAATGTAAAGTTGTCTTTTTTCATAATACTTGGAAAATAAACAAATAAAAGAATGGTTCTAAATCATCTCTAAGTGATTCATATATAATTTTGTTGTTGTCCTGGTTTCAGCTGGGATAAAGTTAATTTTCTTCCTAGTAGCTGGTATAGTGCTGTGTTTTGGATTTCGTATGAGAAGAATGTGACAACACAGATGTTTTAGTTGTTGGTAAGCAGTGTTTATACTAAGTCAAGGACTTTCAGCTTCCCATATTCTGCAAGCAAGGAGGTGCACAAGAAGCTGGGAGGCGGCACAGCCAAGACAGCTGACCCAAACTGGCCAAAGGGATGTTCCATACCATACGATTGTCATGCTCAGTATGTAAGCCGAGGGGTGTTGGCCGGGGGGCAGTGATCGCTGCTCGGGGACAGGCTGGGCGTCAGTCAGTGGGTGGTGGGTGGTTGCATCACTTATTTTTCCTGGGTTTTGCTCCTCTCTCTCTCTCTTTTGTTGTTTTCCTTTTCATTACAGTTTATTATTATTATTATTATTATTATTATTATTATTATTATTATTTTATTTCAATTATTAAACTGTTCCTGTCTCAACCCACAAGTATTCTTACTTTTGCTCTTCTGATTCTCTGCCCCATCCCACCAGGGCGGGGGAGGGTGAGCGAGCAGCTGTGTGGTGCTTGGTTGCTGACTGGGGTTAAACCACGACAGTCGTGGGAACTTTTTAACTTTGATCCCACATTGCCCGATTCCCTTAAACTAAAATGTAGCAATATCATTAACATTTATCCTTCTTGGACCTACATGATGTTCTGGGGCTTAAAAAAAGTTTCTTTTGTTTCCTTTTGAATTTTAGTGAAAGATAATCCTCTGCATTCCAAACTAAGCCAATTTATCCCTTAACACCTCTTCAATTCAGATACTTACCAGGCCATGGTTCGTGGCCACTATCTATTAAAAGATAACTGGAGGACATTCCATTCACCCTTGATCACCAATATTCCTTAAGTGGCCATAAAGCTTGGGAATTAAAGCATGTGTCCATTAGGATTAGTAAAAGGTATAATAAATACAAGGGGTTTGAGAGAAGCTGCAAAATTGGTTAGACAAAGACTGAAATTTTAGTAGTCTTTGTTCAGGAAGAGGAGACACAACTAAAGTTTCCAGAATAACAAAAGGTACAAGGATGTGCATATTACTGTACACTTTAAAACACTGCAARCAAAAACGACTTTAAAGACAACATGTGTAAATCTGTTTCCATCACGGAATGTGCTAATTGTGATGAGGCATGACTAATGTCAAGAGCTTTGCATAATTAATTAACATGTATACATTTGTCTCACTAATGTATATTCCATTGCAATAGATGAGATAAAAATTCAGAGATATGAGCTGTCATGCAACTTGGCATGTTAACTTACATGTGATGATATGTGGGCAGGTACTGCACTAGACACGCTTACTGCTTAATCTTCCTTTGAAAGTAATTGTTAAAAAAAGACATCACACTGACCTGATACAGCAACTTCTGTGTGTGTACTAATATAACAAGATTTTAAAAGAATTAACACAGTTTGCTTGTGTGAAATATTGTTTGTACCTTTCTTTCTCACAGCATCGCTGACTATTCAGTCTTGTGTTCATACACTGTTTTTTGGCATTAATGTCTACAGGATTAATAAAATAGTATCAGTTTGACTTTTTAACTTATGCTGAACCAAAATTAATTGGTTAATTGTAATAACAGATCACCTCCCCAGACAGTATTTTTTAGTAGCCATTAGACATCAAGAGTTTTTATCCCAAAGCTTGGAAAAACCTGTTGTACCTCTGGGGATGGAGTCATAGAGCAAGTCTATTGGTTTGGAGACTTTTAATGAAAACATGTCAGTGCTGCCATCTTTTGGACATTCTTTAACTACTTATGATGGAAAACTAGGATCTGATTAACAAGGACATTGTTCGTGAGGGATGTGGGGAAAACGTCGAAGAATTAACTTTGAAAAAAAGTCCTGCTGCGGACTTTAATTCCATTCTTCTTAAAAACACATTCATGCTCACAAGCACACAGCTTTGTGAGTGTGTAGCTATCTCCCTGCATTAAATGCTGTGTATGCTGAAGAATAGTTTGTGACCTGAAATCTTAAAAATACACTGCAGTTAGCTTTTTCTGTGCTATTTAAAGAATTTAGTCATGCATTCCTCAGATGGAATTCATTTTGCTTACGGAAACACACAATTTCCATGAGGACATTTTAGATTTATTTGTCCTCATTGCATATAAAGTATTTATTTGGGGGCCTGATTGTTCAAAAATACATTTTCTGTTTGGGAGACTGAAAGGTGAGAAGTGAACAGGTAAGTCCAACCTGGAAAAACCCAAAACACTCTGCTTTATCTGAGTGAAAACAAAAATATCCTTCCAGAGAAATGCTGGAAGCTCAGTTACACGAATGCCTAAAACAGGAGTGGTGTGGCTCTTCAAAGAAGAAAAATTTCTGCCTTCCCTTCTTGAGAATTAGATCCGAATTTTTGGTCCTTGCTATAGACAGTACACTAATTTTTCTGACAATGTGGGTGTTTCCTTCCATTTTCAGCAAACAGCATTCCAGGAGAAAAACTTGGTAGAAAAATCAGTCAGCTCAAACTTTAAAGGTGCCAGATATAGTTCAGTGAATACCTATCCCTGACAAACTGCTTTGGGGAGCGTACTAATATCCTACCAAAAAAACACAGATAATGTAACTGTATGGGTGTTTCCTGTGACAAGGAAACAGCACCTCCTTACCCACCACTAAACCCTTACACAGTAAGAAGGAATTTGGTTCCTGTTGACATGCTGGGTCATGGTGGAATGCCAGAAGGGCTTATAGTCACCTTCCTCATGTATTACTGACTACAAGGGTATGGTGACCTGCTCTACACAGTAGTTACAGATTGTTATGGGTTTCATAGTGTTGCAATCTAGCACAGGTTTAGTTCTGGTGTCTTGCCTATCATCCTGAAATATCAGTACCATGAGTCTGACCTATTCATATCTATTGCTGCTACTAGCTGTCATTTTAGCATTTATATATTCATCATAATTTTTCATCTGTCTTTGTAAACATACTTCTTGAAATGGAAAAATTATCAAAACTTTGTGTAGTACTCTGACAACAAAATTAGAAAAAAAAGACATATTCCGGCAATATAACTAGAAACAAGACAACATTTAATTTAAATAAAAAACTTTATTAACAATGTAAAACGTTTAATATCTTACAGTCTGAGATCATTCTGGCATGCCCTATAAGAGTTAATACTTAGTGATATGCAGACACCATGCTTTGAATTCTGTTGGAAACAAAATGGGTTGGTGTTGTGTTTTACATTGTTTATTTTAATACACCTTCTTTTAATAAATTATTTATTTTTTCCAAAAGCTTGTAGAGAGTACTATTGGCTTAAAAGGAAATCTGTTGCTTCTATGCATTATACAGTATGTAGATATTATGATTTCTCTGTATTTACAAGTTCTAAGTATTTTCATATATGGTTTGTGTATCATAAATTAAGATATTTTTCTATGAAGCTTTTAAATTGAGATATAGTGGAAGACTAAATATGAATGAGAGCACAAAAAGCAACTGGAGGTTTTGTGCAAATTCTGTTACAATATTGTTTAAATGTTTTAGAACTTTAATACTTTTGCTGTTAAATAGTTTTCTATGCTCAAAGACTGTTAGAATATGATCAAGTATTTTAATATGATACTAGTAAGAGTACTGTACTATGCACAAACTTTTAGCTGCAGTTCAAACAATAAAAAGAACTTTAAAATTATCTATTAACCATAATTCATGTGTCTTTTCTCTGAGTGGTTGAAAATAAGCATGCAAAACATACTTTAAAAAGTTTTAAAAACATTCTTAGTTATGCTAGATCTATTCCACAGCTGGTTTTTGACCACCATAACTTTAAACTATTAAAACCCTTATTTTGAAAAGGGGGATGGAGCATAAGAGAAAAAGGAAGAGGCTAGTGTAGAAAATGTACTTTATAATCAAGAGTAGCAATGTTCATCTTTTCAGTGGTCAAATAATAGTGGTTTAATCAAAGTTATGATTTTCTTGGTGCTTCTGTACTTAATCTTCTAACTTGAGACAAGACAACACAGTCCAAAGAATCTTCGCTTCCGTCTTCTTACCAATGGATACGGAGTCAAGTTTAGGAGGCTGCTATCATCTGTGATGAAAAAACCCACATCTTAATACCAGCATGTACACACGCACACACAGAGAAGAGATTGTATCATTTATGTGTCCTAACAGCACCTACATGATCAAGTAATAGATCATATTGTTCTAGGCATAGAGCAACTAATAACCTGAATTTTGTATATAAGAGTCTTGCAATGCTAATTATCAGGATCTCCATGATATTGCAATAGAAATTTTGGCAAGAAGAGTATGAGTTCAATGACGAAACCTAAAGGAAATTACACCTCCAGTACTGGGAGACCTAAGCCACAATATTCCTGCATGGATGAATTATGTTAGGGTCCCAAGTAAAACCTAAAGATAAGTAGCTTGAGATCTTGCAGACATGCAAGTTTGGAAATGTCGATCCTAAGGTTAAATTCTGGCTTAATTTAAACATAAAAAAAACCTTTATTGTGCCGTTTGTGCACATCAGGGAGAATTTCCATTTAAAACTGAAACATCTTGGCACATCAAGAGAAAACGCACTTGTCTGGGAAAGTTAGCACAATATGCTCACCCTGTTTCTGGTTAGCTTTCTACCTTTTATATTAACTCCTTTTAAATTCATGTATGTATATATTAGTGCCTATACTTATGTTAACTCATGCACTGTCAGTGAGCTATCTCACAAAATCTTTAGAATTCACTTTGAATTTGAGTGATCTTCAGGCATGGTTTCAGGCTAAGAGCTATGTATGCCTCATTATGTTCCTATTCTGATTACATCAGGGACCTAGTTCTGATGGTCTAGGCTCTAGACGCTACTGTAATACAAATACTTAACTGTAAGAACATAGGTAAGAGATCATTTAATATTGTGACTCAAGCTTACGAACCACATCAACTAAATTTCTTAGCATAGTAACTTTCTTGCTGTCACTTAAGAGAGTTCCATACAAAAAAACAGGTCTGTGAGCAGTCAGTAATGTTATGTAAAGCTTTTGTGGGCTTGCAACCTTAACTCCGTTCTGGCTGTCACTGCTAAACTGAGCTAAACACTCAATCATTTACTGAAAGCAGGACCGGGTCTTGTAAAGATCAACTCATTCAATGGCATTCATTAATCTCATAATCGTTCTCTTAAACAGTGCTTGTAATTCATATACATGTCAAAATTACAGTCCAGACCACATTAATTACCTATAATGTTGTTTGTTTGTTCTATTTACTTATACTGTTATCTAGCTTTACTTAATTAAACGTCTTGGAATATTTCAAAAATTTTAAGGGCTGCATGAATAATGAGTATGACTGTCCATTCCTGAGGCATCCATTCTCAGAGGTCATCTGTAAACTATGATCACAGTTGGAGTCTGTGGGAGCTGCAAAAACACCATTTACGATTACCTGATCCTGTGGCATGTCTCAGAGCTTTTAAACTCTAGCTGACATGTCTCCCATCCTGCTGCACAGGTGATCAGTGATTTTCTGGCCAGTGTTGAAGGGCAGTGTAGACATCAGACAGCATAGAGGAAATCTGTACGCCTTTATCTCTGTTCTGAATTCAAGTTTCTGTATGCTTATATCCCCCAAATTTGTCTTTTTCTTCCTTATTTCCACCACGTTCCTTTCTTCTAGGCTAAGGCATAGGCTTTATGGTATTTTTCCAGTCTCTACAATGGCACGTCTGTATCATGTATCATAAGTAACTCCCTTTCTCCTTTCACATAGTTTTCCATTTGCCATAAACTCTTACTTGTATAATGAATTCATCCATTCTATATTAATCTCTTACTATATTATGATGAATGGTAGACTGCTTAGTTACTTGGGACAAGATCTAGGACACATTAGGCATACTTCATCAGCTGCCACTGTGCAAAGACTACACAGCAGTTAAGAAATGCACGTTATCAGGAAGAAATCAAAAAGGAAAATTATTATCTTTTTAATGTTGTGCACATGAAGAAAGAGAGTTCCCGTAGATGTGGAATATTTAACACTGCTGGGTCACAAAAATGAAGGCCCATTGCAAAATACATGCATAGGATGGAGGTCCTGCCCCCCCTGTGCGTTTGTATAGGGTGCCTTATAGCTGGCTACTGGGAAAAGCAGGCTGTTAGCAGACTCAAGGCAAGTATCTTTTTTGCATAGGGCCAGTGTCATGTCACAGAAGCTACAAGCCTCGTAGGCGTAAAGCAAACCCCATCACTCAGTAGGATCCCTATTATAGTCTGTGCAATTTACACCTTCATTACCTTTGAAAAAGAGAGCGTCCTGACACAGGGAATTAGTTGTGCTGCTGCCTTCATGTCACCAGGAAAAGTCTATTCTTTTATCTATAGATATCATATCTATAAAATTCCAGAATACCTCATGTGAAACTCGAGAGGCCAACGTTCACATACTAAATTCCGGCTCCACTGAATCAGTAGGGAAGAGATTTCACCTAGATATTTCCTTTTGTAACTTCTATTAAAAAACACCAGATTTTTCAGATCTAATGGAAGGCAAACCCTTTAATTATCTTAATTTTCCTTACTTGAAGAAAATACAAAACCTACCTTGATTTTTCAGTGGTAAAGGCATAGTCTCCCTGAGTTTACTTAAAAGGTTTTTCATTTCTCTCATATCTCTGTGAAAACAGAAGTTGAAAGAGATACAATAGAACAGCAGTTGAAGACTGAATGGGGAATGGCTCACAGAATAGCTTTATATGCTGAAATAATGGAGCAATAAATACAAAAATCTATTGGGCAAGCATTTGGTTCACATACATCTATCAGAAGATGCATACCAAAATAAAGGGCAGTAGATTTAATAACGGGGCACTTTTAAGCCAGTCTGATATTAACTAGTCACATCTGGTCCAAATTTATGATCTATTCTGTCACTTGAGTTTTCCATATTAAATGAGTTGGTAGGCACAATGTGATCCTAGTGGCAAAATACACAATATGCCTTAAAATTAGCACAAGCTAGTACTAATGTCAGCTTAATACCCCTTATCAGCATTTTGTAGCTTGTGCCATGAATGCGTTTCATTGTTCAGAAGGAAATTATAATACATGTAGCTAATCCATGACACTTAAGCTCCCTGCACATTAAGTGAAAATTTTAGAAACAGGGCTGTCACTCTCACCCCTTTTAGGAGGACTCTGGCATGAAATTTTCTAAAAGGCAGAAGATGGAAAATATGATAACAAAATATCATCTCACAAAGCAAGTTACATTTGGATATGTTTTGAGAGTGGCCAGAAGTTGCAAAAAGATTCCTGTTTTACAGATAGACGGCAGACCAGCAATTTTGTGTGCAGGCTTGAAAGGTCTTAAGGCTTTCAGGATTTAAAAACGATGTGGTCTTGCCTCATTCATCTACATACAAAATAGTTCTTAGAAATGAAGCAGCATGACTAATAAGAAATTGCTCAGTTTTATTCTCCAAGTTACTCTCTCAGTAGAACAGAACTTCATTTTATATAAATAAACATGGTAACCATTAAAATCTCAGCAGCAGCTTAATATACAAAGCCATCAAAATAGGTATTTTTTGCAAAGAAATGTTGGCCATAAGGATTACTCCCTACTAAAGGGTCTCATTTTTGTCTTTCAGCTGCATAGTTAAGGGGGTAAGAGAAGTCCACTTTGACAAACCTGTGGATGATGTTTCTCCCCTCCTAAGACTTTCACACCCATAACTATGGGCAGAAACAATTGATATGAACTAGATTCTGTGCCTTCGATTTATGAATGCAGAACCGCAAGCCAGCAGATTTCAGGTACAAAATCAGAAACCACTCAAGATGAGACAAAAGCTGCCTCTTTTAGAGAACCTGGCCCACTAGCAACATCATTTCCCACTCTTTGTTTTTGACAATTACCCTCTGGTAATTAGCCTAATTAAGGATGTCACTTCTCTCTGCCTTTCTTTTAGGAGTTGGTCTCAGGTATGTTAAATGTAACATGTTAACATACGTTAACAGGTTATTTAATCTACTAATACCTTTAATAGTAGCAACACTGGCTGCCTAATTGGAAAAGACTAAGTAAACCCTAGACAGAAATTTATTTTGTTTAGGAATGAAGTGCTACACATACCTTTCAGTGTTTTCAATATCTGTGGAAACCTGCCATAAATGTTGTTGAATATCTGTTGGTGATGATGACGTGTCTTCTAAAATAGGTACTTCGGAACTCTCCTCCACTTTAGTATCTAGGATCTTGGGTGGGGCACAAGGTTCTTTTCCTTCAAAATAAACAAAACATATATCCTCATTATTTGTTAATTAAAATGCATACTCAGATCATATACTTGATGTTTTGACCTTGATCTTGCACAGTATAAATGAAGAGAGTGGTGAATGCAAACTCTGAGTAAGAACTGCTCAGAAAGAGAGCAGACCACACCAATCTGCTAATCAGAGTGCTGCTATATGTTACTCCTATCAAACAAAACTAAGGGAAGTCCCATGCAAGCATGTGTGGAGCTTAGAATTTTACATGGTGAGTATTATGAAGGGTTTCAGTTAAACTCCAGTGGCTCACATGTAACACAAAATAAGAGTCAGAGGACAAAACAGAACAAAGTAAGTAAGGAAACTACAGCATACGTTCTGAAAGCAACTTCAAAAACTTTGACACTAAAGAACATTGCAATCCATGTCTCCTAGTTTTACAGCAATACTAAGGGAAAACAAAAGACAAAAATGTGCAGTTTCGTACTTGGTGATTTTAAAAGTGATACATAGCTGCCACCACTCACCGCCCAATACGCATTATATTCTGAATTTACAGAATACAGGCTTACACTTGCCTAATCCATGCTCACTATATGAAAATGAAATGCAATGTTGGAATTTAATGGGGGCTTCATGATAGATCTGCCAGGGCTTTTGTCAGGGAGAGAATGGGATAAAGAATGTGGACCATGACAGTGGAGCATGCAACAGAGTTAAGTACTGGTGGGATTTTTTGGTATCCTTGCAAACCTCTGTGGACTGTCTGATGGTATTCCTTTTCTGTAGTGGCAAGTACAGTCCTGGCACCAAGTACATTTAAATGAGAAAACTCAAATTGCAGTGCATCCCAGACACGTTATTGAGAAGTTAAAGTTTCTCCCCCTCTGAGTTCTATCATGAAATGGAGTAAACAACCTCAGAAAGAAACAAATAAAACTTTCTAAAAATAGAGAAAAAAATGTCAATGTTTAAACCAGTGGTATGAGGAGTTGAGTAAGAAATGTTTTTTCATCTCACAGTTTTAGCAACTTGAAAAATTTTTACATCAGGAAAAACCCAAGTAGTTCCTATAAGGTTTGACAAAGAACAGGAATAACAAGAACAGCTAACAGAGTAGTGGTCATTTAGCCCATTTTTCTGGGACACTAGAGACCGAGGTTGCAGACCATGCTATATTGCTCTTCAACATCACAAGTAAGTATCCCTGCTATCGGGCTTGTAACCTTGTTTTTTTGAAACTAGAAATTCCTGGATCTTAAGAAGCTCTTTTTGGGCAGGTCCTCTAAACTGTTGTATTCTGGTAAATTATTCCTTTGCTGAAAAAAAAAATATTCTTAGCTACTTGTCTGAATGTCAAACTAGCCATTACTCATACTACAGAAGATACTTGCTTAATGTTTTCATTGCTCTCTAAAGTCAGTAGGAAGCCCTTTTCCCCGCTTTCCCCCCCAACTAAGTCATCTAACTATGATTCCAAGAGATTGCATGACCTGACATTACAAGTTTATCATCTATGAAAGAATGATGTCTGTGTCCATTCTCTGCTGCTTACTTTGGCATACACTGCTAACTTGTGCTCTGCCAGATCCCTCTGTGAGACGCTTTAACTCATCAAATGGTCTAAGATTACCCCAATAAAAGGAAAAGTAAAATGTGAAGTATTCTGATGTTGCAGTGATTTAAGTCAGGTCAGTAGAGAACCCTACATGTACCAGAGCGAGTGCCAGAGGAGGAGGATGATCATATGGCCAGAAGCAGTGGAAGGGAGGAAGAAGTGAAGGCATGATAAGGGAGAGGAGATAGAGAGGAAGGGATCAAGATCTTTCTGGTGGTAACAAGCTATTATGCTGACTCAGTTGCTTGCGGAACAGCAGCCTAAGCCTGCTTCCCAGATTATATGTTTTACTCCGTATCACTCTGTAGGTATAACTTTCAAATTTTTCTAGTTCTTAACTGCAGATTATGCTGTCATTTTAAGGTAGTTCATATTGTACAACTTTAATTGTTCATTTGTGTAAGCTTCATTATTCATTATTTTTCCCATTACAAGAAGCCCATAACTCAACATACTGTTACCAATATCTCACTTACCACTTCTTTGTAAAAGAGGGTTGCCCCAGGGAAACCATCTAATTTGCCACTGATACCACAAGGTGTTACTGCTGGAACTGGGTATTAGCTAATTTTCCCATTATTTTGAAGTGTTATGTTGGAACTCCAACCTGACCTTTGGTGACACTGTCAAGAACAATCCTGTCTATAGATGCATCCTTCAGGGATGTGAAAGGTGTTTCAATGGAAACAGTAACAATACTAGATGAAATAACAGAAAAGGTTCTTTTTCACAACTTAAGAACAGAAGCATTGAGACTGTAACATTCTTTTTGTTAGCACAAAGCCATGCTCTTGCAGATTTAGCAGAATGAACGGCACAGATTTCTTTTCAACTGAAAAAAAGCTCTTTACCAGTAATTCTGTTGTATTGTGAACAATTCATGAAGCCTTTCTTGAATTTCAGAGCATCTGCTCAATCACTTGAAAACAGTTAAAGAGTCAGCTAATAATAAAGGCTTTGCTTGAATAATGTATATGACTCAGGCTTAACATTTCTACTACATGGCACAGTCTGTATAGAAACAAAATCTCTTTAATCTTCTCATCCTTCTACTGGCGCTAAGGATATCTTTTGTATTACACATTCTTAAAATAGGGATATGAACCCTAAATTTTACTTTCAATTTAGTCAGTGGAAAGAATTTCATTAATTTCAGTTGGAGTTTGATCATGCATACAGTGTTTTCAGAGGTGTCCAGATACACTTGCTGTTCTTACCAGCTGACTAGACAGAGGCTCTTTCTACTGTGAAATTTTAATATAAAGCATGATGTATTCTTTGTCTTCTAGCCTCTAATTCAGCTTTTTTTTTTTTTTTTTACTTTAAGAAGCAGAAAAATGCCTTTGGTATGAAATTAAATTCATTGAATTAAATAATGCTGAAGACCAAACTTGAGTGAAGATAAGTAAGAGAGTAGAAAATGATCAGGTCAGTAAGGCTACATACAACATCTGTGATCACTGTGCTTTATGTGTCTCACCTGTTTTGCTCCTTACTGCTTCTGCGGTGACCTCTGTGTTTGCTTCTGTCATGCTACCCTATGCACCTACTCTTAGTCATCACCTGCTTCCCAGAGAAACTTACATAATGAAAAAAACATCTATTATAGGTCCCTCAGAGCTAGTTAGGTTTCTCTGCAGATGAATTGGAAAGATCTTTGAGGGGAATAACAGAATTTAACAAAGCTGAGAGAACCCCTCTCTCAAAAAGAAGGCAGCATTTGCATCAGGCTTCTAACCTTGCAATGAAGGATAACTGCACAAGCTATAGATCACAGCTCAAGTAAATAAACTTTTTTAGTAAACAACGTAAAAGGAGAACATAAAAAGGGGAATAGGAAAGAATCATGTAGGAAGTAAAAAACAAATGTGGCAAATATGGCTAACAGCCTGATGAACTTCATTCCTGACTTACACTTGGGACCTGCAGAACTCATGAGATTGTCTCACTGGAAGTATTATTATCAAGGAAAATGCAATAGGAACAAGTCTGTGGTAGAAGTTGTGTTCTCCTCCTTCCATGCCTGTTTCTGTTCTATTCATCTTGGCCTCTTCACATGTCCACATGAGAATGGGTGATTCTCTGGATTTTTTAAGTGCTTGTTTCTCCACACCTGTGTGTCTCTCTCTCACATCTTATCCCTCTTGTGTAAGTAATACGTCTAAGTAATTACACAAATCTACCAGTCTTTAAACAGAATGCTGAGATTGTAGCACATCCATTAAACAATCCTTCCTTTCTCCTTTGAAACTCTAAATAGCATGTAATTTAAACAAAGCCAATTAAAACAAAAATCCCTTCACTGAATTGAGGGTTTATTTTTGTAATCTGTAATATAAGCTATCACAGGCTTTTAGGTACTATTTTAAGGAAATATATGTTGCTATCACAAAACACATACTAGAAAAACAATTATACTATGAACTTCTTGTATGGTACACGATACACAGTTATCTGTGATTTGGTATCATTCTGATCTACCAGCAATGCAGGAATGACTTCAGTCTGAATTTACATCACAAAAGTTTAATGTTTTCTGTCCATAGTATGCACACATGATTTTCCCATAAGACTCAGTTCTTCCCTTTTTTACCTAAGTATTCAGGTACCTACCACTCTGGTTAGTGCTGGTATCCTTCTGCCCTCAGCTATGTTTATACAAGTCAGATGGGGCCCACACATCTCAATTACAGTGATTGAACTGTAATTTTTTCTTCAGGGCTTCCAAATAGGCTTGTGGTAAGAATAAACAATATGTAGGTTACAAGCATTAAAGTATTTTGCATCTTATTCTGAGAAATTATTCATGTATAAACACATCATTTAGAAAAAAAGACACAGGAAAAAATAAGACTTTGAGACAATTTCATATAAGAAACTCTAAGATTCTGTGACTCTAATGTATCCTGGACTCATTTTTTCCCACAGATACTCAAATTCTACTGAAGTGATGAAAGCTATGTGTAAATAACTGACAGCAGGAATTACCTCTCCATGTGTCTATGCTTCTTTTTCAACAAGTTACAAACAATATAGTGGGTTGTACTGATTCTGGACCATAAGAATAGTATCTTCTTATAACTATACATGAGCAGTGGCTTATTTTGTTAAAACTCAGCATAAATGGCTACCAGTTTCAAACCTTGTACTCCTTTGACAAGGTAGCTTTAACTATTTTTACAGCATGTTTTGAACTCTGGAAAACGCCTCCAGTTCATTTTAACTGTCCCCTCTTGCTTTTGATTTGTTACATGGGCTTACTCCCTTAATTATTAAAATAGTGCCTTGCTCAAATGCTGCATGGCTAGCTAACAGAATGAGTGCAATCTGCAATTTAGGATTTTAAAAAATATTTTCTAATATATGTAATTATATAACCAAACAAGTCAATTATATCTGTAGATGATCCTAAGAAATTAATGGTTTCTATGTAAACATGTATAGACATTAAACTTTGGTAATGCACACTTCCACAGTGACATGCTATAATGATCCAATGATAATAATAATATTTTACAGTTCCTTACAATGAAAGGAATGTATTACTATTGTGGATATATGAATCAGCAAAGCTCTTTTATCTGTTATGTTTACATACTAAAAATGCAATGAAGTTCCTTATAAGGTATCAGCGAAAACCTTTGATCCCAAAATATTTGTGGCTGAATACAGCAATGTATGCTGAAGGGTACTCAAGAACTCTGAGGTAGTTCTGGGTTTCTCAGTGTGGGACCTTGACAAGCTCAGTATTAATTTAGAAAAAGGGTAATTATATCCAGCAGCTTCCATGGACAGAAATTATGTAAACTACTTCTTCTAACACCTTGCTAGCTAAGCCAGAATTTGTTTATTTAATGAAAAGAATAGTCATTGCTGGGAACATGCAATGCCAATGAAGTAGACATACAACATTTAAACAAATTAGAGCTGAATTTTGTAAACACTTCAGAGAGGCACCTAAGCTCCTTCAGAATATCTCGCTTTCCATGAAACTCTAATTCAAATTTTAAAAAGTATTACTAGGTTCAAGAACTGTGTTTGACACTGCTCCCTAAGGCACAAAGCTATATAATTCAAAAGATGGAGGGGAACAAATAAAGCAAAACCAAGATGAGGAGAGAAGCTGCAGGTCCTAGGTAAGTGAACTCATCTGTTGCTTAACAAAGTCTGAGATGATTCTGCCAGTGTGTGATAAAGACGCAGAAGAAAACTAGGGGAACAAATGCAGTGAGAATTTTCAGAAGATTTCCTGGAAGAGCTGGAACATGAGCTGCCACATCTGCCCCAATAGGCATTTGCTATAGTCACCCCCGATAGGTATTTGCTATGACAAAGGGACAGCAAGATAATTAAAGCCATCATGCTAGGGACTGCAGGAAGACACGGGAGGGTTTCTCACAGTGCTGCCCTGAAAACTGGACTCTATACCTACCCAAGTTTTCATGTGATCCTATCCAAGTTGCTTAAACCCAGCTCCTCAAAATAGTTACTGACGAAGTATTTCTAATTGTCTGGTTGCTCAACCCAGAGACTCTTTGCACTTAGCTGCAAATGAAGCTACTGAAAAATTACTCTCTAAACACATACAGCGCTGCATAAAGGACGCTGCAATCTCAGATTCTAAATCAGCAATCTTTAGCTTAATCTGTCTTTGTTCCTTCTTTACAATGGGAAAAATTGCTACTACCTCACTACTCAAGGCAGTTCTGAAGACACTCCCATCAGTGTGTAAGTTACTGAGAAAGGTCTGAGGAACAGAAGGATTCTGCCTTTAGAACAGAATTGTGTGCAATAAATAAAATGTATGACAATGAACAATTAGGACAAAAGAAGGATGTATGCCCAAGTAAATATTTACATGTGTATTAGTTAGCCAGGACTCTTGGGACTGTGCAAAGGAGGAGTAATAAAATATACGATCAGGTAACCAAAGACTTAGTAACTACAAAAAGCTTGAATTAAGGCTACTTGGGCACGTTTCATGGTGTCCTTTGCAAACTTTCTGAATACTGAACTTTGCAATCATAACGTATTTTCAGCACAGGGCTTTTGTGTTGTATGTATCTTAGAAAAAAAATTATTACAGAGCACTTACCTCAGTTTACTCACTGCATAACACAGCTGGAAATATTTATGGCTTTTGGCCCCACTGTGACTATTACCTCTCAAAGAAATAACAAACTGTCTGACTTTTCTTGGAGAGTTGTATGACAGTAGTAAGTTAATCTAAAGCACTGTAAATATGCAAGAAATTTCTGTACAGGAAGCTTGATATATACTATACAGTATATATAGGAATGTTTGTTCAGTAGAACAGAAAGATAAAGAGAGATAGAAGATCCATGCTGCAAAAGACAGCGAAAACACCCAGAGCTCAGCCTTTCCAATTGTAGTGTGGTGTTTCATTAAAGAGCATCTGTTTCCCAGTAGGGAGCATTGGCTGAGTTTCTCTTGGGAAAAGAGCATCAGCACTGCCTTAGTTTTATCAGTTCTATAGTTTGTTTGATAATGTCCGGTCAAGATACTAGTACCCACATTATTATTTATTAGCTGCAGGTTGCTGAGAACAGCCTGCATGTCATTCTACTTGAATCTCTGCTGGCTCCCAAGTAAGAACGTAAATTGGTGAAATCTCACGGGAGATTTAAAAACTTAACAAACCACTTATCCAACAGGTAAGAGGACTAGAAAATGGAAAATATTACATCCAAATGGAAAATATTACCTTCAAAAATTAGCTTCAAGACACAGCAAGAACATAAGACATGCACATTTATGAATTAAGCAAAGTTTCTAAGGGTAGTACTCTTCGTACACAAGGAAAATGATTTTTTTTTTTTAATATGGTCACTCAGATGGTGAAAAACTGGTGAAAAACTAAACAGGTGAAAAAGTAAAAAAGCTATATAGTAGCAACAGCACAGTATATTTTATAATGGTGAAGTTACCAGCTTTTTCATTCCTAGAGATAAATTTATGCACTTTGCCTACACTGCAGTACTATTCTCCATAAGTAAAGAAATTAAAGAAAGGTATGGGTTCATTCTACTCCTTGGAAAATAGTATGTTTTGGCAGAACATAGAATAAATAGGTTGCAAGGTCATCTAGTCTAACACCCTACTGAAAGCAGGGCCAACTTGCATCAGATTGCTCAGGGCTATTCAAGTTATGAATATCTCCAAGGATGGAGATTTCATAGCCTCTTTGGGTGCCTGTTCTACTATATGAGTACCTTCACTGTGAAAAAATACTTAACATGTAACTGGAATTTCCCTTGTTGCATGATGCTTTTACAATACTTCTAGGTGTTGTAAATACCAAGTATTTAATATACAAAAGCTATGTTCTATTGGCTAAGTTCCAAAATTCCAATTATTCGAATCCCTGTGATTATATAATTTTTGCCTATTATGAATTTTTCTCAAAGAATGTCACAGAAACTTGGAGCCAAGTTACTGTGGCTATCTCTATATGGATACAGGACAAAAATTACTCTATTTAGGAATGGCAGAATAGCTACCATGACTTTCTCTATGGCGAGATGAGGAACCAATGTATATCAAAAGTACTGCCAGATAGGAACTAAGCTGGCCCATACTATAATGTTGTAATTCATCTTATCCAACTTTAGACATCTAATAGTTTAATTAACAACTTAACTTAGTTTAAGTTATTAATGTGGATTCCATCCAGAGGCAAAAGGGAGAGACAAGACATATTGGGGTTACTCAGGTCACCTCAAGCTACTTTCTTTCTGCAATTACAAAAGGTGGTTTGACAACTGTAGCCAATGCTGGTAAATGTAGTACAATCTGTCTTAAAAAACGATGATTCATTTTAGCAGCTACTGGCATCTTGTTACACGATGGCTCTGTTAATTCTGTCTCTTCCTATTTTACAGATTTCTTTTTGACTTGAGAAAATCACTGAGAAGCTCAGCTGGGCAGTTATAAACCTCTAGTTCTTATTTTCATAATAAAAATATCACTGGCTTTAGCTGTATCCTACAGCTAGATGTGAAAAATACATTATGGGATCTTTCAGCATGACAGGAAATACATAAGGTTCATTACAAGACCTTCATTACAGTTCATTACAGAACTTTGTCTTGTCTTTACCTAGTATATTCTGCTGAGATATTATCTGGGGAAAGAGTAGTTACAATTAACACAGATACAGTCCCAATCAGTGTGTGCCATCACTGAGTAATGAGGTTACTAAGTAACCTATTCAGTGAATTATCTGCATTTCTACATCCTCCTTTCAGTAGGTGGCTAATCAAACATGAAATCATTAGAGAGATGCATTTTCACTGAAGCAAGGACATCTCCTTTGTGCGTAAAAATACTCTATGAGGTAGATTTCAGTTCTGAATCTAGTATCTAGTTTTATAAAGGTGGGCAGCTTTTTAACCATATTTATCCATCTTTTGCTATAAGCTGGCATTGCTGGATAAATAACAACAGGGATAGTAAGGGATCAGTTCAGTACTAAACCCATGCCATACTGCTCCACTAAACACTTGCCCTCAAATATCATGCCCCACAAATACCTCTAATAAAATGATTAAGATAGTTTGCTCACTGATCTGACTAATGACAGCTAAAACTTTTGGGACCTCTCTATTAAAAAAAATTTCAAACTTCTAAACTACAGGGACATTAGTGATACATGCCTGATATGACACACTTCTGCAAAATGATGACAATGAAATAGAAATACAGCTTTTTTTTCAGTAGCTGAAAAGCTTCAGTGGTATAGTTCATTTTACAGTTTGGTGCTTTGTCTTTCATGAATACCCATGCATGCCCCAAAAGACTGTTCTTTTTTTTAAATCAGCATCTGTATATTTGTGCAATTCAATACCTTTCCGATGAAACTGCAGTGATCCTAGCAGACATATGGACTTAAGCATTTCTGTTGTGTACATTTCTAAGCAACACTGCAACTGGATGTATAGTCTACAGATTTCAGGATGAATTTCACCATCTTCTGGGCTGCAGTAAAAGAGAAAAATTTTAGTTAGAAATGGGACTGGAAGGATGTGAGGGTCATCAAATCCACTTCCCTACTGTTGAAAGCAACCACATCATAATCTGCTTCATAAACTATTAAGCTATGTGTATATGATAAAAAACCTGTTTCTACCAAACTGTATTTACAAACAATCCTTTAACTCTATAAAGCTCTAGGCTTAAAACAGCTAAACTTGGGTTGYCTTTGGTAAGATTGCATGACCTTATTTTCTTCTCTGCATATTTCTGGAAAAGGGGTAAATAAGTGACTGAGATCTTTTCTCCTCTTTAAAAGCTTTGGATAAGTATTTTTGGGTAGATTGAAGGGTTCTTTTGCCATCCAGTTTCAGTTACCCTTGGTCCTGGTGCAGATGCAGGAGACTGCAGGGTCATTTTCACAGACACTGTTCAGGTTACAAATCCTGGATCAGGCATAATCAACCCTACTTTAAAGACACTCTCATCAGAAACAAGTCAGTTGTAGTCTTTTGATTCTATAGTTTCTGCCTGAATTTCTTTTTTCCCCCTGCGTTTAAATTAGTAGTGATGTGATACTTCACTGTGAGGAGAATGGGATGTTCGAGAATTTTTTCAGAAAAGTAAAAACAATCTTGAAAACAAAAATTGAAATCAAGAGTAATCCTGCACCTCCAACTAATTGCTTAGGACACGAAGAAAATAATTTACACAGATCCAGGAACCAGTTCTCATGTCCGGCTGTAAAATCAGACATTAAACCTCACTTTTGTAAGCTGAGAATGCTGCACGGGTGTAAACATACTTTTTTATAAACGCAACTGTTTCTGTGAGTGCTAACGAAGTGATTTACCCAGTCATACCTGAGAATTAGGTTTTCAATGCTCCTTCCAAAGGTACTTTCAATAGGGTAGTAAGTGGTAAGATTGAAGAGTTAGGATTTCAGCCATTTCATGTTCAGACATTCTTGCTATTGGTTTGCTACGTAGTGATGTTAAATGGTAAGATAACCCCCAAAACTGGATTTTATAACAACTAGAGGAACCTGCTTTTCTAAAAATGAACCTAATGGCATTTCTGAATATTACTGCTAAGAAATGAAAAAAATTTTTCAGCATGCTTTCAGATTTCTAGCCTATGAATATAAACGAAGCTTTCACAATAAAAAGATTGCTAGCATTCTTTACAGTGATTGAATTTTCTGCGGTTAAACTGATGCTTCAAAAGACCCTCCTGTTTATGAAATAAAATTAGACTTGTGGATTTCCTCACGTGAACCAAAGCAACTTACCTGATAAATTATTTGCAGCAACACTAGATTGGGCTGCTATGGTCAAATAATTTCTTAACACCAATCTAGGCTAAAGGCTTTGAGACCTACAGCAGACAATGTCTATTTAAACTAGTAAAATAGGTTCTTTCTGACCTAAGGTAAGAGGTCATTATTTATACCAGGGTCCAGTCAAAATGTTAAGTCCAGCTCTTTTGTCAAGAACAAAGCTTAAAAACTCTATTTTAAGGAAAATCCTATCAGTTTGTGCTGATAGAATCTTACTGAAGTTCAGTTCAGATGAATACTGCATATTAAAACTTGTTAATTCTTGTATTTGAGATTCACCATTATTTCTAACAAAGGAGACCATATACTGCCTAGAAAGTGTGTGCCTTCTGCCACTGATTTCAGTGACACCAAGGAAGAATATACTTAGTCATATCCTGGGGTAAGAAAATTGGGCCAGTATAAGGTAAGCCCTGATGCATGTGGCTCAGTGGGCAGGAGAAAGGAGCAATCTCAAAGGAATATTTGATGCAAGGACTTGCCATAATTTGCCTCCAATGAGGAAGAAACTGTATGGTTTTCCAAAGTCCTCAAGGGTTCCTGTCCCTCCAAGTGACATCAGAAACCAAATGGGACCATGAAGGTTTCACAGAATTGGCAAGAACCTTCCTAAAAGGAAAGAGCAACCTTAGTACTTCCACAGCATATGAAGGAAGACTACTGGTGTTTGTACCTGTCAATGAAAACTGGTAAGAATCACAGTAGTGGTAAGCTGTACAATCAAGAATGCTTAAACAAGCAAAAAATGCAGCCAAAAAAGAAAAAAAAGACAAGGTTGGAAAAGACTGAAGATTGAAAAGAAATCCTGCTGGAATTAGTCAGAAGGGACAAAGGAAGATCGGTCCCACCTGCCAATCCATTACAAAGTAGACCTCATCAAAAAGGCAGGAAATGACTGGAGTACAAATTACAATTGCTGTGGTCTGAGTTAGTTCAGGAGCAATAGCATACACATGATAATAAACCTGCCCATCCTAGGAGCTTTATTTCTTTTGGCTAGACTATAATACGTGCATTTCTCTTAAGCCACATTTACTTTTCTACTTTTAAAGTGAAGTCTGCGTTTGTTGAAAAATTATACCATGCATGATATGGTATTTCCTGCATCTTATCATAAATACAGAATAAAGCTATGATGGCAGAACAAAAAGGGTTCACCCCCAATACTCTAAAGATGTCTTTTCAGATGCTTCCTATAATGTTTCTTCCTATTTTCAGTGATTCCAACTCGGAAAACATTTGATAGCCTTAAGACCCTGAATAATTATCCTGAAAAACTAGTTACCTGACAGAATTTTTTTTGTTTATTCAGAGTCAAGTGCTTAACTGCATACGAAAAAACGTATTTCCTAGAAATGGATCCATGTTGAAATCTCACATTCTTTTCAAAGGATAGGAACATAAATATTTTAAGTGACTGCATAAGCAGCAGTATAACAAAATAAAGAATGCTAGTTCTGAAATGCTGAAAATTATGCTTAGAAGACACACAGCATTACAACACACATACATGCACACAAAATTATTTTGGGATAAACTGAATTTGKTTTTTTAAAAACTGTACTTAATTGCAGATTCCTCAGACACTTAGAAGTTCTACTTTGTATACTACAATATGCTTTTTTACCTTGCATTAAGTATCTAGTACTTTTTATCTTGCATTAATCCATAGTATCTAGTCCTGGTTTAACAAGAGTTAAATCTTAACATTCTCTGCAGTTGTGTTTGCTGTTTCTTTCATTTTTAACCAATCTATTTGTTACATGAATTGCAGATGTTAGATCTGTGATCACTCAGCTGATTAGAAATGGACTGTTCTCTCTGCATAAACAATGACCATAAATTTAACAGCATTTCTTTTCAAATTGGCAGATGGCAAGAAGGGTTTTTAATGTAATCATATTGGTATTAACCAAAGAAGATAAAACACATACAGCCCAGATATAAATGTAATTTGTTTTAGTATAAATCAGGAGCAGTTCTTCAAAAGTAGACTGTTATTCCTAAATCATACCACCATTTTCAAGACCAGCATCTAGTCCTTCATTTTGCACGTACTGTTCCTAATGATTTCAACATTTTCTGTAAAAGAGTTACCACAAAACTGGATGAACCTTAGAGCAGAATAGGATTCTGATGTTTGATGTAAGAGGCAGTCTCGGGAGTAAAAACCTTACAGAATTCATCTAACCAAATTCAGCACGAACAAGCAACTAGCCAAATACAGCAAAAGTACAGCACACCATGTTTTCTCCCTCTGGAATAGTATTTTAACTTTCTGAACTTTGGGTTTTATATACCTGTTTTTATTTCTCCGACAGCTAAATTTAAGAACCATGCGATTTGTATTTAGATAATACATGGCCTCTTGGAGGATTTTACTATCCTGGTTTGTCCTACCTTTCAGCTTACAGATGAGATTTTTTTATACCCCTTAGTGTCGCATATTCTTACACGTGCATTGAACACTATTCCCAAGTTCAGCACCATGGAATTACTGCAGCAGAAGGAGATACAGCTTTTTTTTTCCCCCCATCATYTGCATCACTTACTTTTGTAGCTTGTTTCCCCATGAGCACACACAGAATAATAATCTTTGAGCTATCCTTACCAACAGAGGAATTACAAAAAGATTTAGGAGTGTAGAATTCCATTTACTTTCCATATTTAGCACCCAGGTCCAGAATTTAGCTCTTCAAAATTGTTGCTTATTTCATGTAATACCTAGGTCCTGGAGCCCCACCAATATACACACAAGCGTATTCAGTTTCTGCTTGAGTTTCCTAGATGTCTGAACTTTTCTTTCTGAGCAGGGTTTCCTCTGTCCTGAAGATGAACAGTTACACAACTAGTAATGGATAAATGAGTGACTGATTTGCCTATTCCACCTGCAGGGCATTGCCCCATAAACGTTCATGTGCAAAGTGGAACCTGCAAAAAACAAAGCCACCACAGATGGTAATGATGACCTTTTTCTGCTCAGTGCTGCAAGCTCTTTCTGATAGGGAGATACAGATCTACTGCACTCTTTTATGTAAGTAAAGCTGAATCTGTCTAGCTCTTCTGAAAGCTAGGATTCTTTAACCACAAGTCTATCACTAAGAGAAGTATGGAAACTTATATCATGAGAAGATAATTTCCTTGTAGCAGATTTAGATAAAACTGGATTATGGTTGTCCTATTTTTCTCTGCATTGTTTCAAATGTTAGAAATCCTTAGATTTTTTAGAAGTCATAGCCATTACAGGAACTCTATTTGCAATGTTGAATGTATTTCTTCCTTTCTAGCTGTCACTGGCAAAAAGATTGAGGGTCTGCACACAGGTGTAAAAAACCAGTATTTCCCTCATACAGCTATTTAATTTCTGAGAATCAAAAATGGTGAAAACCTTTCTTCAAAACTTTTTTGGTCTTACTGACAGAATTTTTAATTGTGCAGACTAAGAAAGCAGCAATTATATACAAGATGATTGGCTCATAAGCCAATTTGAATTTATCAGTGGCTTCCTATTCACAAATGAGGCTGGAAGAGTAATTGGAAAGCACAGTAATAGGTATTTTAATTGACTTTTTTTGCTGTTGTAAATCTGATTTTTTTTTTTTGTAAACTGTCTTTATGCATAGCATGAGAATAAGAACTAGAAACATCTATGATATATGTCTGTTCTGACCCACTCTTTTTTTTTTTTTTTTTTTTTTTAGCTGAGGCCTTACCACTGTCTAGGAGAATTATTTCCTATGTCTGGCAAACAGCACTCCTGTTTATGCATTCCATGGGGTTTTTTTTTTTTTTTTTTTTTTTTTCAAAAATATGGAGCATCTGTAATTCGACTGTGGGCAAAATTCTTCTCTCATTTGCAAATCCAGAGTAACAGCAGTGACATCCAAGAAAAATATTTTTAATTATCCAAAGTTTATACAATGAGAATTATTTCCAGGCCACTACCTCACTGATTGTCTCAAACTGTTTAATTAGTGTTTAATTGCAATAATGACCAAAAGAATTCCATTAGCTTGCAACCAAACAATTTTCTTCTATGCATGTATATAGGCCTCATTTTCATCTCTGAAAGCCATGAGCTCTGATGCCAGTGCACATAAAGATTTCTTTTATAATCCCTGAAGTACATTCTGTGTAGTGGGCTTAAAATTTCCCTTTAAAGTGTCATCAATTTAACTTCTTTCAGTAATTTTCTATTGCTGTATGTTCAGTGTCATGCCATGAGAAATGTTGAACAGGGGACTAGTACAGACTAACTTTCAGAATGCTGATTATGATATGTTTATTATTAAATAGCTGTGTACCGAATTCATATTTATTTACAAAGAAAAGTTCATGCAAACTTATACTATTACCCCCCAAAGTCAGCTACCTCTGTTTCAGTTAGTCCAGCTGATTTCTTTATGAAGACCACTTAGATATTCAAGAGAAATCTCATATAACACAACCTCATACGACTACTGTGCTAAACTGTGTTCTCAATGGAGYTGTTTAATAGCTTATGTGCAGCTGGACGTATGAGAGCTAGCACAGCACTGAGCACCTGCCCATGAGCCAAAGACCAGTTCCTCATCGCTGGCTTCTAAGCACAGCTGCCACAAGGCTGTGAACAGGAATTGTGCTCACGTTCTGCATCCATTATGCTCACTTTCTGCATCCATTGTGGAGCAGAGTTTTTCTTGCTTCTCCCTATCCACTTAGGTAAGATAAGGAGATGCTGATAACCTTTACGGGATTTGGACACACAGGTTGTGGCTTCTTGGGATAATTTATCTGACAGGGGAGCACTGCTGCCTTTCACAAGATGAATGCAATGAATGGCCCATGTAGGAAGGGACCAAAGATAGAATTCACGGAATTCTACTGCTCTGAGAAAGCCTCTTGACTTGCCAGTGAAGCGGCAAGACACATGTGTTACCATACATGAGGAAGGGGAAATGGTGAGATGGGTGTACGTGTGCTTATGAAAATATTTTGCATGTAGGGTAAAGTTTATAGGTTCACACAAGCTGGCACATTGCTTAATAACCGTCAGGCCTCATTCCCGCCTGATCTTCACTAGAAAACAGTAGGCTTTCATTTGCAAATAGAACTAAGAGAATGGGTTCCTTCATACAGAGATTTTTTGGTTTTGTTTTTAATAATAAAATCTCTGTATGAAAGAAAGCCACATGGTTAGCTTATTACTACCAACAACCACATTTCCCATCATGAGGTATGCAGGATTACTTATTTGACTTAGAAACACTTGCTGATGTCTAGGGAAAACTGGCAGATCATTTGCTCTGATTTTCCTTTTTTCTCTCTCTGCTAAATTAAGCTGATAGCTGTATATGAAATAGTTTCAAATATCCTGTCCCTCCCTTACTAGGAATTTCTGTAGTTGTCACAAGAATACTATACCACCAGGGTGCCATAAAGGGTAAAAGTCCTTATTCAAAGACATGAATACTACTCAGTTGATGAGAAACACATACTACTGTGTGAGCCATACTTCTGCAGTTTGAGAGCTCTGATACCTACATGTATTAAAAGTAGTTACAAAAGACAAAATGCTGGTTTATTCCTTTATATAACAGTAGCTTAAGTTACACAGTTTATCAGGCTGCTATTAAAAGTATAAATTTTTGTAAATACAACTTAAATCTATAACATTACATTTTCATACTTTAACCATTGGTAAAATTGATGGTTTTCTTTCCATAAAATCCTGCTTTTTAAAAATCAGGTCATGCTGTTCAACTGAATATGTTTATGAAACACTGACGAGGTGGAATTTACTTTCCTTTGTATTTTCCTGCGCTGATATTTAAAATAAAACCTATAGAGGGAGCTCTTATACCAACCATATAGTACCCAGTATATGTAAGAAAGGTGAATGAATGCAGTTCTTTGGATAACCATTTTAAAATACAAGAATAAACATGATTAAAATGCCCCTCCTTAACATGACAAGGTAAAGAGTGAAAATTCCATTAAAAATTTCGATTTTTTTCCAAAATAGTTGACATATGATTTTATTGTACTGCCAAAATGTTGGTTACAACTGAAAAACACCTTTAGGTCTCCTGAATTCCCACAGGTGTCCGGCATTCATAGTTCCATTGAAATTAGTGAAACTTAAGACTATTAAAAATGATTCTGAATTTAACTTAAAAATTTCAGTCACACATTTACAACAGAGCAGCATTTTACTTTTACTATCAACAACATTTAAAAATACATACTGATGTATTATCTCTGGTTAAAAGAGTAGCTAAGTTATATGAAGGGTTTGATACGCCTTTTTGTAAAAGTGTTGTTTAGACAAAATCTATGCTTAACTCCAAGGAAAAGTATCATTTTTATGAACAGTATCAATAGTTCTAAAATATTATGAGCTGAAAGAACTATCTAGACATATAATGAAGACTGCTTGTCTTCAAAAGCTAAAGGAAAATAAACCGCTGGCAAATCAGAAGTGAAAATGAATTCATCAAATTCTGCCTTACACCCCATGTATGTACTTCTCATGAAAAGGAATGTAAACTGGCTTGATAAGCTGTGGAAAATCACTGTCGACAAATAYTACTCTCTAGATTATCTTCTAATTTAGTACCAGAAACACTGCAGTTTAGAAATATATAGCAGCTACAAAGATGATCTGGAAACAAGACCTACCTCAGACATTATAGTTCTTCTGCTAGAATGAAATATGTGACAAATACTGCAGAGGAGATATGCTCACTCCCCTTAGATCCTGAGGGCAAGAGGCCCCTCTGATTATAGCTCAGGTGCAACAGCCTACTTAAACCTGCCTCTGCTTTTCTATCTTAAACACATCTTTTATTTCTTTATCACTTAACCATTCATCTTTAAAGGTAACAAAAGAATTGCTGATTCATTTTGAATGTAAGTAGAAAAGTCATCCAACGTTTTCTTCTAAACAGATCTTGAGAAAACATTCTTATTTGTGTTCCTCCCATCTGCTGGGGTTATTTTTTTAAAAAATGTATGTGTTTCCACAACTGCTGTCAGTTTCAGTATCATGTGTTGTTTTTTAGTTCTCTACTAATGCTCTGTAATACTGTGATACAACTACTACACAACATCCCACTCCAGCCAGAGGAAAAGCAGGGCTAGTTCTTTCTAGTAGACCCGTAAATGGTTGCAATGTTGTTTTTATTAAATCAGATTGTTGTTCTGAAGCACTTACAACAGCACTCTCTATAACAGAAGACATGTGATCAGATTTTGTTTAGTTAGACCAGTGTAAATCTCCAATTACTCTGATAGGGTTGATGGAGTCAATCTGGGTATATGATAATACAAGTAGAATAAAAACACAATGCAGTGACTCGTATTGTAGAGACATTTCTAACTCCCAAGTTGATGGCAGTTTAGGTATTTCCATGCTAGAACAATTTAGCTACAACTATAACCATAGGAAAAATACTTTTCTTATCCATTCAAGAGAATCTCACTGACTTCCACAGAAGTTATCTGATAAACCAAGGGCCATATACGCTCTGCAAATTACAGTCATTTTGAATATGCTGTTGTTTCCTTTTTCTGGTGGGCTCCACTCTCTCAGAAATACGCCCAAAGGAAAAAAAATAGCATCACTTATATTATTGAAGTCTTCTATTTTTTTTAATGTTGAAGTTCTAAAATTCTTTCGGAAACTCACTATATGACATAATTACTACAGATGCAGTAACCTTTCCTTTAAAATGGATTAATTAATTACTAATTAATAAATACTGTGATTCTTCCACACCCCTGACTTTATGTTATCAGGAGAACAAGTATCACACATTGTTTTTAAGAGCTGTGCATGTACTTAGCAGCATATCCAGTATTTGCAGGTGCTAGTCAGAAGAATTTTTTTGAAACTATCAGAATCACAGACCGGAATTTTCTAGATTTGTTCCCTCAGAAGTGAATTTTACTGGCTGAATTAACTCAAGTGTGGGCAAGAATTAAATTAACAGAGGACGATCCAAACTACTCCACTGGAGAACAAAACTGATTACAATCACTTGGTAAAACTTCTTGGACTTGTGTAAAACAGCACTAATATAAGAAATTTTATTCAAACTTGCTCCACTTCAGATACGAAGTGTGTTGGGTGCAGGTGGCAAGGCTTTGGTAGCAGTGATGGCGGCAGGGTGCCCTCGGTGGGAGGAGGTGAGGGGCTGYCCTGTGCCAGACATGGCCGGTTCCAGCCAGTTCCTGCCGGCTCYGCAAGGCCAGGACACAGCTGAGCCCATCAGCCAAGTGTGTGGCACCTCTTTGAAAACTTATTTTTAAAAAGGGCAGAAAACGCCACAGGGAGAGAGGAAGAGGGAACAAAAAGAATGAGAAACAAGAGAGGGAACATCAAGGTCAGAGAAAGGAGGAGGAGGTTCTCCATGGCAGAGCAGATATTCCCTGCAGCCTGCAGGGAGGAACACACCAGAGCAGATGGATATTCCTGACAGAACTGCCACCTGTGGAGAGCCTATACTGGAGCAGATTTTCCTGACAGGACTGCAGCCTGTGGAGGAGCTCACGCTACAGCAGAGGAAAAGTGTGAGGAGGAAAGAGAGGCAAAGTGGAACTCTTATGGACTGACTGTAACCCTCCCACTCCCCATCCTTCCTGCACTGCTTCGGGGAGGTAGGTAGAGGAGACTGGAGTGAAGTTGAGCATGGGAAAGGGGGGCAGAAAAGGTGTTGTTTTAATGTTTGTCTTTTTGCTTCCCATTACCCAAATTAGTAATTATTTTTATTTTAATTGGCAATAAATTAGGTTAATATTCCCCAAGTCAAGCCTGCTTTGCCCGCAACAGTAGTTGGTAAGCAATGTCCCTGTCTTTATCCCTGCCCTCAGCTTTCTCATTCCTGTTCTTCCTGTTTTCTCCCCATGTCCTGCTGAGGAGTGAGTGAGCAAGCAGTTGGGTGGGAGTTTGGCTGTTGGCCAAGGCTAAACCACCACACTAGTTAAGCTTAAAATCCCTGACAGGATACTTCTAAGCACTCAGAATTCCAAGTGAAATTGCACATGTGTCTTTAATTATGCTTTTGAGTTACTATAAGATTTTAAAAAAATAAATGCAGGGCTTGATCACCAAACCTTTGCAGAAACTAATTCTAAGCCTCCTTTCCATCGTTCTTTCTTTCAGCTGGCTGTCCCTTGCCTTTACTTTAGGGAAATCTGTAAGACCTCTGCACTAGCCAAATATGAGCTGTACAGGGCCTTTATCTCTGCACATTATCAGGCTCCCTGTTGGGAAGAGGTGCTGTCAGGTTAGATGAAAGAAATCTGTGGGTGAACTCTCAAGTTAGCCTTGCTTAGGTCTAGCCCCACCTGGACAAAAAATCTCACAGCCTCACTGCCTCAAATTATATGATAGACACTACTAAATAATAGATAAACCCAAACCACGACACAGACCTCCAGAAGAGATCTGTGCTAACCAAGAAGGAGGCAGTCAGATTAGTTGTATATGCAACAATTTTAAAGTTTCCCAAAGAAATTCCTATTCAGCACCCTGCCGTGTCAGCATCTGCAAGTTGTTCTCAAATGAATTTTTCTGATAAACCAGTAGTGAGAGCACAGACAGGTCTGTGCCAGCCAGCAGGTTCAAGCCCAGTATACCTCCATATCGCCTCTTATAACTTGACTGCAGACTCATGCTGCCTATGGATTTCTCCTTTGATTTCAGTTAAGCTTCTAAGACCTTGAAAATGTTCCTTAATCACTTACTACTCATTAATAAATCATTTATAAACGCTATCTTTCAAAAGTCTGCAAAACTTTAATGGTAAGAATTCATACCTACACTCCTGTCTAGTTCCTTTGGTTAATAGTTGGAAAGAGAATGTTTGAAAACTATCAAAACAAGTATCTCATGTGGGATGATCTATGAAATTTATTCTGATCTGTGTGGACAAATAGAGTCAGATTTCCCAGAAAGGCTTGAAAATGAATGAAATGCTTCAGGTATTTGGTGCTGTAGGATCTAGGTCACAACAAACTACTAACATACGGGATTTAGAAGGAACTCTGCTGCAGGCAAGTGATGCCATCTGCTGTTAACCATCCACAGGACACTAAACCAGATGACTGCTTTGATTTATGACACTTCTCTTTTCCATTTTTTTTCTGTCTCTAGTATCAACTTTGAATAAAATTTCAACATAAAAATTTTTCCAAAGAGCATTCCATAAAGCGCTTGTGCGATCTGGATACCTGTTACCTGTTTGTAACTTAGATTTCTGGTTTTCCATACTTCAAATGAGAAAAACAGAGCAGATGTGCAGAGACGGCAAAATGAGCAGCAGTAAGGAACAATGTATTTGCATTTCCTCAAAAATATGAGAAAACACTTTGGTCTAAGGACTATTGAAACTAAAGGGAAAATGTTCGGTAACCTTCACTGGGATTTGGATAAGAGCTATACTGCATTAACAATACTGAAAAGATCCACGCATTCTCATAATCCTTTTTTTTTTCTTTTAGTCAAACAATGTGACTGCTACAATTCTAAACTGGAAGGAAAACAGTCCACCAAGCAGATCATTACCAGGTTGCTCAGAAGAAGGTAGTATTTAGGATTCTGGATGTATCAAATGCTTCTAGGAGTGCTTTGAATAGGTCATTCTTATGTCCTGGAATATTTTTTTATCTTTTTAAAAACAAATATCCAAATACCTCCCTAAAAAAGTACTCCAAGTGAAAACGAAATTGTGGTATAGTGTCAGTAGAAGTATCTCGCACAGCCCCACCAGATATTTCACAGATCAGATCTGTATGAATAGTTAAGTTAAAAATCACAGCTGAGAGACTGTGAGGAAACTTGAATGTGTCAAAAAAAAAAAGACAGAAGAAAGAAATAGATTAGCTTCCTGAAATGTTTAAATTCATATATGGAGAAAGAAATTTTTAAAACCATCTGTTGATAAAATGTGTTCAGGAAGCAGTATTTTAGCATAAAGAACTTTGCATTTTTTTCACTTTGGATTTTTTAATCCTGCTCTAGTCTCCACTTGACTTTGTGAACTGGTGTTACTTTTTTTTCCTCTTTGAAATACCTATTTCTGCTTGGGAAGCAAGGTTGCCTCCAATGGGAAAGCAGTTTCTTCAAACAACTTCGAGCACGTAATTTAATATAATATGACAGTATTTGAATTCTTATGCCAAATTCCTATGCTGACAGGAAATGTTCGYGCAGAAAATATTAATATGAAAGATAAGAATAGCAAGGTAAAAAATGGAACATAAGAGAGAAAAGGAAGAACTACAGTGAGTAATTGTTCATATACAAATAAGTGAGTGTATTATTTCTCTTACAGTTAAAAATTATGTAGAAAATCTAAATGTAGATCTGCGAATGTATCCAGCAAACAGGAAATAGTATTAAATAATAGCCAGCACTTCAGTGTATGTTTAATTTCAAAACATGAATTTAAACATCATTCAATTGATAGTACTGGAAGGATTCCTGATTAAGGAATGCTTAATTTAATGCTTTGTTCAGATGAGACCGAAAAACTAGCCCAGATTTTACACACCTTTTAGTAAATTTGGATTTGGTTGGAATTTTCCCTGTATAAGCCTGACAGATCCGAGATCTCCCTTGGCTGGAGGCTGACCTTGCAAGTTACTGATGATGCTGTTGAGAGCAGTTATCCTTTATTGTTTGGTACTTGACATCTTACTAGAGCAAACCTCTATGCACTAAAGTTCACGACAACTATGAAGTCTTTTCTTAGATGACTGCAGGAAGTCTAGCGCTTGAAGGGGCATGACAGGACATGGGTCGTGAGAAGGACATGCACTTAATTGCATGGTCCTGTCCAATTAACTTAGCAACTGCACTGGCTGATTTCAGTGAGGGGCACAGAATCAAAATTATTTTTTCTAATTAAAGAAATTAAGTTCCAGAATGTTGAGAACTACTGAGAATTAGTAAAAATATTTCTGTTAACAGGAAAATTTCAATTCAAAACTTAAAAAAAGAGTTAAGAAATCAGAAGCAAAACCCCAGTATATGTGGAATTCTAAGAGCCTGTGTTGAAGTCTTTTTCTAATGCCCAACTTCATTATCTCATGTTCTCACTTCTCTTAAGATATATGAAGATATTGCTAAAATAGTCTGGATTTGTAAGAACTTCAGTGAGAATCAGAAGTAATTTTCTGAAAACAATATAACCAAAGCTATACAGAACCAAGGTAAGCTGAGTGTATAACACTAAAAACTGCAGCCATGTGGGATTTCTTAATCAAACGGTATTTAAGAAAATGATCAGGAAAGAAGCACTTAAAACTCATGACTAAATTCTCATCTTTGGCCTCAGCTGTGTTTTAGCAGAAATTGAGAGAAGAAAATTACTGAAATATGCTAGTGAGACAGATCTCAAAGCAGTGGGCCCAAATGGGACATAAAGGCGCTCTTCTTGACCGTCTTTGTTACAGATCAGCGCAACTGCAACTTTTAATCACATCTGTGAAGCTAGGCATGAAGCTTCAGTATACTTTTTTTTCAACAAATGTGTTTTTGCAAAATTTTGCCAAGAAAGAAATTTTCTCTCAGAAGTACTGAAATGAAAAAATTATTTTGGATTGGTCTAACATTAATTTTGAACCCATGTAGGCTTCTGTGGTACCCCTAATTTTTGTGGGCATGATATGAAAGACTCATAATTAGCTGCACTTGTAAGTCTTTAAATACCTTTTAAAATTTCGTTCTAAATCCCTTTTTAAAGCACTATTTACAGATATATGTTGGTATCACCCACGTTTTTGCTCAGGAAGAGCTTATTGACTGATTCCACTTGTGACATGCCAAGATACATACAGGAGTTGCTATGTACTGCTACGTGTTAGGGCCTAAAATGCCATTTAAAATCAATTTTTTAAGAAAGAATTTAGGAACACAATATGATAAAAATGTAATCTTCACATGCTTTATTTAGGAAACACTATAGCAATAATAAAATAGAATATTTTAGTATTATGCCTTCCCTAGAAAGACTGAAATATGTCAGAGGTTGAATGAAAGATTTTCAAGACTTCTCCCAAAACATTAAAAAAAAAATATTCAAAACATTCATTATGCTTGTTAATCATGTTTATAACAGTAATACCACAGATCTAAAGGTAAGTGGATTCCAGTGGGCTTGCTGTAAGTACATTAAGGTCTCTGCCCTGAAGAGTTTCCAAATAGTTAATATGACAGCAGCAAATTTGATATTAATTTCATTACTGTTTGGAGATGGGCTCCAAGGAAAAACAGGCAAGAAACAGAAACACTGAAGAAAAGGGATGCCAAGGGAGAAGAGGGTATGAGAAAATTTGGAGTGAAGCAAAGGTAACAGCAACTGTCAAAAAAGAGTCAACACTTACTTAAGTTTTGTAGGCTTTTCAATATCCCCACAGTTCCTGCTTCTATAGATGTACCTAACAGCTGAATCCTCTGGCTGATTACTCTCTAAGAAAATTGCTTTCATAGAAGAAGTCTGAAAAGCTTTTTATGTCCAACAGCTGTAGCAAGTATTCTGAAGGAGGGACAAAATGGGGCAAGAGAAGGGCATGAGAATGCTTGCAGAAACACTGAATTGTCTGAACAAGGTCAGCTCTGATGCTGCAGCATTTCTAAAGGGACCCTGCCAATGCAATTCAGTCCCCAAATCTCTCTGGCTACATATGTTGTTTTCCCTCACTTCAATTTCTGATGTAAAAGGTTTGTATAGCTCAAAACAGGAGCGTAAAACAGAGTGGCTATTTCGACCATTGCTACAGATAAATAGGCTTACCTATGGCTGGAATACTCTATTATTCCCGAGTTCGATTTAGAGAAACAAACCCCCAGGAATCTAACGGTAGTGGAATGCTGCTCGTGCATAGCAGAGAAGAGCACTCCAATGAAGGACTTGAAATACAGCAACACCGTATTTTTTGGTATCCTCTTCCAGGCTGGCGTTTTGGACCCAGAATGGAGTGCTGAATGCAGAAGGCATGTCAAAATGGAAGCCAAACCACGCTAAACCTGCAGCCCTAGACCAAGGTACTGCGTAGATGAATTTACAGTTCACCAGGCTGAAGATACAGAATGCTGAAGAATACTTAGCATTTACGTGAGTTCTGAATCTGTGCTCCCCTGCATCTTTATGAAACACGGAAAAAATCATGGGAGCAAGGACTAGAATACAAGTTCTCCTTACAACCAAGGAAGTTCCTTAACAGTCTCCAATGTTTACCTGCACTGGCACTGCTTGAAACCCAAGGACAGTGCAGACCTCTACATCACTTCACTCCCTTGTGCACAATACTCTGCCCACTGGATCAGATGATGGCAATATGCCCCCTCCTTTCCCGCAGTTACCTCACAGCTTCAGGTCATGTCACAGAGGAAAAGCTATGTTGTTCTATGCCTGCCAGGCAGAATATGGCTATTTGTGGTAATCCTTGAGCATGGGGCAGAGTCCCTGGCTGCTGGGCTGGGACACAGCTTCTCTTCTGTTAGAGGACCCTTCATATAAATGGCAGGCTTACCTGTCTGGCTTGCCCAGCACGTGCAGTCCTTGGGTGTCTCGGCAGTGGCAGTGCTGCACTGGGAGGTGCTGTGAATGTGCTAGTTGAGTGTGAGATGGAAGAAAGGGGCAAGTAAGTGACTGACAAAGATGATGTCCGTCCTACTTTTAGCTCCCACTTTCCCCTGACTGTAGTCAGGGCATTTTGCTGGGAGGTAGGTGCAAGTGGTCTAGAAATTAAGTTGACTCTCCTTCAGCTTTGGTTTGTGAGGAGTCAAAATTGTCAGTGTGTGTTAGGCTCTGAGGATGCTCTGACAGCACCTATGGGATCAAGCTCATCAGAGCTTGGACAAGCAATAATACCTTACTTCTGCCTGCTGATTAGGCTTACCATTAAGCAAGGTGCTAATCTCTTTGGCTTTGTCAAAACTAAGTTACACTGTGTCACTGCAGATGTAGAACTTCAGACTTGCTGTTTTGGACATAGAGAAGTAAATGCTAAATTCAACTTTAGGTATGTTTGCCCTTTACTAAATCTGGCCTCCAGTTATGAAAGACAGATCTATAAAGGGAGATATTAATACCTTGTATCTTCAAGTACCAACTGCCTATTAGAGCACAGTTCCAAAGACAAAAGTACAAAGGAAAAGTGAGTCYGTAGAGGTTAGCTATTTTGAGAACTCCAGCTTTAGTAAGTAACCTTGTTTTCTCCTCTGGTGTTTGCTTAGCAAATTCGCCTATTAGAACTTGAGGTATCTGACTTAAATTTCTTTTTCAACTTGCAACTTAAATTGAGTAAACAGATTTTATTCTCAACAACAGAACCCACCTTAACTCAGTTCCACAGAAAATGGTCTTAGCTTTTCAATGTCCCTTTCCATCATTTTAGATGCACATGGCTTATATAATTAGAGAAATTTTTGCAAAGGAATCTAGTGAGAACAATGTATGTGCATCTTATCCTCTTGAGAAAGGAGTAAACTATGGTATTCTTACTGCCTTATGGTGCACTAGTTTGTTCATAAAGAGTATGTTCACAAAATATCCATATCTGAGCTTACTTCCCAAAACATTCCCATGCAGACCAACTCCCATTAGTCAAAAATGGGGTTTGAGTCACTGGAACAGGTGCGGTCTCTCATACACAGTGGTAAATCTGGAGTCACTTCATGACTGAGAAAGCAGTGAAGACATTCCAAACAAAGTGGAACAAAGACAGTCAGAATTTGCCCCTAGAATTTGATATGCTCAAAATCGCAAGAAAAGTGTAAGCATTTAAGAAAGTTACAGTAAATGTTCACAGAAGCTGAATGTAAAGGTTGAGGGAAAACGAGACTTTATATGATAAGAATGCTCAGTAATGAACTTGCTCCAGATCCTGAAAGCTCTTCTTTGGAATATCTCCAAATATCTCCCTGACTTTTCTCATTTTGGACAGTCCCAGTTAAGTCATCAGGACAATTTGCTGAGTAAGGTACTATTCAATGATTGTAAGAATTGTGGGATCTGGCCTGTCAGATTGTAACAACTTACCAAGATGATTTTAGTATACGCCTGTGAGTGCAAATGGGAAGTTTTGTATTTCCAACAGTTTTCAGAAGCGGAGAATCTCAACATTTTGTACTTACTTAATAGGATTTTTAAGGTCAGATTTTTAAGGTCTTACTGTTTTAAATATCTGCAATATTTTGGCAAAAAAACCCCACATGAATTCAGGGGGCATTATCATGTATAACAGTATTGATTCCTGCAGTGAATATTGACTGCTTTCTTTGTTTTCTTACATGTCATCACATGATTTTTAATATTTAATTATGCTCTCATCAGGCCACATTCTGATTATCATGGTGCAACCTCTGTGAAGCATTACATTATTCTTAACTTTCATCTGGCTGTTGAAACAATGCTAACTGTAACTGAGGTAGGATACAGGGGCAGTGCCTGTAATTCAGAACTCCGGGGATCAACATTAATATCACTCTCCCCACCTCTGACACATATGCTTAGAGGAGAGTACAATGGCAGTGATTGTAAAGACATCTAGGGAGGGCAGAGATCTCCATACATGCTGCTTGATTGGTATCTAGCTTGGGCAGAGCTCTAGTTTTTGCTCTGTCTGCTGGCATTACCTTGTTTTAGATTCATGATTATAAAAATTCTTCCCTGTTGAGCTAAGTGTTGCTGCGTTTTGTTTCAGCTCAGCTATACTGCCTGCCAGCAGTGCTTTATTTGACATTTGCAGTTAAACAGTTAAAATGGTTTCTGTTTTGTCTGTCTTAATGCAGCTTTCATTAAGTTACAAGCCTGAAGTCTCCTTCTCTCTTAATTTGTAAAATATTTTTGAGCAGTCTTTTTTGTTTGTTTGTGTGCTTTAGAAAGCAGATAATAATTTTAAAGTGTCATAATTTGGGGAAAATTCAGACAGTTGGCCACAACTGGGTGTCAATAGAATGTTTTAACACAACCTTAGGAACTGATCTAATATTAAGTCAGTCTGAGAAGTTACCCTCTATTGCTTATTGAAAACATCAGAAATCTACTGTAGATTGCAAAGGAAAACAAAAGTAGAAATTAAACCTACATACTTAAAGCAACAACTATGGTAACATTTTTGTGCACTGCAATAAAGATGGGAATGCAATCAGGATGTGATTTTTAGGTCTACTTCCCTAACTTTTCTTGAACTCAGGGGAAGTTACATTAACAACTGTTTCATAAAAGTAACAGATGCACCTCAATGTCAAAAAAGGAAACTTTATCTTGGAATTTTCCCAATGAGAAGATTTACAGTGACTTTTGTTACAGGCCAGAAGGGACATCTAGAACTATTCTAGTCCAACCCTCCTGCTCAAAGCAGTGTCAGCTAAAGCAGGTTACTAAGGACCATGCCTAGTCGAGTTCTGAGTATCTCCAAGGATGGAGACTCCACAACCTCTTGGGGCACCTGTTCCAATATTCTACCAACCTTGCAGTAAAAAACGGGTTTTAAAAACGTTTAAATCAAATTTTCTGTATTTCAATTTGTGCCTGCTGTCCTATCACTGGATACTGCTGGGAAGAGTCTGGCTGTGTCTTCTTTACACTATCCCATCAGGTATTTTTTATACCCATTGATAAGACCCCCTTCCAAGCCTTCTCTCCTCCAAGCTAAACAATCCCAGGTCTGTCAGCCTCTCCTTGTATGTCAGATGTTACATGCTCTTATGGCCATCTTCATGGCCATTGACTAGACCTGCTCCGGTATGTCCCTTTCTCTTTTCTACTAGGGAGCCCAGAACTGGACACAGTACTCCAGATATGGCCTCAACAGCGCTGAGTAGAAGGGAAGGATCAACTCCTCAACCTGCTGGCAACACTTCTTAATGTAGCATAGGAGGCTGTTGACCCTCTTTGCCACAAGGGCACAGTGCTGGCTCATGTTCGACTTGGTGTTCACCAGAACCCCCAGGCCCTTTTCTGCAAAGCTGCCTTCCAAGTGGTTGGCCCCCAGCCTGTACCAGTGTATGGGTTTATTCCTCCCTAGATTCAGGACTTTGCAACACCAGTCTGAACAACAGAGGACAACCACTTTCAAAGCTATGTTCACACAGATGTACATTGCCATGCACCCCTGAGCTCCTCACACAGTTTCATTTCATGCAAAAAAGCGCCACTGTCAACATATATATCAGACTGTCACAGAGATACTGCCAGTTCTGGTTTCAGTGTGCCAAGCGCACACAGAAGTACTTGCATTATGTAACCATATCAAGTGCTTGAGAATATGAAAGGGACATTACAAAAGCATGTACACAGTTGTGCAGACCTGTATCTTAAAATACAGTTCTGAGTTATCTTTCCGTTTACATGCCAGACTTAGTGTACTTTGCCTATAAAGGTGGCTATTTGATGACTTTTAAAATATCACTAGTCTTTATCATCCCATAAAGCAGACCCCCTTCCAAAACAGAGATTTGCACTTTTTTTCCCCATCTTCCTGTTGTTACAAGTATTTTTCCTTTCTTTTCTTTTGGAAAAAAATCATGCTGACTCATTTTCTTGCTGCTTTACTTTCTCCAGTTTTGACCGTGACATCTGATACTGCTAGGGTGCACAATGTAATTAATTTGAGATATTTAATTTCTGATAAATGAATAGAGCAGAAAATGTAATGAAAGGACCAAACCTTACTCACTTCCTTTGGAAGACAGTTCATTAAAAATCACTAAGAATTTTTAGGACTAGTGTGGTGAGCAGGAATTGACCTGAAGTCCTGAGAAAACCAACACTGAAGGAAGAGTTTACTTTGACTTGCATTCCTAAAAGATCATCAGCCAAAACTAGGATATTTCAATTTAAATTATTTTTATTTCTAATCTTTATTCCCTGAAAGCCATGATAGTGTTGGTAAACTCAGGCATGCATCTGCTCTTTGATAAAATTTTGCCTATTTCTACAAGAAAAATATATAAGAGAGCAAGATAAGAGGATGTAATAGCTATGAGGCCCTATTAAGTTGGAGATCGAATTTTAAGTTTCCTTTCTCAATAATCTTTTTTTTTTTTGTAAATTGATTTGTAAAATTTTTAAACACACCACAGTGTAAAGATGTCATTATTCATCCTCAGCATTTTCTGACTAAAAGACCTTCATATTTAGACAAATCCTGAAATCTTCTGTGTGAACTCATATTTGTCAGATACAAATTTTTCAGATGCAGCCTTTGGCTCAGGAGACCCCTAAACTACTAATTGCTGGGTAGTGGCAAGTGTGCAAGGGAAGGCATCGTTTTATGCACAGCCTGTTTTTATATGCTTTTTTAYGAAATCTCTGCTACCAGCAGCTGTCAGATTTGAGCTAGACAGGATGATATGGTCTAATCCAGTGCAGACTTCACAAGGTTTTATGTTTCCTTGCTACTTCCTTATCTTTGTCATCATCCCCTTTCTTTTTCTTTCTCTCAGTTTTTAAAATCTAAGTGTCGCTTTCACTTCCTGTTTCCCTAGCTGAATCTCCTTCTGATGGCATATCAGTGTATACTTTTTCTACAGCTACAACTGCAGTCTTCTCTTCTTGTTCATATTACACCACTGTCCTACTCTGATGTCCATCTAATATTCCAGAACTGATATGCTCATGATCAAAGCTTTTTCCTCCTGACTTCTATCCTGTTCAGTTCCTAATGCATTATCTCCACCTCAGCATTTCTCTCCCCTCCCACAATTCCGCAATTTTCTTCCAGAGCTGCCTTTCTCAGTGCTAGTGGATCTGTTCCTGTTTCTTTCCTTCCAAGTCTTTGGAMCTTTCCTCTTTGTTACCTTCCCTAGTCTTGTAGAACAGGTGAGTTAGGAAGGGAAATATGTGCCTCTTCTAGCTGCCTGAATCAGGAGTGCGTTTAAGAGTCTCAAATCCTGATGTATGCAAACAGGAAGCATAAAATGAAGCTGTCTGCTAATTTTCCAAGGAAGGCATCTGCACAAACAAGATTAATGAACTTAATGCTGTCCTAGACAGTGATGCCAACTTCTTGAAAGAAACTCAGTGTGCCCTGCAACAGCTCAGGTCACTTAGAGACTAACTGAACATTACTGATGACCTTAACTAATAGAATGCTGACATGTAATGAAATTTTACAGTCTAGTAACATAATTAGCTAATTGCTATTATAGTCTCTGGGTGGGAAAGCAATAGGCTTTCTTTAACAAGCTTTGGAAGATGGAATTGGTTGTGTTACCCAGAAGTTCACACAGTGCAGTGCTGTGCATTTTGAATTAAAGCAGTGAACTAAATGAGCCTTTGTCCCATCTGCTGACTACCAGTGGTTTCTGAGCAATACACTACCCTCCTGACTATTTAATACTGAGGATGATTTAATACATTCCTGTCCCTAAGTAGTTTTCTTCCTGATACTTTTTCTTCCTACCAAATTAGGTTCCCATTCCAGATCCCATGCCACATRCACTACATTGCACTTCCTGCTGAATTAAAGATTGAACCTCTGAGACTATTTATTACTCCTTTCCTTCTATTTCTTTTCTACACTGAATGCTTGCTGCACCTTCATCTCCCATCTTTCCTCGCCGATGTACCAAACAAGTTAACTTGGTTCATATGGCTTTCCTCAGTTGTAGGAGGGTGGGGATGTGAAGCACATCTTGTAAAATATGTCAAACCAAACAAGTAATTTCCAGAGGGTTTCTAACACCTACCAGTTGTTATGGATATCACATTATTATCACAGTTATTTAAAACAGTTTTAGATTAGCTAAATGTCAATCTCRCAGCAACTGCACAACCTTCAGGACATCTTTGTGTATGTGACAGACTTCCAGCTGTGAAATGATTACTTAAAAAAACTCCATACTTCTAAATGATCATGTATCGATGTTTTCTTGGGGCTGGGGGGGAGATAAAAAAAATCCAAGTTAGGTTCTGCTATTCGGACGTATTATTTTGGTTCTGCTATTAGTCTCTCTTTTGAGTCTGAAAGTGCACAAGATCAATTTCACTACTGTTTGCTTCCACGTTTTCAGTGCTACCGTGTTGAGGTAGTGTACACTGGTTAAAAAGAACTGTATCTTTTGGTTGGTTTCTTGGTTTTTTTTCAATTCTCACAGACTTTAGTAACTTAAAAGCACGTATTTTGTTCGAGGAACAAATCAGAGGTTGCAATATCAACTGGAGAGTCTTTGCACAAAATCACATCTGAAAATGTTGACAGTTCTACTAAAATGACCAATAAAATACTAAGCAGTATTTTTTCCTGTTTAGTTTGTTAGTGTGGTTTTCCCTTATATACTAAACCTATGACAGATTTCTCATATACTTTAAAGTATGAAAGAACTTCAACAGGGATTAGGCAGAGCTGCAAAAAAAGAAAGTTTTTTTCCAGTGGTACACAATGGTTTATGGTGGATAAGGCAGGTGCAGAAAGTTCTGACAAAGCGTAGTCAGAGAGAGACATGACTCGGGAGGTACATGTGTTAATACAAATGCCCCTGCCACCATGCTGTGAAAACCCCACAAATAATTACACTTGGTGTAAGCAGCGTGAATTCCCGTTTTGTAAGACACATATTTATCCTGGTTTATCTTGTACTGAGGCATAGTCTCAAGTATGTGATGATACATTCTGTCACCATGGAAAGGAATGTATATAATGTAATATCAAAGAATAAATGAAAACATTATCTGCTGGCAAAGCTTCAATCCTCATTTCAACACAAATAAGGATTTAAAAACATGTAGAATGTAAACACAAGTTTCCACAATAGTATTTGTATTCCCTCCCCTTACGTAATTTTCACCTAATTATTTTTTCATCTAATTTTGTTAAGTCTCTAGTTGGGCTTAGCTAGTTGTCTCTAACGGTTCAATTAGGTATACCCAATGAAGAACTGGGCAGAAAGCTATTGCTATTTCAGCCTTGAAAGGCAAGGCTTCTGCCTTGATCTTTTTTAGTTGTCTGGTGATACGGAGTAAAACCCTGTTCATCTTACATAAAAGCATCCAGTGAAATCAGTAGGATACCATCTTGGTAAGGGGACCAGGATTTGACCCAAAATTGCACTGTCATAAGGATATGAGCATTCTGTAGAATTTGTACATCTCTATGCCTAAAACAGAAACACGAGTTAATGCTTTTGCTGAAAGTTTCCATAATGTAGTATTTAGCAAAGATGTGCATATGAGTACAGCTTTAATTAAACATAAGTAGACTCCTACCCAGAAATTGCTGCTAGTTTTTGATGAGCCTGATAGGCCATCTCACATCCTCGAGTTCGAGTTTTGTGCATTTCCGCATGCAGAGATGGACAGGTGACTGAAACATCCCCAATGGAAATGACCAGCTCCCGATATAGAGCCACCTGGGTATTGAACTCCTGGACAAGCTGAAAAACAAAGAGGATTTACTTACATGAGATGTTTAACTACACTGATAAAAACAATCAGGTTTTTAAAAAACATGCCCAATCTAGGGCTTGTTCCTGCTGGTCCCAATTTCATGGCATACGGGATCAAGTACCCGCGATTTAGTAAATGACTAGGGCCTCCATGACAGCTGCCTCTTCTGTAAGCTATAAATGTTCATTTGCAGGAAAGTAGTGTTTCTGCTTTTAATCTCTGAAAGTGTTTGAGTTATTAGTCTTAAATATTAAGCAGACAAAAAAACAGCTGTTTTACTAGTAGCATGAGGTTATTTTTTGCTATCATAAAAGACAAAAATATCTCCAGAAATTATTGCCTTTGCTCCTCCTGCTTCCTGATTAACAGCACATTTAGGGATTGGAATGTAGCATTTGCTTTTACACTGGCGATTTTGCTAATTTATTTTGTAATGATTTCTGTTCTGTCACTGGTCTCTAACCCAGATTTCAGACTTAAAATTGATCTGCCTGAGAAGATGTACCAGATAGGCACTTTCCAATTAGGATTCTAGAAAGCACTTTTTCCAATGTGTGTGKGGGGGAAACAGACAAAGAAGTAAATAGACACTTCAACCTTTACAGAAATCTAATATCCAGCAGATACACATGGATGCTATTGGATAAACAGGTAACTTTTACAGTGATGGAAAGATCATTATTGTTTAGTTCCACTGATCCTGTTCGTGGGATTGTATTTTAAGGAAACGAAGCATTTGTCGTCTTCTGAAAGAAAGCACATCAGGCCATTTGCTGCACATGGTGGTGGGGGTGGAAGGCAGGGAGCAATAAAACAGAATATTTATTTATCTGTGTTTTGCTAATTTGACCTCAATTTCCAAACTACATAAAACCAGACAAGAGTAACTGCTCATAATTCTGCAGCCGTCATTGCCACCAGGAGTTCAACATATCCCAACATACAAGCATGCCAAAAACCTGGATTCTATCAGATCTACCAAATTTTAAAGCCAAGCCCTCAAATTCTCATACTTAGAAAATAAATGAGTCGCTTCTCCTGCAGTATTACAGTCTGACTCGTCATGCATCCCACTGTAATTACTCTGTATAACTGAGAACTAGTATCGGGACCCGTTTTTTGGCCGTGCTTTCTTAAATGTCATTGTAATTGTAGCAAATAGGTTTCTCTGCTTCTGGAGCAGCAAAACAATCCCAATGCATTCCAGTACATCTGCACCCTCCCAGCCCCAAACCCCAAACAAAACCAAAAGCACACACCAAACAAAGCCCCAGGCACAATATCTCCTAAACCTGGCTTCAACTCTCTCATTCTGTAGCTTAAGACAATGCATGAAAGCAATGGAGAGAAAAAAAATTGTACTACGTTGTGTCATAGTGTAATTACTCTGCATTAAGAAAAAGAGAAAAGCGTCTCATCCTGCAACTGGTAAGTGGTTGCGCCAGACACATTTTGCCAGTTCTCACCTGACATCCCCTGTCTAAACAGAGGACACATTCAGCCACCTCAACATTGCCAAGGAAAACAAAACCACACTGATGTTGCAGCATTGAGACAGAGAACAAGAAAAAAACCCATTGATTTTATCTCCTTAATCTTACTGCATCTTGACAACCCATCTGTAAATCGTATTTTATTTCTCATCAGTGAATTCTACAAAGCTAGCACTTCTGTTTAACTAACCACATTATGCTGTCAGGAATGAGAAAAAAGGCAGGACCCAGTAGGATCCACTTGTTGGGCATATTTATAGAGCTACTGAGGCAGCTTTTGTTCCTTGGTGCRCTGGGAGTTGCTCCTGATTTTGAAGTATCAGAGTGGGTATCTGCCAGCACAATTTGCAGTATTAGAGCAAAAAAACTGCCAGAATCCAGCAGAACAGAAGTAGCAGGTACATTTCCAATGCTACTAGACAGAGCTTTAGCAAGATCCAGATTTTTCAAGTAAAGTAGCACCAACTTCATTTGTTTTCTATTTCTGTCATTGGTTAGAGGAGCAATTTTGGGGCCCAGTGTCCAGCTGAGTGTAGCTCAAGGAGCCAGATATGGGGTATATGGTGCTGGTTTGGGGGAAACTGTCAGGATCCAAGCATTTTGAACGTGAATGGACAAAAATGTCATACCATAATGTGACAGTCCAAAAATAACATGGATGCAGGTGCTTGATCTGAGGTTTTACAATTGCAACCAGCTACTCTGGGGAGACTGAAAACAGGCACCACGTATGTCAGAGACAGAATTTCAGGGCCTCAAATTCTGAGCCCTGTTTTAGAAGGATTTTAGGGCAGGAGTGTGGTTGCTGCACAAAACAGCAAGCACAGAGTGCAGTGATGTAGTGGAGGCAACTATTTACCTATTTAGGCTTCGGTGAGTGCAAGTCTGGGGACAGATTTGGCCGGATCTAGCAAAAAGCAACTCCAGCTGCTTGGCAGCGCCGCGAAGGCGGCGTGTGCTGGGGCGAGGGCTCCTGCTCCCGCAGGACCAGGCGCCTGGCTCCGGTCCATGCCCTGACTGTCCCGCAGTACCCAGCCGGCTCCCCACAGCTCTCGTTTTCCCTCCCCGCTCCCGCCTTTGAGCCGCTGCGAGTCAGGCTACAGGGCAGCACCCCCGACGGGGATTGCAGTTTTAAAAATAGTGCAACTGCACGTGATGGGAATAAGCAAGCTGTCGGGAGGAGCGGCACCGCCGCCAGCGGCGAGAACACTCGGAAACGATAAAAATTAAGGCAAGCCCCTTTGTGGTACCCACCATCTTGCAGTCATCCAGGGCTCTCTGGGTCTGGTAGGCGCTCTCGGAGCCACTGCCCCGGCGTTCACTGTCGCGGCCGTGCGGCGAGGTCTTGCTGCCCTGGAAGATGGAGGCGGCGGAGCGGGGGCGCTTCCTGCGCCCGCTCGGTGCAGAGCTCATGCACACGCATCCGCCGCGCGGAGCCGCCCGCCGCGCGGGGCCCCGCGGGCGCGGGCAGCGCCTTCCCCCGCCGCCGCCGCCCCGAGGAGGGGTGCGGGCCCGCGCCGCTCGTCGCCTCGGCCCGGCCGGGACCGCGCCGCTCACGGCAGCGAGCGCGGCTGCTGTGGGCGATAGCCTGGCGCCTGCGGGAGAGCCCGGGGAGCGCCCTGCAGCATCGCCTCCGCTACCGCGGGGAGAGGCGGAGGGGCTGGCGCCTTCCCTCCTTCAGCAGCATGTCAGTCCCTGCGGAACCGCCCCGCCGGTGGCATGCTCTGCCGTCCTCCTTCCCGCAGCCGGCGGGGGGAGCGAGCGCGGCCGTTCCCGGCGAAGAAGGGCTCCCATCCAGCGGCCGCCGAAACCTGCCCGATGCTCCCGGCGGGGAGCCCGCCCCGCCGCGCCACTACGCGCTCCCCCGCGGCGCGTCTCGCCGGGGCGCCCGCTGGCAGCCGCTCGGAGGGGCCAGTGGGGCGGCGGGGGCCGGCGGGTGACGGCGTCAACAGCGCGCCGCCCCCACAGGGCGGGAGCGCGAGCGGCAGCCGCCCCCCGCGCCTCGCCGCCCCCCCGAGCCCGCCAGCGGCGGCGCCGCGCTCGCCCGGCCGGCTGCCCGCCGCGGGAGGCCGGTCAGCGCCGGGGCGAAGCGCCCTGCCGGTGCGTGCCCCAGGGAGGAGCCGGGCAGCGCCATCTCTTCGGGTGGCCGCAGCCCCCGCGGGGGCCGCCCCCGGGCCGCCGGGGCAGTTTTCCTACGGGCGTTAGCACACCCCCCGTCCAGCTTTTGCCGAAGTTGATGCTAATCTTCAAGAAGCTTACTTAGGAAATATTTTTCTATTTAACAAAGTCTTCGTTCACTGCTCAAATTTGTTTTCTTTCACTAAAAAACATCTTACTTTGGGGCTATAAGAAAAATGTTTGGACGGTGTGATGCAACTACACTGTAGATTCTATTTGTTCATTGTACAAAAGATTAAATAATAATCGATTGGAGAAATTGTTTCTTCTGTGCTCCAGCACGACAGTGCAGTTGCAGTTCACCAGGCTGGTGCTCACAGTCTCCCCAGGCCTTGGGCACCAGCCCCTCCAACGCAGATGGCCGTGGGGCTGTGCCCACACTGTGTCTGCAGCCACTTTCCCCAGGGCCCCTTGGGGGCTGCACTGCCCTGGGACGAGCTACGGCCTGGGCCAGCTTCAGCTCCAGGGCTGGTCCTATTCCTCTCTGTAGCCAGGTGGCTATGGCTGCATAGCTCACTTCTGGTATAATTTCACTTCTTCAAGACATTAAATAGAAGTTTTTTATGTTTCAGTAATGTTCTTGATACCAAGGGAATGCCAAACACATCACACACAGAAACCCAGCCTTGCCAAAGAGCTTGAATATGCCAGCAATGGCACTCTGGAAGGTTGAGGGCCTCTTTTCAGGCTGTGCTGAGCATTACTGTAACACAGACACCCTGGTATCTACCTGAGTCTGGACACTGCCTATTAGTCTACTTTGAAACTCTTTTTAGACATTTACTGTTATTTTCCCAGAAATGGAAGCTACTGGATTTGTGTTAGTGTTGATGGGTTTGCAGCACTTGCAAGCACTGTCATCACTTTAGGTAAAACTAAAATGACCTTGTAATTATAATGTTGCCATTGTAAACATACTACTAGATCTCCAGCATCCAGAGCAGCAAGAACTTGCAGTTTGCAAGTGCTATTTTAAGGACACCACTTTTTTTTTTTTTTTTTTTTTTTTTTTTTTTTTTTTTTTTTTTTTTTTTTTTTTTTTTTTTTTTTTTTTTTGTAGTAAACTTAGTTCTATTACTCATAGGAAATAATTGTTTGAATTTGGTGCTGCATGAACACAAGCTTTGACCAAGGACATCATATTGCTTCCATATACAGACAAACCATTACCTAATGACAAGGAAAATATCTTAATACTGGCAAAAAGCAAATTGAACACATCTTCTCCTCACATCTATAGAGAACAAAACATATATACTGGTAAAGGGAAATTAAAACACAGTACTATGCCACATTAGTGCTAGTGTTTTAATCGTTGCTCATGTATCATTTTAGTCCTATGTTCTAGTCTTATTTCAGTCTATTTCAGGTCTTACTGTAATAGCAATAATGAAATAATACTAATACTAATACTAAAACCAACAACAATAACAATAAATCTACCAAAGAGTGCAGCATGTTTGCTTGTACATTACCTGTCTTGGCTGAAGTTCTGGTCTCTTGAAGTCAATGCCAGAAGTCCCACTGACTTTTAAAAAAGGTTAGAATTTAGTTCCTGGTGATATATCTGCCCTGTGCAAAGCTGAGTCACAGCTGAGTTTTGCCCTTCAGCCAACATCTGGAACAGTTTTGAAGTCCCAACGACCTACAGCATGTTCGCTCCTGATTGTATCTTCAATATGTCCACATTTGGAAGTAGATCTGGTGATTCTTTCTGTAATTTATAAGACTGCATGTTTTCATAATTCTTCCAGCTGACCTCTGAAATCATCATGGAACCTGATGAATTTGATGGCACCCCAGCATTATGTTGGAGAAGCAGGAGTGACAGGGAACAAGTCAGTCTGGGATGCATAAGAAACAATGATTTTTGTAGGCATGCCAGTTCTCTGGCTGGGGGAAGAGCTCCAAGCTAAGCCACCAAATGCTGCCGCAGGGCGGGAGTAATAGGACTCAGTTTGAAAATATATACCACCAGGAAACACAATGCTCTCTTGAGAAAACAGAGGTATATGGGCTGCAACACTTTCCTGAAAAGAGGGACACATGATTCTTTCCTCCTGTCTGAACTAGAGTTCCTGCCACAAACGTCACAAATTCTAGCTTTGTCTCTTGATGTTTAATGGATTGCAATAAGCAGGGGCTTGTTGCTCCCTCCCGCAGCAACTCAAGACCATGGGTAGGTGACCTTGAAATAACTTCAAAGAGTACTTGGCCCATTACATAGTCAAATTCTTTGGCAACTCCACAGCTTATAATGAAATAAAAGTAAATATGTAGGCTTTGCTATACCTGGCCTACATTGTAATTCTAAAAAATGAACTGAGATGAACTTTTTACTTGGGAGTCTCTCTTGTTCCATTTTGTTGTAATCTTTGTCTAATCCATTTATTTCTCTGGTCGTTGGCTTCTGGTAAAATTTCCCAAGGGTGAGTAGAATGTAATGGACTAGATAAGTTATGAAAGAGACACTGATTAGCTGAGAAAGGTGAGGAGATGTCTTTGGAGGGAAGAAAAAAAAAAAGGCAAAAAGAGGCAAAGGAATAGGGAAGGCAAAAAAGGCCATTTCTGTGGAAAGAGATACAGAGAGAGAAGAGCAAACCCAGAAACAGGTACTGAAGAAAATAAAGGAAAGTAAATATGCATGATCTCCTCAGGACAGAAAAATAAAATATAAGTTTTAAAGTTAGATTGAAAATGAAAACTTAAGAATAACAACAGAGACTTTTTCACATTTCTTTAAAGTATTTTTTTAAAGAAAGTGGACTGATTGTCTTTCTAAGTAAATATGGTACATTTTAAACAGAGCAGAATTTATTCCTTGGAAATGCAGGGTCAGATCAGTGTCTGGAGATAAAGTACTCGATTTTTGTACCAGGCTTCCTATGGAGTAAAACTGTTTAACTCTCATAAATAACAATGTAATAATGCATTTGAGAATCACAGCTTCAATGGCCATTTCTTTTTTATTAATCATTTCCTACAGGCTGGGAAGTTACAGAAAGGAGTGCCACAGGAGGCACTATTCTGGCCTGATTCCATAAATAAGTCTTTTATGTATCCAAGGTGTTAGCCTTCCTGACTTCAGAGATCCTCCAGCGGTGGCAGCTCCCTGCACCCCTTCTCCTCAGCCTCTGCACAGTGCAGGGCTTACCAGATCAAAGCATTTTGTAGCAAAGATTGCATGAGTATATTTTTAGTTTCTGTTAGTCTAATACCAAGATGTAGAAAAACATTATACTTAGTCTCTTTAGAAGTCAATACAGCGTTTTTGACCCCAAATACAGCAATTGAGTCTTTTTTTTTAAATGTCTAAAAATAATTTACACAGATACCCTGCAAAGCAAACAAAGACATCCCTATCCTGTGAAATTTATAGCCACAGTTCAACAAAGACTAGCAATATATTAGATGAGATTGTAAAGAAAATAGGAATATTTTTCTAAGTTCTGTTGTGTCAGTCTCAACAATTTCCAAGTTTACTTAGGAAACTAACGTCTGCRCAGTGTATTAACAGTGGAGATGCTGAGGAAGAGACTTATTTTGCTTGCAGTCACTGGAAGTTTTAAAAAAATGCAGTCATTAGTGAGTCCATCTGTAGCTGTCAGCCCAGTATAGGCATGTTGCTCCTGGTTATGAATGCGTGAAACAACATGCTTAAACTAACGAAAATGTCAAAATGGCTTAGTCTGCTTTACTTGCCTTTTCTGTAAGTGTTGCAAAAGACCGTTTGTGACACTTAAGTCATGCCCTGAGGATGCTAGGGATTATTGCGGTGAGATTTTTGGCACTTAAGAACTATTGTATTCCTTAAATCAGATAAGGAAAGAAATTCTAAATCAGATAATCGAGGATATGTTCCCACCTTCTCTATTTCCTTTACAACATGTATTTACATATGTAATTCCAACATGAATTTATATGGAAATACCTGTGGGAGCACTGAGGTAGCTAGACAACTAACTGTTTCAAATTTAGCTAGATTTGCCCAACACAATATAGGATTTAATGACAAGGAAATCTAAGAAAACAGCCCATACAACCAGATATTTTTTGCCTTCACCTCTATAAGTATGATTTTTTTTTAAACATAACATCATTACTAAAATAATGCTAATGCCATCAGCACTTCTGTTATTATGAGAAGAAAATAAATGCCTAATTTAAAAAAAATAAACATTAGCATAACAAATCTTCAAACTGCAGAAATTAAGAATTATTTCTGAAAAGAACAAGGCTAACATCAGTTTCTCATTATTAAAGTGTCAATGGAATAATTTACCTTTAACTCGAGTGCAGGCAACAGAATACAGAATGATTGCAATAAATAAATATACATTTGCCTTACCATTATCTTTTTTATGATAGAAAATCTGGCATATAAACAAAGTCACACAATGAATGGAAGATAAAAAAGACCACCGATAAATCTTGCTGTAAATGTCTGCAAAAAAGCCACGAAAAATTATCTTTAAGGTCATAAAGCACAAAAAACTGAATAATTTAAAAATACTTATAAGAACTAACAATGAAAAGTTAAGTTTTACGATATTATTTAAATTCCTTATGAATAACAAGTCCCATGACAAATTTCATAAATGACTGGGTAGTAAAATATTAGAAGAAAGTCTTACACATAGTAAGTCTGTACATTATTTATGGAATGGTGAAGATTAAACTCTTAAAGTAAAACATTGCTATTATTAAAAGTCAAATAGGAACAGCTATGAAAAAAAAAAAACCACCATGGATTTGTGAGGAGCTGTAAGACAGAGGAGCGAGAGAATACAACTCTAGCCAAATGGATTTTTAAGAAACTAATGTCTATAGATGTATCAGTGCTTTGCTGCTTAGAAAATGCAATGTTTGTCATGTAGTGGTTTGGAGACTGCTTGATGGATGCATAGGATAAATATGTGGGGTTTGTGTTTTTACATTAAATGTATAAATTGCAGTCCTCTGTGTGTTCAGGGAATATATACTTAATTCAAAAAACCAGGTACAATCTTCTGAGAATCTGAGAATAACGCATAAATACTGAAACCAAATAATCTTCATACCCTGTACCCCTACAGGAAAAATACCTGGACCAATACAGAGGCCCTCCACTACATTTTCAGGAATATTTTAAAAAGTCATAAGCTTTATATAAGTGGAATAGATGGCAAAATTCATAGTCATTATTATGTCCGTGGTTGTTCTGTAGACCCATGTGGTTACTAGAAATAAAAGTCCTACGCAAAATTTCTGGTTTAGTCAGTATGAGAAATGGTTTGCCACTGTGTCTATACTGTCTCCTAGTCACCTGGTTCAGGTGCTCGGCAGTGGAATATCAAGCAGCATAAACTATACCAACGAGAGGAATCTTCCTTGTAGGCTACATGTATACATTTTTTTAAGAAAGATTATTGTTATAATATTTCAGCTGTTCTCTTTTGAGATTTTAAAAAGCAAAGGTCCGATAACATTTAAAGAAGGACAAATATTTTCAGATTTCAAAAGCAAGGCAAGGATAGTAAAACTCCACTACTGTATCTAATGTAAATATAGCACAAGTATTATGGTGTTACAAGTAAAAATAAAATATAACTCTCGGAGCTAGTGACCTAATGAAAATCTGGAAGCTAAATCAAACTGGACACACAGGCTTAGTCAGTTTGACAAAACTCTGTTTGTGTTATAAGAAGATCAGAATACAACTCAAAATTAGTAAACTCTTTGGAGGCAGCAGTACTCTGAAACCTCTTCTGTTTGCCGTCTGAATTTGGCCTTTGTGAAAAAGCTTTTACTGGCTACTTTATATCTCCACTCTTCTGCCTGACCCCATAACTATTCACTAGCTACATGTTTGAAAGAAATATTGTAGCCCTACAAAGCAAGCTTTGACTTCAGTTTCAGTTATTCTGTTGTTGCACATTTCTGTTAAATGGTCGGAAGAGATACAACATCGATTTTTAAAATTACCATTACTTCACTTAGGAATTAATGTTTTATTGAAATGAACAGAAATAGATCACATCCTCTTAAGAGCTATCATCTGGGCTGTTACTCTGCAGGTTCAATACATTTTCACATTTGAAAGATTATTTCAATAACCACATTTTCATATTTTCTTTAAATGAAAGCTTAAATCACACGGAATATGATGTGGTTTCCATATAATTGTTGTTACAGCACACCACAAACAATGACTTAATCTACTTGTGGTGCATGGCAAGTGCAGCACAGTTCATTTTTACATGAAAATGCAGTATGRGTTGAATCAAATGATCAGTGATTTCAGTGGGAAAACTGAGCTCTTATTGTGCCTTACAAGCTTTTTAGCCTTGCTGCTCTGAGTAACTTCAACGAAATCAAGCCATTCTTAACAGAAACATATACTGCCGAGCGCCTTTGTTGTGCTTGTCTTTAATCAGTTATCAACCTGCTTTTACCAAGCTCATCAACCTACTAAATTCACATTTTTTTTTAATTTCATGGGTATAATTTTCAACTCAAAACAAGGCAAACAAAAACTGTAACTGTTCTTGATGAATGCTGTGCACTTCTGAGAATCTGGCTGTGCATGTGTGACATACAAGGACAGTAATGAGGACTTTCCTGTTTTGCTTTCCTGACCTTTAAATATTACATTATTTTTTTAAAAATCTAGAAAAGGATTAAGAATGGTGGTGCTGCCTGATACTATTCCAAGGATATTCACTGAAAGCAGGGAGAGTTTTAAGGAAAACTAGAACTGAATAAACTAGGGAATTTAAGAATATGAAAAATAGAATATGAAAATCAACCACAAAAAAGCATATGATTATCCATATGAAAGCAAATGAAAGATTTTTTTTTTTTTTCTGCTGGTATTTTAGAATGCTAGAGTGGTGGCTTCTCAGAAGATACTGTCCAGGATTTCCAGTTTTATCATTTTATTATATGCACGATTCTACAAACTGTAGTGAGTTGAAGATTGCTTTAATTTTCTCTCTTTACCTGTGCAGAAAGTTTGGTAATCCTTATTGTGGTGTGGTTCTGCTGGTTTGCTGCTGTAGGCTTGCAGTGTTACCTTGTTGGTTGGCTATTGAGGCGAYGGAGAGATTCATAAATAAGAGAAGTGACCTTCTGCTTGTGGTGGCAGCRGCATTGCTTGGAATCTGAGAAACATCAGGATGAAGGCTCTGGCTGGCAACTTCCATCTCCTCTAATTCTTCCTCCTCCTTTCTGCTTTGCAGATGACAGGAAGAAGAAGAACCAACCCTTTCTAATAATTCTTAATTGGGCTTTGCATGATAGTGAAATAAATAGCTTTGCAAGAGTCAAAAAATGATAAAACACAATCATGAATTCTGAAGAGGGAGGGTTTAGGGAGACATATTCACCAAGACCAATGTTTCTGACAATGTATTTCAAAGGCAAAAAAAGCAAAGCAGCTTAAGTTTTAATGAATCTTACTTAGATTGAGAAAAGGACACAGCACGTGGGAGGACCTGCAGATATTCCGAAAGATATAGCACATCCTTGTCTTGAAATATGCTTTTAAAATCCCGCATGAGGCTTTTGTGCTGCCAGTAAAGAGCTAAAGATTTGAGAATGTATGACTACTCTCCTAAAAATATAGGACTGAGTTATTGCATAGAGGCAAAGAAATAAGTGCTTGGTTTCCATGTTGTTTCATGGATTTGCATTTTCGTTCTTCCCTTTTCTTTTTTCTGTTCTTTTTAGCTTTGTCCTATTGTTTCTTTGCTTTAATTTGTTCACAGTTTATGCTGTATGGTTTTTTAATCGGCCTGTTTTCATCTTGTTTTTTCTTCTAGTCTTATATTATCCTTCTACTCTATATTTTGTCCTTATTTTTCCCATTTCATTTCTCACTCATTTCTCTGTTGTCCACATTTCCATCTGTTTTTTATATGTGATCAAAGAACAGTTTTGGGTTCTGTTCTTCTAAATGACAAGTGGAACTATAGTTTTGAAGTTAGCGTGTCAGATCTCCAAATATAAGCAAAATTCAAAACTTACCCTGCATAGGCTAAAACTCATGATGAGAGAGGAAGATCTATTATGCAAATGAGCTTTAAAAATGACATAAAATTTCATGCATAGACACAGACTATGCTACATGGTAGACTTACAGGGCCAGATCCCTAGTCCTGCTTTTGTTCACCACGAGTAACCGCAGGGGACTGGAGAAATCCTGTGGAATATATGTCACACATATTTTTTATATATATATATATACACTATGGATTAATATCTGCTTATATACTATTCCTTCCCCTTTGCCCTGAGGAATGCCAAAGCTAAGGGAGGACAAAATTGTTTGAACAACAGCTCAAGGTGTAATCAATGGGTTTCTCTTAACATGGGGTTAACATGAATGGGGTTCAGCAGATGCCTGCTGAGAGTCCAGCTCTCTTCAGTGTTTCCCATATCCCCCAGATGACAGTATTGGGAATATGATTATTAAATTAGATGACATGAATGTGAAAGGGATAGCTGCTGGAACTTAGATAGATGACAATTCATTGCGATCCTGACAAATCGAATCTTTAAAAATGTTGTGAAATTATGTAAGGGAATGTGTAAGATACTGCACTTTGGCAGAAGTTTTCCACCATACAAATATAAGATTGGGGTAGGTAAAACCCAGCAGAACAGGATCTAGGCATTTTTGTTGTTGACATGAAGATGAAGCTATTAGTAAGAAAACCCCCTATCTTACCAGGAGGTAGAATTAGTGTTACAGGTAGCAAGATACATGAAATAATAATTCCACTTAATATTTACTCAGTCTTGGCTTTACCATTTGGTAAAGACCTACCCAGTCTGGTGCCTTGCACCTCAAGCAAGATGTGGGCCACTTGGAGAGAAGGGGGAGGGAGAAAAAAATTGTAAGGTGGAATAATCTTTTTTTTCTGGCATCATAGAAATTTATAATAAATTTCAGCAAGAGTATTCAGGTTAGATTGAAAATGCTTTTTATGTTAAGGATAGTGAAGGGCTGGATTAGTTTTCCAGGAGACTTTAATTGAAGGTTTTTAAGAAAAGTATAGACAAGCTTCTGCCAGAAATTACGCACGTGTTGTTAACCACCCCTTGGGAGGGAAATTGGATTATAGACTCCTCAAGGTCCTTTTCAACTCTGTTCTTCTGTGAATTTTTGGAATTACAAAAATATCATGTCAGCTTCATAAGAAATATTAACTTACAAATATTCCTATAGGAGGTAAAAACTTCTGCATTTCGCAACCTTCCCCAGCCTGATGAAGGGTTTTGTCATTTCATGGAAGTTTATTTGTCAATTCATGAGACAGATACTTTCTTCCACTGTATTTGCCACTACTTCAGCATCTTTTCCACTTTTCAAATTGAATACTGCTGGAAGCAACACTTCTTAACATTCAGTTACTGGAAATGTTCTTCCCAATAGAGCACTAGGGAAGTGATTTAATGACACCAGTATCAGTGCTATTAAATATTCCAGAAATTTGTACAGCTTTTAAAGATAAGGGTAATGAAGAAGTGGGGAAGAAACGAAGGATGAGAAAAGGAGAAACATATACTAATATGAAGAAACAGGGTGGAAAAAGCTGAACAGCAACAGAGAATGTTTATGAATGATGAAATGAAGTGAAATGGGAAGCAGTAAGAGAGCAGTTATTTAGGAGTGAAGGTCAGAGTGAGAAAACGCAAGTCAGTGGGACACAGAAAAAGAGCAAGTCCACATTTTGCCTGTAGCCTTTTTCTATTTTTCCCTCCCTTTCTATTCAGAGAACACCTGCTATTGACACTCGAAAAAGAATGGAGTGTCCTAAGCATTGTTCATCTGTTTTATTTGTAAATATTTTCAGTTATTTTGAGGAAATGCCAAATGAAAGCTTTACTAATTCAGCAATGAAAAGGAAGCTACAAGTATGGATGAATAGCAACAAGAGTGTGTCAAGTGGGCCTGGGTTTTAGTTTTTTTTCCTTGTAGACTTGCAACAAATATAAAAAGTTTGATTCCCTGAATCCACTTTTTATTTTTAGCGGAGACTGCTTAAATTCATCAGCTTTATGTGTAGCAAAAAAAGGAAAACACATGATTCCCATTTTAAATGCACTGCCATTTGCAGTCTTTGGTAAATAAATCTAAGGTAAGTTGAACTTCATAACGTTGTTTGTGGTTTGTTGGTTTATTCCCAGCTGTGGGTGCTGCTTTTTGATTGTAAGTTGTCTCAGGCAGGACCGTGTGTTCTTACCTTTAATGCAGCCTGTGGTCTTTGCATTGTCAACACAGCCTAAATTCTTGTGATGGGTAGAAAGACATTCTTTTGATCCAGTGGCTGAAGCAGTGCCCTGCAAGCCTCAGCATAGCCCCTGTCACAGCAGGACAAGCATACTATTTGTATAGTGGCAGCATCTTTGTGGCTTCTCCAGTCCCTGCTAGAGGTGTATCACAGTATGTCTGTGCTCTGCAGAGCCCAGCTTCACAGGATACATAGGGTGTAGAGCATGCACTTTTGCAGGCTCTTCCCCAGAACTCCTCTCTACAAGTGGAATATCCTCTTCAGGAATGAATGGAGTCAAAGTTTGCCTCTCAGAGTGCAGAAATAAAAGGAAAATTTAATGCCAGAAGTATGGGGCTGTAATATAAAATCACCAGTCAGCAGTAACTTCTTTAAAAAAGAAAACAGCTCGTGTCTAATCTAAGTGCTATTTGTAAGCAACTATGGGACCATTACTTCAGGGGAGAAGTAAATCCAAGACCATTTAAGTCTATGTAGGATTTTTGGTTTGGCCTACAATCTGCTTCGAAATTAACAGGCAAACCATACAAAGTGCGATTTTTGTAAAGAAATACTGTTTAATAAACAGAGTAATTGACTCTTAGTTGAAACAGATTTTGCTTTTGATGTGGGCAGCAAGTGTTCAGACTCCCAAATGAAATTGTGACAAATAGTTTCAGAACTAGTAGACAACAAAACTGGCTACTGAAAACAGCAGTGCAGTAACCYAGGAAATTATGAAACGGGAGCTAGTTTGTTTGGCAACTACCCATATAAGTAGGCAAAGGTCCTTTAGGGTTCCTAAGCCAGCACAAGGCTTCTTACGAGACAAAAAGGGAAATCAAAAATATGTCAAGTAGATGATTCTTTCTCTTTATGGATTTTTTTTGTTTGTTTTGCTTTGTGTTTCCAAACACATCTGTCCTTTCAGCCATTGATTTAGTTGGGTGGAAGGATGAGGTCAGCTAGTCTTTTTTCAGTCCTTACTATTTTTGGTTAGTCTTTTGCAAAGCTCAGAGGCTAGTTAATTTTTAGGAAGTAAATTTAATTCCTTATAATCAAATTTGGTTTTCTGCTCTTGTTTTACATATACTCCAAAACAAGAATGTATACAGCATGAAACATGAAAAGATCATATTTTTCAAAGAAAAGTACCATAAGTGGTTGTATCCATAAAAATCTGCCTGTGTACACACTAACAGTCACTTTCATATTAAATAGTCCTTCTACTCACGCTAGTATTATTTCAAGTTTAATAAGCATGTGGGATTTTGCCCATAGCAATTAAATCCTCTGCAGAAGCAGCTTAGTGTCCAGAACCCTCTAGGATAATTCATCAAAGAGGAACCTTTTCAGTGACTACACCAGTACTAGGTCCAGGATTTGAACCGAAAGCCCACTTAATGCTGCCTTTATGTAGGATTCTGTAACACACACAGATTTGAGAATACTGTGGCCAGTATTTCTTATGCCTATTGTTGTACTATTTAATGTTTTTTGTAGGCTACTGAGAATGATTTTTTTCTTTCCTCCATTTTATTTCATGTTCAATACAGAAAATAATATCATACTAAGTTGAGAGATTTTTTTTTTACCTCAACTATCTAGCTGGGCATTAAATGTAAACTTTTTTCCTTGAGCCTTCATAAAAAAAATGCTCCCATAAGGATGATTTATGATTGTTTTAACTTAGATAACTTGTGAATTGAAAGTAATAGATGCACAAAAGTGTCCTTTACAACTATGTGTATCTAGAATAGCTGCAAAAATAAATTAAATTGATGCAGCTTTTTTTGCTATAAAGGATAGAAGTCTCCCTATTGAGTTTATTTTAAGGACAAGGTGAAGTGTATGTTTCTTCAATCGCTACCTTACGGTAAATGATATATAAAAGTGGCACTTGGCTAAAATTTACAGTTATTTGTATTAACTTTAAAAAATTACTTTCTGAACTCATGTTTAGGAAACCATGAATTTGAGTTTGGCATTGGATATTCTGGAAGAATATGTACAACAAATGCAGTTTTCCAGGTTTCCTCTGCAATGTATACGACAGATTTACTTTGGAACCATTAGGTCACAGTGCAGTCAAAAAAAATAGTTAAATGGAGTAGTATAAAAATTGGGTTAACAGGCTAGATACCTTCACTACTATAAACAAATTAACCTAAACTATACAGGTTATATCAAAGCAGCTAATGAAATATCTGCAAAACTTAAAGCAGAAGGAGCAGAGCTTGTCGCAGTTTATGACCCAAATGAAGTGTCAGACTTGCACAGAATATCCATAGAGTAGATCTGATACTAGTTGGCCATGACAATGATTATAAAATAAAAAAGATTAATGAAACATACATAATAAAAAAAGTCTGATTTTAGAAATTTCTAAAAAAAAAAAAAAAAAAAAAGAATCTTTGGTTCATCCTTTCAGTATAATTTTCAAAGAACTGACATTCTGTAAAATCCAGAAAAAGATTTATGTATAAAATCAGTGATCAGTGAGTATACTCAGAACCTTCAGGTGGGTGTGATTTTCTTAATGATTTATTTAAAAAATAAACAGCTAATGAGAACTAGGTTCAAATTTATTAAAAAACAACTGTTTTCAATGGCCATATCGATAATATTGGGCCAGGAAACATCTCCATATTCCTGGATGTAGAGCTTTACCATGGCTGCATCCTGACTACGTATCTGAGTGTGAATTAAGGGGGTGGGAAGCTGTAAGTGCTCTGTGTCCTGTATTATGTATTATTGTAGATGCAATTAACTGTACTGTGTTTACATTGTGGCTGTGGGATTCTCCTGCTTCTATAAATACAGTTTAGATATATTTTTAACAGGAATTTGTGAATTAGTTTGCCCTTTTGTCTTGAAATGAGATCCATATTTCTTCCTGGTACAACTCGACTGACTTCAGTAAACTTAGACCACACTTAGACCACAGAGGAATGTGGCCTATTTTTTCTTTAATTGTTTCAGTTTAATTTTTAATGGAAGGTTACTCTAGTGCATCCATGAGTTGATTACTATTAAAAGACATTACCTTATCAAATTTAGTTTTAAGCTCACCTATGAAAATGGCATTTAGAAATCTTGTCATTTATCCAGTTCGATCCTAAAATATTACTGTATCTGCAGAATATAGGAAAGCTCATAGTAAAAACCAGTACCCTTGACATCCCTCTGTGTGTTACTTCCTGAATTCTTGAAAGAATTAGTTGGTAATAGTATATGAATTATGTTGCATATGAATTATATGAATGGTATATGGATTGATACGAATAAATTTATCCTTGACATAGCTACTCATTCAACAGTTAGAAGCAACGGCAGAGTGAAAGAATGCAGCATTCAATAACATTCCRCTTTATGGATGCTGGGACTTTCTAATTGAAAGATCCATAAGAGTTTCCTTTATTATAGATATTTATTRGTAATACTGTTGTAACACTCCAATCCCTAGAGCTTTATACTTAAGTCCCTTATGTGATTATTGCTGTTGAGTTGCATAGTGCATTCCTACTATGAATAAAATATTGCTGACAAAATATTAAATTTAAATAAGTTATTTTCTCTGATATGCAGTACCGATACCATTTACAGTCAACCACAGGTACATTCCAATAAAGCAGCCTTTGCCGTGCTGTAGTAGCATGGCATCTGCTATATTCTCTGCTCCTGAGGGGACTCTGGAGAACACAAGACAATTTTAATTAGATCGTTYGTATTCACAAGAGATGCTAAAAACTAGCACACATTACAGTAAAACTTTGAGACTGTTAAAGTTAGGTTGATTGCAATCCCTGATCTTAACTGTCTTTAAACTGCAGAAACGTTTCTGTTGCTGACCACAGGTGAATTTGTTTTGAACATTTAACTGGGAGAATAGTTAAGAAAATTGCTCAGGAAATGCACGTGGGTGATGACGGTTCCAAGAATGGATTTAAGCAACAAGCTACAACCTGTTAATTTGATGTACATGGTTATCAGCTGTTATCATGTATTCTCAAGTTCTGGCTAAATACTTCTCAGTCTTCTTACAGGATTTAGTATAATCATTTGAATCCTTTTACCTTCCCCTTTGCAAAGGCAACATGAAGCAAAAAAAGGGTAATTTTGACTTTTCAAAGCTCACAAGTAAAATCCCAGGTATCCTTTGCATTTGAGAACTGATTCCCTGCATGAGAACAAACTCCCCTAATTCAGTCACCTGCAGAGTCATCTCTTGCAGTCCAGTCGAGCTTTCTTCCCAGGAACAATGATGGATAGAACTGTATTTATTACTCTTGCAGGAATGTCTCGGATCTATCATCTTACAGCAGGTCTTGATCACCTCTGCTGTCCACTATCATTATCTGCAAATCATTTAGATCAGATATAGTAAGAAGAAATGCTAGCCTGGAATTCCCCCTGCTTACATAAACTCCAGAGATATATTTTGTAGCTTTGTTCGTATTGTTAAACTTCTCGTAAGCATGGATGTAGAGTGGAAGCTAGGTAGCTTTAGAAGCGTTGGTATTAATTAAGGCCAAAACAAATGATGTTTATATGTCTATTCAGATTTACGGGACTGAAGGTATAACACACATTTTTCATGTTTTTCTACTGAAAATTATTAAAAAAATCTGGTTTTTGAAACGGATTTCTGGAATTAAGGAATGTTTGTTGCAAATAAGTATATTGGGAATCTTACCATTCAGCATCTTTTAGAAGTAGTTCTTTGTCCAGCTGATACAGAACTAGATGGTTGTATAAATACTGTGGGAGGAGCAGAAAGCAGTCTAGGAAATCCTATAGCCAGCTAGAAGCTGCTTATGCTGATGTAGCACTAGCTACTTCAGGTCATCATTTAAAATGTTTTTGGTAACCTAAAATGTTTTGAATATGTTAATATTTAACCTTGGAAATGTGTCTTAATTATTTAGTTTGGAGTAGCCCTTCCAAAATACCCAAGTAAGAACAAATCCAGAAGTCAGGGATTTGTAACACAAAAGAAAGCGTTCAAAGATTGTTATGTTAGAGGAAAAGAAACCTCTGAAGAATTAGGAACTTAAAATTAGCAAAAAAATTGTAAAAGTAAATCTTAATGCTTCATATATCAATACACATACTCAAAATATCAGCATGTTAACATGTGAACTAACCACATAAGCTAGCTGCTTCAGGTTATGATTGAAGTACAATAACATACATACTGGTGCATATATGAACACATAGTCTTAYGAGAAATAATTTTGAAGTTGGTATATATAGGTTAGACTGTATTGGTGATTCCTATTACTTAAAAGATCTACTTTTCAGTACATTCTCTGTCTCTGTGGTTTTTTTTTTTTGTCTTTTAAAATATATGGTATCCGAGGCAGAAATCAAGCATATTGTGTTTGTAGAGCAAATATGGTAAGAGTGAAAAATGATGCTTAGTTAAAGTACAGCAGTACTGTAATGAGACGAAATAGCTTGGGTGAAATCCTGGTTGTAGTCTTGAAAGTAACATATTTTTGCAATTATTTCCACTCCTCAATCAAGAAGCAATCTGAGAACACGTTTCCCACATATAACACCTTGATCTTACTAAATCTGCAGAGCAATTGGTTTTGCCAAATATGCCTTAAATCAAAATGCTACCTAACTCTTTAAAAAATGAAAGCTTCTACAAGTCTTCATATACAATCAATTTTGGTGGTGTTGCTATCTCCATTTTCCTGTTCTTTCTAGCTAATAATTACTCTCTTTATACTGGTTTGTTTGTTTGTTTGTTTTAAATCACTATTTTACCTGGTGCCCAGATGGCTTTGGTTTTAAGTTGGCTTTATCATTATTTTATGATTGAAGGGATTACGATTGAGATTTGGCTTCTCCATCTACCCATGTATGCAGTATTTTAAAAAAAACAAACAACACACTTCTAACTATAGAAGTCATTAAATCAACATGTTTGCTTAATTTTCTAGGACTGTTTACTGCACATAAAGTTGAGTATGTGTATACATCTTTGCAGTATCGACTCCTACATTGCTGTTAGTCGAACAACCTTTTAACACACGTTCTTTCTTATTTAGCGTAACTTCAAACCACAKCTAACCTCAAATCTTTCAACAAGAAAATGTATTATTTAGCCAAATGTTTACAGAAGAAAAATCCTGCAGGAAATTTCATTATTTTCTGTTATGATTTTGTATATACCCTTTGTTTAAACTGAGTATACCCAGCAGAGGATTTTACTATGGATGATCTTTTCGCTAGCCTCCCTGTTGTAGATCCACTGCTAGTAGTCAGAATTCCAGGAAGACAACTATTGGAAGCTTTTTAAAAGTAGTTTTACAGATACCCAGCTCTTGGTGGAAAGTCTCTAGAGTGATCATCCAGTCTGTTCTACCTGTGTATGAAAATATTAGTTGTCTTAGACACTTAAAATGTTTCACACAGTTTCACTTAATGCTGGTAATGGTATCACAAACCTTGTGTCATAGTTGCACAAAGTATGATGATTACTCCTTGTCGKGGTTTAACCCTGGCAGCACCTAAACACCACGCAGCCGCTCGCTCACCCCCCGCTCCGGTGGGATGGGGGAGAGAATCGGGAGGGCACGAGAAGGAAAACTCGCGGGTTGAGATAAAAACAGTTTAATAATTGAAATAAAACAAAGTAGAACAGTAATAGTAACAGTGATAACAACAACAACAACAATACACAAAGCAGGCGATGCACAATGCAATTGCTCACCACCCGCCGAACCGAACGAGAGCCCGGGACCCAGGCCCGCCCTCCCCGCCCCCCCTTAGTTTTTATACTGAGCATGACGTCACATGGTATGGAATACCCCATTGGCCAGCTGGGTCAACCACCCCGGCTATGCTCCCCCCGCCAGCTTCCCATGCACCTGGCAGGGCATGGGAGGCCGAAAAGTGCCCGGTGCAAGCACCACCCAGCAACACCCAAAACATCAATGGGCCATCAACGCTCCCATTATACCAAACCCAAAACACAGCACACCCCCCCCAGCTACTGGGAAGAAAGTTAACTCTGTCCCAGCCGGAACCAGGACACTCCTCTACAAGAAACATTTCTAATATTATTACTATATTATGCAAACATAAAAACTGGGATAAAAACTTAGATACCTTTCATTTATTTCGTAGTGTCTTAACATAGATGACCAGTTCTGGACTATTTGCAAGAAAAGTAACAGCTGCTGCCTCAAATACCCTTATAATTGTAGGATATTTGGTGCAAGTATGATCTTATTAATCTTGTTATTTTAAGAGCAATGTCTTTTTTGCTCTGATTCTGGCTCTTACTGCATTGTTCTGAATGGTTCATTAATTTGATTTATTCCTTTTTCTTATCCAGTATTTGTCTTCTTAACTTCCAGATTTCCTCAGGTAGCAGGAATAGAATTTGGACTTCATCCAGACGCAGAACCAGGGCACAGAACTGCAGGAGACTCAGTAAAAAATCAAGGACTGTATCTGAGGGAAAGCAAGGTCTACCAACTTGCCATTAAGAAATACTTAGCTAATGTAAGTTGTGATATGTTTCTTGTTATTACTCATGCTTGTAAAGCTTTATTTCCGTAAAGTACAATCTGATTGATTGCTGAATTATGAGAGTATACTAGATTATAATTTGATACTTTTCTCTTTTTTCCTCTATCAGTTTTCAAATTTGTTCATTTCCTGATATTCCTATGTGTCTTTAGTTTGATAAATATTCCTGCCATCCTGCAGAACATTAGAAAACACAGGTATCAAGCCTGTTTTTTAAACTCTCTTACTCATCTTCTAGTACGGTTCACACATGCAAATACTATTTTTGCATATTCAAATTAAGTATAGCTATTTGTAGCCACAATCTCTCAGTCTTATTTGCATGCAAAATGTACATGTTCGATCTGGAAGTTATTTAAGAAGGTAGCTCCAAGCAATTTCAACTCACTTTTCCAATGAATAAAAAATTCATACTAAACCAAAAATTGAATAGTTTTATTACTAATGCTTTTGCAACCTTACAATTCAAAGTAATTTTGAAATAGGCATTTAAATGTGTACATTTACAGAACTGTCATATATGAGAATGTGACTTTATTTCTCTGAGAGACTTGTTTTTTATGGTCACCTTTTATTTATCCAGTTTACTGGGAATTTGAATAATGCAAATAAAGCTATATAATACACAAAAGACAAAATATTAGGACATTAGTTTATGGGAACTTTACCGGAGTGCAGCTGAGAAAAGGCAGGAAAGATCTGTGACAGCTCCTGAGTACCCAACGCTGTAAGTCCACAGAGCTGCTACTTTATGAATATGGTAATACTTCCTCAGATACAAGCTGCTTCACAGATTATTCACAGTCGATCGTTTTGGGGCGATCAATCCTGCAGGCATGTAGAGATGGGTTTCTGAAGGGACATGAAAATGGAGGAGGTAGAAAAGGCTCTTAAGGAGGTCAAACCCCATTTTGAAATTCTAGTCCCCTCGTAGGGAAGTGGATTTAACATACAGAGGCTTTGGATATAGCATATAAGGCTTTCAAGGGACAAAAGCCTTTCTGATAAAGTCCCCTCTCTACCCTCACAAAGAGTCTGTGACAAAATTATTTTTGCAGGATGTAGGTCTACTGGTACATCCTGGCACTGTCACCATCTACCTCCTTTTCTTTCTTAGACTCTCATAAACACCTCATAAACATCCGTAAACGTCTGGAGAGAGCGAAGATTGTATCATTCTACTTCCTCCAGGCACCAGTGGCAGAAGTTTTGTTGTACTGGGTTTTCCATGGTTACAAAAGTTGGAATTAATTTAAAATAACTTCAATATCAAAAAGAAGCCTTTAAAGGCAGCTAAGACCATATTGTTATTGGAAGACCCCCTTCAGCTTTGATATACCTGAGATTAAAGTGGGATATGTGGATTTTAAGTCCCGATTTACTTGGGCAGGTCTGAAAAATCCCACCTAAGATTTTATTCTTTACAACCATGAATAAGGCCCTTCAGGTTTTTTTTAGGTTCTTCTCAGTGATGCTTGGATAAAGCTGTTTTTTTCAGAACACTATTTACTTACAAGAAGGGATGGATGCTGATCTAAGGAATTCTTCAGATAACTGTAATACCAACTTAAAGGTCTTCTTTGTAAGAGACTTTTGCCATCGATTCATGAAACTTACAGGCTGAAATATATTCTTCTTATTTTCATACCAATAAACTATGCCTGTGTCCCAAGTTTGAAATGCAGAAGAAAAAGCTAAAAAATGAAATTACTTACAGGCAGTTTAAGACAGTGAGTAAAATCCTTTTAAGAGTCCAGAAAGCAGTTCTCTTCTAGTCAAAGACATACAAAATGCCCAAGGAGTGAGGCATTATTCTTTGTCATCTACATTTTTGCACTTAAATGAACAGTTTATGGCATGTTCTAATACTGGCTATCATCTTGCATCTTGTTCAATTTTTCCTACACCCAAAAGACTGTGAATAAAATGCTGTATTTTATTTGTATCATATGTCTCACCTTGTGAACTTGCAACGATGGCTCTTACTTGGAATATTTATTGCTTCATAGACAGGAAATGCAGAATATGGTGCATGGTTTTCAAACCGATTGTACAGAGGGATAGAGAAGTCACTTAGTAGTAGATGTAATACCAAATACATTTTAATCTCTTTCAGAATAGGATAGGGAAGTCTACCTGACATTCTGGGATAAGCACCTGTTACATACATGCTTTTGATCCTAAGAATGGCGTGAAAAGCAAAGATAGTTGAAACCATTTTCAAAGATCTAAATTACATAAGCCAGACAAAGGGTCACATGCTCCTAGGAATGGTGCTGAAAAGCATAAAAAAGTCCGTCTCAAAGCATTCACATCAGCTAAAACTTTCTATTTGTAATTTTGCCGAAGTAATTTATAACCTCGTGTCTGTAAAGGTTTCAAAAATTCTATTGGGAGTAGATGGCTTTGTTTTGAGAAGTATGAAGGAAATCAGGTCAAAGCCACAGAACAAAACCTAGAAACAATATTAGCATTTCACAATGGTGAGCTCAAGATAATGCAATGATGGTCTAATTTCTGAGAAAGTAGCTGTCTCAAAGTTCAGTGAGAAACAGAAGTTCCTCATTTTCCTTCTAAACCTTTTCTTTCACTATCCTCCCTTAGGTTCTCTGGCTATGCCTCTTCATCTCTGTACAGCTGTGTGAATTGCTTTATTCTCATTTTTTCTCTTTGAAAAGCCAATGAAAAAATGTAACCTTTTTTCTCTTGGACCTACTCCTAGCACAAGCATCTTTTGACGGACAATAAAAGTGGCCTAACTGATGTCTTCCTTACCTTTCCTTACCGATCCTGCTGCAGCAGGCATGTTGGGTGCAGGAAAGAGTCATCCTATTCACAGCCTGTCCAAAGCTAATACAGCCCCCACATCACTTTAAATGGCTCATGAGAACAGTGGGCTGGGGCTCTCTAATGGGCTCCCTGATACATGCATACAGGTCAAGCCAGGTTATTCTCCCTCTTTGAATCCCATACTGGCTCCCTCCTTATCAGCATATCATATTTAAACTTTTTCCTCACATAGAAAATCAAAAATAAATTACTCTTTTTCATGATTCTCCCTCTCTCCTCTTGTTGTCATGCTATTCAAACTCACTGATGACTTTCTGCTATTAGAATAATCGATCATCGTATTCACTTTGCACAATATGTATACTGTTCTCAGTCTGTGGATCAGCAGGAGTTTTTAATCTTTGAAAAGCTCCTGGGCACTACGTGCTCGTGTGTATCCTATGCGTTAGACTTGGCACGTATGTATATCTCTAGTGCACTCACTGCACTGTATGTTAATGGTGTTTCTGAAGGAACAGATAGGAGATGTAGGACTACTGTTCAGATCTTCTTTCAAGCTGTGGATTTGAGGGTTTAAAGTCTTAAAACAGCACTGTGTGTAAGCGGCATGTAAGAAATCTCTAGCAAAAGGCAGTAGTAGTTAAGTTGAAGCTTAACTTTTAGCTTCAACTCATCTGAATGAGATTGAAAGTGGAGATCTGGTAATGAATAGTTCATCCTACAAAAGCTTGAACAAACAGTAATTCCACAATCACGGTCTTTGTTATCCATGAAGTTTGGATTACTTATCAAAATTATAGGTTATAATAAAAAACTGGGGTTTAAATATACCAGAGTTACCATACAATCAGATTAACATTTAAGTTGTTTAAATGGTCAGTAGTTAATATAATTATTTTTATTCTATTTTTTAATAATATATCTATCTATATTACTTTATTACAACATTTTTTTAATTTGCCACAAGCCTTTGAAGAAAGCACAGTTAAAAAAATACCAGTAAATGCAGTGCCTCCTATAGAAGGAAGGATTTGTCACGTTTCTCAGAAAATGAACACTCATGACAACTTGGAATGGCAAGAGAGGAGGTTTTGCACATGTTCCCCATGGCTCTCAGCAAGGACTGCAGCAACTCTGACTCTGACTGAATGTGATAAACAGCATCAAGGCTAATACAGTACCTAAAAACTGCATCTCCTATAAACTGGTATTGTCAAACACCAATTTCTTAATGAACGCACAGCATAATTGTTAAGTGTTATTTTGCTTTTTCTTTCCATTAAAGTTGAAAAGTTTCAATAAACATTTATTTGAAATAAATACTGAACATTTTTTGCATTAATCCATTATCTGACAAGAGAAACGTATGCCCAGAGCCTTCTCCTCTCCAGGCTGAATAGCCCCAACTCTCTCAGCCTGTCCTCACAGGAGAGGTGTTCCATCCCCCTGATCATTTTCGTGACCCTCCTCTGGACCTGCTCCAACAGGTCCGTGTCTTTCTTATGCTGAGGACCCCAGACCTGGACGCAGTACTCCAGGTGGGGTCTCACCAGAGCAGAGTAGAGGGGCAGAATCACCTCCCTCGACCTGCTGGCCACGCTTCTTTTGATGCAGCCCAGGATACGCTTGGCCTTCGGGGCTGTGAGTGCACATTGTTGGCTCATGTCCAGCTTTTCATCCACCAGTACCCCCAAGTCCTTCTTGGCAGGGCTGCTCTCAATCTACTCATCACCCCAATATTTTTGCTTATGACTATTTAAAAGAGAAGTATCTCCAGAGTTTTAATCAGGTATTTACTTTGATATACTGTGGTTTTAATAAGCTTAGTACTATAATTATACCTTCTCCCTATATATAGCAACATATAAAAGAACCTAGTAAGCACATTCATATATACTACTGCATTAATTAAATATTAAGAGGTTTTAAATAGACAGTGGTTTTAGCTGCATTTAACTCTCTCTCATTTTTACAGGACCTCACACAATGTACTGAAAGTAGCCTCATCAACCTCTTGCTGCTTTTAGAACATTGAAATGTTTCGGGTTTTTTTTTCAGAAGTACAAACAACAGTTGTTTTCTAGGAGCTGGATTCATGAAGGATCATGATTAAAAAGGGCTCGAGGTATCAACATACTCAGATCTTCAAGTCAGGCATTTACCAAGGGAACTGAAATTCAAAATAGGACTTAGATAGAATTCCCTCCATCTAGAAGAGAGAAGATTAGATCCAGGAGAAGGGGATTCACAATAGTCATATGGTGACTGGGGGAAACAGCCCCTAAAACGTGAAAGGCATATCCAAGACCCGCATTTGCCTCTTTTCCCCTTCTCCCATATACCCCTGCCTAGAGCATGTAACTTAGAGATTAAATTTCTGTGAAATAGGAACTTAGAAACTCCATGTTCTGCAGTTAATAATGTATTTAAATTCAGATAGAATCATAGAATCATTTAGGTTGGAAAAGACCTTTAAGATCATCAAGTCCAACCGTAATACAGTATTTTCCTTTCACTTGACAGTAAAGTGTTGCTGCCCCCTCACATGCCTACATAATCATCTAGTGCTTAGGGTATTTGCCGTGGAAGGGAAGTTTTGGCTCTAGGAGGTTTTGTTTAAACCCTTTTCCCAGAAGCACTCTGGCCACTAAACTGTAGAAAAAGATTACTGTGATCAGTGATAAGCACATGTATCATTATACATAATGCTATTCTAAGGGGAGTTAGGTGTYCAGGACCTTTGGAGAGTATAGGCCTAATTCATTCTCTGTTACAGCTCCTTCCTGGGAATAAAGGAGAAATATTTGGAGAGCTGCAGCCATGCAATTTCCACTTTTCAAACAGTCACCTAGAGCCTGTTCTGGCAGTGCATGGGCAGTCTGCAGTGTCATCTGACCATGCTCCCTGCCATCCGTATGATTTCCAATGCCAAGTGGTACTGCAAGCAGCCAGCTATGCTGGCTCTAGTCCATGTGAGGATTCCTGCACTAAAAGGGGAGTAGAGCACAGCAATTTCAGGTGCAGTATGGCTGTTGCAGCAGTACAGAAAAAGGACTAGTGAAAGACTGGATTTGTCCATAACAGTAGGTTAAAAACAAGGGGCTGGTGGACAACTTTCATTGCTGTATCAGGACTTCATCCTTACCTGTTTGGAAGACTCTCTTTTCTAGGACTTGACATTTTCTCCTTCAAGTCCTTGACTTTAGGTGCACTTTGACTCGGTTACTGTGCAGTGGTTGGACTCACTGCTTTACCTTTCAGGAAGAAACATAAATGAATCCAGTTGTTGTTGCATTTGAAGATTTTTAAAAAATATAATACCATTCATTATGTTTAAAATAATTTGTTACCCTGCATTTGAAATCTACCCATTATTAATGTCTAAAGAGTTAGTAATTTCAATACATTTAAAAAGATTTTTTTTTTTTTATTCATCATATATCACAATCGCGCTGTTTTCCTAATATAATGCTGAACTATGCTTATAGTGTTTTTCAAAGAGACAGCTCAACAGTCTGTGTAAGCATCCTTTTCTACAAAAAAAGTTGTATGACTGCTATGATCACATTGCTGATCACTGATGATGCTGACAATGGAAAGGTTTCTTGACTCTTAGGTTTGTGCAATAAATACTGGATTGCTTTACTTGTATTTGTTAAAAAGCTTAGATGTGAAATAAACTCACCTTTCTTATGAGTAAAAAATCAGAAAAATGTTTAATAAATGACATCGTGATTCATATTTTGTTGCCTGAAGCAACTTGCTATCTGCACTATTTAAAGGTTTAGACATTTTCTCCTATTCCTTCTGAGGGTACTTAGCTAAGCAGTACGTGGAGGCTAGTGGGAATCTTCCAGAAATCTCCTTCTTACCAGTGGGTCACAGACAAATCCTGAAAAACTTTTAATGTTAAACTTCCTGTAAAGCAGTACATGCTAAATCAGCTTTTTTTTTTTTTTTTAAGTCAATAAAGAATTTAGTTAGTATCTACACACGCCATGCATGTATAATTTGGCTGTCCTTTGATTTAAATTATGGTAATAATGATGATTATGATAATTATTTACTGTTGCCAAAATATTTGTTAACTTGTTGGATTAACACTGTAATACTTGCATGTAGATATCATCTTGTGCTTGTGAAAGTGCCTTTCACTTGAGAAGCTCTAAATGCTTTGCACATTGAGCATTGTTGCTACTAGACTCTGCATGGAAAATGGAAGTCCTGAAGAACTTGGTTTTCGAGATTAAAAGTTTGATCTGTAAATCACTCTGAAAATAAGGCACTTTAGGAATAACAGATAAGGGAAGAGAAGGGTATCTTGATTTATGGTATTGTTATCATTACACAATATTCCTGTCTTAAGCAGAATTAAAGAAAAATACGAGGTCAGCTTAGTAATTTAATGCCATTATGTCATTTTTTGTAGTTTAGAATTTAAGTCACAGTCTAGATGACAAATAAAAATGAGTTTGGGAGCCGTAACTCCTAGGTTAGTGTAATACAAAACTATCAGACAATTTTGTAGGTCATGCARTGCTGTTCATGTAAAATTGCACTATATGCATTGGAAAAATCTGTGACCATACAGCTAATTGTTAACTTCTATGTTCATTTAATTCACAAGTCTTTAAAAAGTGGGGTCCAGTGCTTTAAGATGGGACCAGATAGGGCTATAAACTGCCTGTAACATTAACTTCTTGCAAACATTCTCTGCTTGATAAGCTGTAAAAGAAAATTAGCATATTCTTCCTCCCCTGAAGTCTAATTCAAATTATTTTAGAACTAGTTTAACTTCTGACAGCCGAAATGCATACATTAGCTAGCTAGAGCCACCTGCAAGGCAAACACATTCTTACCTCATATGTTTCTAATTGGAACGTGTTGTCTTTCAGGCACCATCAGATGCCATGCTATGACTGGTAATGAATTCTGGAATCATGTACATTCCCAAGGATTTATAATCTGCATGGATTAAGGACACGCTTTTGTGAATTTCAGTTATCTTCACACTTTGATTGTAAGTCTAAACAATATTTCTTGGGTAGCAACCTAATTATATGAAGAGTAATACCCCCAAACCAGGGATTATTTTAGGGAGATTGGATTACATAGGATTCTTTAAAGTATTATTTTTCACTTTTCATTGAACAGATGGTCATCTAGATTTTTATGTCAATATCTAACATCCTTTATTTTATACAGGTAATACAGTGAGACTACATGAGATTTCCCTTCTGCTCAGTCTGAACTTCATTCTCCAGCTCAGAAACAGTGGAGTACATTACATGATTAGCATTTTAATACTCATTTTTTTATGACAGACTAAAAAGGATTTTAAATAATTAATTTTTAATGCTTGTATCAATATCAAATGACTTACCATGATCTTTTTATTGGTGGCATTTACTTTTTCTGCTTCATCGTCTTGTTTGAGGATAAAATATTACATGTGGAGTATATTTTAAGTGATTGCCTGATTACATATTAATGCCTTACCAGAAATGTAGAAATATTTCAACTGAATGTTGAAAATGTTTGATGGAAAATGCTTGGTGGAAAATGAAATAGATCATTATTAAGTTAAAATGATATCTAGTGAAAAGTCAGAATATAATTACTGCCGTTTTCTCATCCTAAAATCAAACTGCAAATTTAAATAAGCCATCACTAATACAGTATCATAGTGATATGTATCACTTGTATAACATCAATCTAGAAATCATGGGAACAGTTTTATTTCACTTGTAAATTAGTATTGAGATGTCAAGGGCATGAAGCTGAAGGAGTCTTTCCAAATTTTATAAAGCAGAACGGACATTAAAAAATGTGGCTGAGGGAAGGCAGCATTGCTGATGGGTGCTAGAGGAGTATCTGGTTAGGATATGCTGTAGTACTGAGGTCTAAGTATTTTTCAAACTCAAAAACTACTTAATTAAGTACACACCGGATACTGACTGCTGCTACAATATTAAAGGAAGTGCTAACAGATATCTTTGAAATTTCAAACAATCCTGTGGGGCTTTTTTCAGTAGTAACATTTTTCATGTATCGTGAGCAATCCTGAATGAAGGAGCATGCTCTCCCACCCAAGGATTAATGTGTAAAGGCCTTATGCCTCTGAGAGCCCTTAGGAAACCAGGTCCAGGCAGGCTGAGCCAGCACCTTGAGGACTTTCACCTTCACAGATATGACGAGCAAATAGTGGCAATGACTAAGCCACTCTTCTATTCCTGTTCTCATTTCCTACCAGCCTCGAACAAAGCTGAGGGAATAGTCAGCTGTTTTCTATGCAGTGGTCAGTAAAATAGCTTTGTGCCGTTAACACTGACCTTCCTTTTTCTAGGCCAGGCTGAAAGGCATCCAGTACCTGCCCGTACTATCCAGTACCTCCCTGACAGTGGCTGCTTTGCTGTCCTTTGCTTACCTGCTACTTTACACCTTCATGGTTGGTTTCTTGCAAGAACAACCATGCTCTGGCTCCTGGCATCCTTTATAGAGAACTTCTATACAGGGACCCAGAAATCACTTTGAAAAGATCTTGGGGTTTTGTTTGTATCTCGTGCTACAAAGTGTTTTGTGTACTTTGGCAGGGTATRTATTTTCCTTCTGTCTACATTTGCCACAATTTTCATTAAAGGCTGTAAAATAAATTAGGTCACAGATTCTTACCTGGGTATAAGTTCAGAGTTTCAGGGGTGTATGTCATGCCTCAGCACATGAACTGATTGAAATGGAAGAGCAGCCCCAAAGGGCAAAAAGTAATGAAAAATAATAGCACATCATCTTGTCTCCTTTGGGTAGAGTTCAGCACTCACAGGTCAAGCAAAAGACCTTAAGAAAACTAGCAATATTCAGGAATGTTTTAATGAAGAAGAAAAGGAAAATCAATGTCTGCCATCAGATGCCCCGGATAACTCCCGAGGACTTGCATGGGACACCTGTGCATTAGAGGACAAAAGTTGACCCTAAAGTGCCAGTGCAGACTGTGTATCCGAATATGTAGAGAGTACCCTGTACAGCATTCAAAGGGTAAGGAAAGCCATTTGGTCTCCTACATAACTCTGTCCTGCTGAGAGCCTTTCCTTGAGAAGCAAGCCCTGATCAAATTTGTCAGCTTATTCAGCACATTTTCTCCAGTGTGTATCAGAGATTAAGTTTGTCCTGTAGGATCTGTCTGTAATAAAATAATTTTAGTGAAATCACAATAGGGAATTACACATACCTTCAGTCTTCTTTTAGGAACATTATTTAAAAAAAAAAAAAGAAATCACTCTGTAAAAAATATAATCAAGCCAAAAGTGAAATGTCCTAAATTAAAGATTACATTTTACGGTTAAACTTCCACAGCATAACACCGGAAAGTACTTTCAAATAGGATCACATTTTAATGCCTTGGAAATGTAGAAATATTTCAACTGAAGAAAACGTTTGATGGAAAATGAAATAGATTATTATTAAGTTATTCTTAACTTATTTTTAACTAAATTATTTTATTAAGTTCATTTTGACAGTATGTATTTTCCAGGATTACATCACAGCAACAAAGAAATCCTAACATGTCTAAGACACTGGAGGTTTAGTTCACTTTCAGTTATAGGGTAATCAAATGTAAGTAAATATAAAATTTGAACTTGCTTGTGCCACAAGAAATTCTGAAAACTCATTTCAGAAATTCCATCAGAATATCTTTTACAATTGTAAGACAAAAATCCAGTTGCAGATATATATGAGAAACTGGATCTTTACAATGATGGCTCCCATTGATTCTGCTGGGATCTGGATCACTGCTGAAGTCCATCATATATAGGTGTATTTAAGGTTTATGAGGCTTTGGCTCCCAACATAAGAAATCCTAAAGAACCTACTTTGGAGAAAGGTGATCTTCAGTTTTGCATCAGGTCCCTTTAGAGGGAAGGCCTCATGTTGGGAATGCCAAACTGAGGCACCCAAAATTAGGAGGTGCTTTTGGAAATTTGAATTCAAACCTTTACCTGTAAAAAATCAGATTTTAGACTTTAAAATTTAAATTATAATAAGTTTAAATAACAAATTCTGAATATCTATTTCTGACAGTAAGATGACTCATACTGGAATAACACAACTAGATTTTTTGTGATTCTTTCCTTGGTACTCTTCTGAACTTTACCATTAGAGGACTGCAACAATCACAGACTCAGTAAGTAGGAGGAAAGATAACCCCTTGAAGTTTGAACTGGTACCCACAGAGATATTGGTTGTATTGACTCAGGATACCAGTGAGAGAAAAAAACCCTATAATGAATTGTTCCAGCCAGACAATTACGGATATGTATAGAAAAGTACAGAAACAGACATAAATGTGGGCCAAGTTCTTCTAGCATTGTACTGCCTTGTGTTATTAAGGGAAATCATGATGTTCTACTCGGAACTTTCTGGTTTATCTGYCCATTATTGGAGGATCTACTTTTTCTAGTCCTCAACCTGGTAAGTCTTGTGTGATGACTTCACAGAATCACTTCTATGAGAGATGCTCCAGTCCCTTAATCATCTTAGTGGCCCTTTGCTGGACTCTTATCTAGTAGCTCTGTATCTCTGTTGTACAGGGGAGTCCAGAACTCGACACAGCACTCCAGGTGTGGCCTCACCAACGCTGAGTAGAGGGGAAGGATCACCTCCCTTGACCTGCTGGCCACACTCCGCCTAATGCAGCCCAGGATACCATTAGCCTTCTTGATGCAAGGGTGCATTGCTGGCTCATATTCAACTTGGGTATCCACCAGGACCCCCAGGTTCTTTTCTGCAGAGCTGCTTTCCAGCTGGGTGACCCCCAGAATGTATTGAGTCAGGGGGCTGTTCCCAGGTGCAAGGCTTTGCACTTCTCCTTGTTGAACTGCATGAGGTTTGTTTCAGTCCATTCCTCCAGCCTGTCGAGGTCCCACTTGACAGCAGCACAACCCTCTGGTGTATCAGCCACTCCTCCCAGTTTTGTCCTCTGCAACTTGGTGGGGGTATGCTCTGCCCCATCATCCAGATCATTAATGAAGATGATGAACAGGATAGGACCCAGTTTTGACCCCTGGGGTACACCACTAGTTACTTGCCTCCAGGTAGACTTTGTGCCACTGATCAAAACCCTCTGAGCTTGGCTGTTCAGCCAGTTTTAAATCCAACTCACTGTCTGCTATTACTGTCTTAGCACTTTCTGCTAAATAAAGGGTATCTCCAAGGAGAGCTTGCTGTCTTGCTCCACATCTAGCCCAGAGCAATCCACAGCATATCTTGCCTCCTTTCTCTCAGCATCTGCCTGGGTGCAGGGCTGAACACCAGCAGAATGCTCTCGATGTCCTACCTTCGTCTTTTCTGTCTGCCTGTGACTCCCCTTGTACAGACGTGGAATTCACCAGAGGTGACTGTGCATCCAACGGTTATGAAGTGGTCAGAATTGCCAGGGACAAAAGATGCTAAAAACACATCCACAAAAACAACAGCACACACTATCAAGACAGTTACTTGTCACATGATAGCTACAATAGCTACTCTTCCTCCCAGAGGTTCATGTTATCAGCACTACTTTTCTCTAAAAATGTCAAAATAAACCTAAACTCTGCTTCTTCCATCATCCTTTTCCACCTCAAAATCAGTAACTGTGGTAATGCTGTTGTTGACATACGGTAAATATTTCAGGTGTATATGTAGTGTACTGGTAAAGGCTTAACTTAGATCTCAGCTTCTGTAGGCAGGTACACAGCTGTAAAAAGAATCTGTTGTGCTTCACAGTGGCTACTCTATGTGCAGCTATTGCTTGGGAATTTTTTTCAAGATTTTGTGAGGGAAGCAAGATGACTGGACCTTTGGCAGGTAGGAGAGCTACAAACATACCCACTGCTAGGCAAGAAACTCATACACTTCTGAGTGTGCACAAAGTCCCTCTGCCTGTCAAAGCCAAACTTAGTCTTGTCCTGGATTTCTGCTGGCTTCAACAGTTAATCAGTCTGGACTAACAGCACCAGCACTGAGTGTTCTTCATTATCAGGATGTGTTAAGATCCACCACCTTGCCCCAAGATGATTTCTGACAAAAGCTGACCATTTCCTGGAAAGTACTGAAACAAATAAAATGCTGCTAGTATGAAAAGAGTTAATCACAGTAGTAAAAAATTCAACAAACCCTAGCTGCTGCAGGGTCTAACCCAAGCAGAAACAGAATAGACAGGATAACAAACAAGACACTGATTGAAAAAAAAATTAAAATTTAATTCTACCAAGCAAAATCTAGTGAAATGACTGCAAAATATTACAAACAACTCAAATTTTATTGCAAACATTTTAATACTATTGTAGATAAGAAAGACAAGCTTGCAGAGCAGGATCAGTTTAACCAGCAAATTGCTTACAAAGGACCTGCTCTTGCTCCCACAGATATCAACAGCATTTTACAGGCAGACTTCACAGAAAACCAAATTTGAGCCTTCAAATTGTTATTGTATTTTTACAAAAGTATGTATCTCAAAAAAGCAATAAAGGACAAAAAAAAGWACCTCCACTCTATGCCTTTTAGGTGTTTTCCTATAGAGGATGTCTCTCAGAGTTGCAACAGTCTTCATTATGTACATTTGTAATCTTTTAAAACTAATTGTCCCCTGGAATTAATAACAATCAATATAAAGTAAAACAATATAGCCCAAGAAACAGTTTATTGTTTAGGTCTCAAAGAAAGGTAGAGTTACACAGTTAAAAATGCCATACAAAATTGTCACTCCTACTAAATTCAGGAAAATGCAGCCACCCTCAGTCATCAATTCTTGCTGTAAATGTACAAAAGGGGCCAGTATTACATTGGATTTTTTACTCTCCTTTGTTGCCTTTTTCCAAATAAAACCATGGTAACATGCTATTAAAAATGATGTAAGTAACTCTTTCTTGTGTAATTAGTTAGTATCTATATTATGTTTCTTTTGTCTCAAGATATTTTGGAATATTTACTTAAGGATATTGCTTTATCAGATATCCTGGTTAAATAATTTTAAATTACATTATTACTGGAATTTCAGACTATGTCAGCTAAATTAAAGTAATTTTTCATGGCATCTTTTTATTTTAGTATTTTCTGAGATCAAAAGGTAGAAGCAATTTTGGCTTAACAGGTGAATCAGTCCCTCTCTTTGCTGAGATAGGAGCAGTAAATTCACAAGATKAGAGAGACAAAAAAAAATTGCAGTTAGAATCCCAGTCCTGGCATACATAAGAAAAATGTTTAAAATTATTGATAATATTTGAGCATACACACATCTGCATGTAGCAAAACATGAGCCTACGACCTAAAAACCCTAGCTTTTAAAAGACTTGTTTGTATCATTATAAAGAGGGAAAGTGCTTTACTACAACCTTAAAGCTTTTAAAACGTGATGCCTAATGCCACCAGTAATAGAGCCAATCACGTTYAGGTAGAGACGAAGTAAGTAGATATACCATAGTTACAGAAAATGCATTTCTGTCACAACCATGACTACGTGGTGATGGTGAATTTCAATTATTATATCTCCTTAAATTTGCATATATTAAAAAATATGGCAAAAGTTATTTAGTCCAATCAGTGTAGTTAGAGTTGTGATTTTTAATTCTATGCATATATTCTCAAAGAGATTATTTTACGCAGCCTGTAAGAAAACTAAATATTAGTAGCTGATTTACTGCTGTTTTTCAGATTAAGTGAAAGTTTCTGGTCCTGATCACTTTATAGCCGATAAGAGACTGACCATGCTGGCCCTGCTCCAGTAAAGAAGCATAAGCACACACTTAATGAAACCCCTGAATTCATTCCATTCCATCACATTTGACAGATGGCACCTTCCACAACACATTTCTCCTTGTTCTCTGCTAGAACAGGGGAGTACACCACCTACTGAAAAACCACAGGTCTCCCACACAAATCCTGATACCAGAGGGACTACATACATATACTCACATGCTTTTCTATATGAAACCACAGTGGACTTCGCAGGGTCATGCCCTTAGAAATAAAAACTTCCTTGTGCCTTCCTGTAAAGTAAGCCCTTCAACTACCTTGTACCATTCTTCAGCACCTGATTCCCGCAATAGTTTCTAATATCCTTTTTATAATTTAATAGATGCTCTTTCACTTTCATTTGAAAATACTGTGTAAAGCAGCAAGTATGGAATGATTGCTGAATTGGCTACAGTTTGGTACTGTAACTCAGCAATCTATATATAGAATAACTATAAAGTGCTTTAGAATTGTTTCACATGAAAGGTGCAAATAAATACTGTATCCTCTTATGTGATCTCCCTGGAGACACATAGTCCTGGTGAGCCCACACGAGTATCCTCAAATTGTTACAGCAATTTAATAAAGATACTGATTTCTTACACTGGAGAATGCTTCCTTCTCCAATATTTACTGGGTTAGTGTCTCGACATCATAGCCAGCATGCCTGCTGCTTGCCCTCCATTAGCTGTCTTGCTGGATCCAAACACACTCATCTGGATGGGTAAAAAAAGGTACAGTGCTACTCTGGGAATCTGCACAAAAATGGTGCCTTTAATGTGCAGAACTTGGGGTTGTTAGTTGATTCCTTCTGACTGCCATTTGCTGAAAAGATGAACTGTCAGCACAGACTGCAGTATCATTTCTCTTTTGGTTAATAAGCTCAAAACTTCAGGCACTGAGTACAGCACATCTCCACAGTAGAATGCTGACAGGTCTATCAATTGTCAAAATTTTCCAGGATTTGGATTATACCATTGAAATAGCTCTGATGAATGTCTATATAATGCATGGTGCAGCACTGCACTGCTTATAATCTCCTGTTCCCAAAAGATGTGACTATAAATGGGAAGCATCTTTATTGCTTTTATGTATGAGGAATTGAAGCACCCATGAGTGAGCAAAGTGTGTCAACACAGAGTTGAACCCCAGAATGACTCTATGGATCATATTCTGTTGTAGTACACAGAATTCCCCTAAGAACAAGCAGTATTCTATATTTCTACAGAGTAATTATTTTATACACTAGGGGTAAATCCCGTTCCCACCAAAATCAAGGCAAAACTCCCACTGAATGAAGTATGATCTGGATTTCACATTATATTTGGAACCAAACTCAAGTACTTTGTCACACATAGCAGAAGTATCAAATAGCCTCACAGCATGCTTGATGCAGTCTATTACAATTCTGAATGACAAAAACGCAATATCAAACAAACATTTTGCTGTCTTCAAGTTTTTTCTATTCACATTATTGTGGTTCATGACTGCTGTTTTCCTCAACTGTGATTACTCCAGACTAAAAAGGGAAAAAGAAATAGCAAAGAAAACAGAACACAATAAATCCTATTACCCAGTTGACTGAATAAATGTATATTATCACCATGTCCATATCAAACCGCCATCCACGGCTATCATCCTCAAAGTCCATGTAGTCCATCCTGTGAGCAGCATGTGGGAAATGCCTCCTTGTTACAGTATCTGAGCGTCTTTGAAAACCTGCTGAAAAACAGACTAGGAGATAAAAGTCTTTATAAAAGCTACCAGATTGAGTAAAAAAAAAAAAGTTAACCCTCCTTCCCCCAGTTATTTACAGGCCAAATGAAAGCAGGAAATCTCACATCTCACTGGTAGGTTTCCTCACTTTGTTGGACAAGAAGCTCTCTGTGGACTTGATTTTGAAAGATTTAAAAAGTAACTCTGTCTTCCATGTCTGGAAAATAATACATTTGTTTGTTTGGATTTGGCACTCTCTACTATAGTAAAGTAATGCTGTCTGCTTATGTTATCCAGATCTATGAACACCTCTCTTTTGGTGCCTTCTTCCACTGAATTTGATTCAGTGATCTATAAGTGAAAGGCTCCATATGCTGTAATTAGTCTCTTGAGTAATTAATTTCTGGATTCCCTAAGTCTACTCATCTGAATTCTTCAGTAATCGAGACACATCTGTATGTGTACACACATAGTTCAACAGTGCAAATACATTTGAATTCCTGTTTCTAGTATTCAAATTTTTTTTTCAAAACACTCTTCTAAATTAATCCTGCTTGCTTTAATATTATGTCTCTATATGATACATACAAGGTTAAAATTCAGTTTTTAAATTACTGTTTGTATGCTGATAATACCTTAAAAATATATAGGCAGATGCAAACACAGCCTTTCAAGTGGAAGTAAAAACCCTGTGACTCCAAGAATGGCCTGAGTGTGGGGTCCTGCCCAAAGGTCCTTCCTCTTCATTCCTCCCCTGACTTCTCTATGTAGTAAGAGAAGTACTACAGGAGCACAGTTCTTGCATATGTCAAGACAGGAGGTTAGAGAAGTGCCTGTGCAGCTGTGTTAGACAGCAGGTTGTGGCACAGGAACGAGGCTGGGAGCTGCGCTGCAAAGACAGAAGATCTGTCCCATTCTGATGAAGGACAAGGAGGGAATGCAACCGTACTGGTCTGGATTTTCGTTCCATTTTCAGGTAACTCTCCATCTTTATGACACATTCTTCGATTTTGGAAAACAGGTCTTTGCTGGGCTACCCAGACTCTTCTCCTCTGCACTGACATCATGGCTTTTGGAGTCTCAAGGTGAGTAAGAAGTGTCCTGTTCAGTGTGCATCACTGCACACCAGTGTGCCTCAGCACGCATTCCTCAGTTTTAATCTACTATCGTGCTGCCTTCTAGTCCAGCTTAATTAAGCCTCCTTGAAGTTCCTCAGTCTTGTTTTTGACTAATATAAATAATTGTGTATAATTGGTGTTCACATGCCATTAATTTTCGTTTTAACATTCTCAGACCCTATTCAAGATAATTGAGAAATATATTTTAAAAAAGTRTCCTAAAACAGAACTTTGCTGGAATTTCACTATTTTTCCTTTTCAGTGGTGGATATGGACTGTTTCTCTGTATTTTTTTTTCTGAATTAATATTTTGCCCAGAACTTTTATAGCACAATTGTTTCCATGCCTTCCAAAGAAAAGTATTTTCTCTCTTTGGTATCCTTTTTAAGATAGTTCATCAGAGACCTTTTGACTCCAAATTACATAGGTAAACTGGTCCTCCTGTATTTGTTGAATGACTGCTTTATTTAGAAATTTGACTAGACTACTGAGACACATAAATTCTTCCTTTGGAGAATCACTCATGGTTAGACATCATGATATCATTACATTCTTTTTATTTTTTACTTTTAATGACATTTGGATCAGTTTGTCATGTACAGATACTAAGTTTCTAGATCTGTATACATCAGAATCTCTCTAACATTATTTATATTTTAGTGACTATACATGAAATCTTCATGCTAGTCAAGAGAGTGATGATGTTTTATGATGGTTTTCAGTGACTCCAAGTGGATTTGCCCCACAGCTAAATATGCTATACTGACTCTAGAAAAAAAAAAAGTAAAAAATTCCAGGGATTTACTTTTAAAGAGTTTTAGATTATAACACCACAAAATGTTACGCAAGTGCATAAGCTAAACATCTGCTTAAAGATGCTGAAGATCTGTTTAAAGTATGATATGGACCTCCTTGTTCTTTATGTTACGCTTTAGATTATGTTAATTTAAAATTATGTTAAAACAGTATCTTTGATTACTGGAAAAAACATTAGTAATTCAGTAACAAAATTCTGAAAAATGCTAGTCGTCTTCAAATATCTTGCTGCCAAGATGTAATTTACTTGAAAAATGCTCCTTTAAAAACTTACCTCAATTTCAAACCTGTATTTTTTCTTAATTTCTTTTCTAACTTTTTAAACATTATTGTCAAATAGAAACCTAGATTTATGTTGTTATGTTCTACTTTTTAAATTTAATTTGCAAATGACATTAAATTTTATCCCTAATGCTATATCATTCACTTTGCCTTTTACACATGAATTTTAGTGTATATTATCCTCTCCGGAGGGTCTTAGTCAAGACTGCTACCCATGCTTTCTTTTTATTTATTTCTATACTTAAAGTAAACACAACGCAAAATGCTAGAGGCTGTTTTTGGATCAACAGGGATAATCAGGGAATTATGCAACATGTAGTTTTGACTTGGTAGTCCTTGCCTTCTAGAGGATTTGGACATATTTGGACAGGATTTGTACATCTGTGCAACTCACCTTAAGCAAACCTGCAATGAGTTTATCACAGATCAGACTTTGTAATGTAATCATTCTACATTCAAGAACAGCGGTTTCAGTGTAGGAAACTGGCTATCCTCTAATTGCTCTTCCTATAGAAAGCCACAGAAAAATTGTTGGTGCTGTATTAAAGGTATGTATACAATCAGGAACTGCTTACTATACACCATGTGTAATCCCTGTGGTTTCCCTGAGTGTGAGTAAAGCTATTGAAATTTGACAGCCAGTTATGTGGAATAGATTTCAATTCCGCTGCTGAAATAGTCTCTTTTTTACGATCTGTAAATTGATTCAGCTTCAGCTGAAAATGTCAATAGTACAACTGTTATGTAAACTGAATTCTAGGACTTAACAGAGGCCAACAAAGAATGAGAATTGTTTTTTCTCCCTGAAGTATATTACCAAATAAACTTGTGTACAGTACTGAAGCCAAGGATCAGATTTGGAAACCCTTGTATGATCATGCAGAAAGGTTACTGCAGACTCTATGATCCATACTGTGACTACTGTCTTTAATAAATTCTGACATGAAAAATACCTTCAGATGTCTGTCTGTCCAGCTAGAGTGGAAATAAGCCATGTCTCTGCATCTGATTCTAGCCATCTGCAGATAAAAACTGAGATCTGTAGAGTTCCTCAAAAACTGTATGGCAACATGGAGTAGGGGTTTGAACTATGAAACAGAAGAGCTGAGGGAGCTTCAAATCACTTCTAATGTACTTGCTCCTTTTTAAAAAAGAAACCCTATCTTATTTGATGAATACAGTCCCTAAATAATTTCTGCATGGGCATGTATTTGTTAAAACATATATTTTACTTAACTTTTTTGTGCATGCCTGTGTTGCTATACTCTGAACAAGAACTTCCACTCAAATCACATGACTATGCATGCACAGTGCCAGCGGAGTCTGGCAGACTGTTAGTGGAAACCTGTTACTAGATAACAAAAACAATGTTGTGTGCAAATCACACTTTTAGACCCACCAAAGCATGCAAATCAAAAAGGATTTTCACCAGAGCATCAATAGGCACATCTGTTGCATGTGTCCCTGCCAAAGTTTTTGCAACCTCCCATTGAGGTACTAGCAATACTCAACATAAGACTACAAACAATTTAAAATACTCTCCCAATTTTATAAATTGACTGACTTCATTTTGCTATAACTAAAGAATATAAGATATGAGATGGAAAATTTTACTCTAAAAATGTGCCCAAATGAATAATATGCAAGCTATAATAACCATTTACATTATAAGAGTTCATGTAAAATTAAATTACCTAAGAACAAGGGTTCTCAGGTAATCAGATGTACCAAGGCCATTTTGACGCAGTCCCCTCTTTCTGATTATGAGCTGCAGCAGCAGAGATAGAGCTACTGAAAGACTGTAAGAAAAAAGGCAAGTATAGACTGACACCTTCCCACGTGTCCTTGCAGCAACCAGCAGCTTAGGACCCCAGTGCTTTGGAAGCTGTGCTCAGAACAATGGGTTAAAACAGCATTGATAGGATTTTCTTTCCTTACATTTGTCTGTGCATACTTTTGAACCAGATCTCATATTGCCTCCACTTACTGTGCTTTGTGTCCCTTGGTGGAGTAGTCTTAGAGCCAATAAATTAATTTCCTCTCAGGTGAAACTAAACCAGAAGATGAGCTCCAAGAGCTCTGATGAGTTCCAGTAATATGCTTCAACCACTAATGGGCATTCAGCCCTTGGGATTGGAAGTAAGTTGCCCCTGTGCCCTAAAATGCAAATGTGGACATCTGGCCCTCAGCACCAATTGTTTTGGCCTATCTATTATGGCTGATATAATTGCCAATGCAAGAATGACTCTGAAAGACAGCGAGCAATCTTTCCTAAAACATCTTTATACCATCCATAATTTCACAGACCTCTTGTATCTGTCTTCTGTAATACCCTTTCCAAACAAAAAACTTGTGAATTTCCTTTGTACGGAAAAGCTTCCACACTTCAGAGCATCCTTTCCACATTATGCTTCACCCTGTTTTATCCTTCTTTGAGAGGATGTAATCTAAAATTATACACAAAATTGGAGATGTGGAATCACCACAAATCTAGACAATGACATAATGTTTTCCATTTTGTTATGATGCTAATAATTCCTGCTTACCTTTTGACTATGGCTGTGCATTGAATGTTTTCTGAAAACTAATCACAGTATTACTCAGATCTCTTTTCTTAGTGGCAACAGCTAATTTACAGCTCATCATTATGTATATATGAATATTATGTATTCTGGAAATTGCATAGCCTCTGTGGGCAGCTGCTCCACCACTTGACTGTCCTCGCAGTGAAAGTATTTTTCTTACTTGCAGTCTGAACCTCTCATATCCTTTATTGCTCATCCTCCTGCCGTGCACCACTGTGAACAGCTGGTCTGTCCTCTTGGTGGCCTCCTTTTAGGTATGGTAAGGCTGACTGGAGATTCTCCCCAAAGCCTACCCTTCTCCAGACTGAACAAGCCAGCTCCCTCAGCCTCTCTTCACAGGTCAGGTGCTCCAGGCCCCTGAGCATCCTGATGTCCCTCCACTAAAGCTGCTCCAATTTACTGCCATCTTTCCTGTATTGGGGGGATGCAAAATTGCAGTATTTTAGATGTGGTCTGCTGAGTAGCAGGGGAGAAAAACTTCCTTCATCTACTGCTGTTCATACATGTCCTGGTTTCGGCTGGGATAGAGTTAATTTTCTTCCTAGTGCTGTGTTTTGGATTTAGTATGACAAGAATGTTGATAAGACACTGATGTTTTTAGTTGTTGCTAAGTAGTCTGCTAGTCAAGGACTTTTCAGTTTCCCATGCTCTGCCAGGTGCACAAGAAGCTGG
>JAYKAV010003073.1:511882-525576 GCA_035582835.1 Phoebastria nigripes | reverse complement strand
TGTACACTCATGTGAAGTTTTACTCTCAAATGTGAAAAACTGTCCAAGTGCTGTACACATTTAAGCTTTTGAGGAAATTTAAGTATTTCAGAAAAATACAGGACCATAACATGAAGCAGCTCAAAACTGTTCCTTACYCTAACCTCTTCAGTGCAGACTGGCTTAGCATGGAGGCAATGCGTTGTAAAAAGTTTTCTGTTCTATTATTACTATGTATTAAATGCCGTATTTGAATTTTCGTCTATTCCTCGTAATGCTTTGTGGGTGTTGGATGTGTTTTGTAAACTATTGGGGTTCAAAGAAATTAGTCCAGTATCTGTAAGGTTTTCTGTAAATGTTAACGGAAATGATTTCATAGATGTCGATCTGGATTACGCTACAGTTGAGAAAAAACGGTGTATATGAAACAACCATTKAATAAAATGTTGAAACTAGTTGGTTGCTTTTGTGACTGAATGCATACAAAAACAAAAACAKGAGTGGCTGATCTGAATGATAGGTGCTTGAAGGTCCAAATCATTTACAGTTGCTCCCGTAGACCCTGCCTGTATCTGGACTAGTGTGTAATGAAAACACTTGAACAAATACTACTTAAAAAAAATCAGCTGGCTTCAATAATTTGAAGATCTAGTTCTGCGGAAGGTTTGTATTACCATTTGTATGTTAAAAGGACAGAGTCAACTGGAAAAAACTGCAGGTTTTGCTTCCTGTATTTAAAAACTGGACGTGCAATCAAAATAATCTACTATCATTATTCTTCTAGAGTAGTAAAAAATGTAAGTATTGTTTATATCTGTGAAAATAATGAATGAGCATAATACATTAATACTCCGATTACTAGAAAGAGCTATAAAAGTGCCAGTAGAGACTCAAACTGCATTATTTAACACTTTAATTTCAAATTAAAAAGTCATAGAGTTTATAGAGTTTGCTTATAGACTAAAGTATGTCTTCATGCCTGTGACAATAATGATTTTGACACCAGCGTGGAGATACCAAAATTGGCTTTCAGTTAACAGGTAGCGTTTTAATCAGATCAGCAAAGCTCAGCTGTTTCTTGGAGGAAGCATTTCTCACTTCAAGCTTCTTTCTTCTGTGGGACTGCTAGCAGTCTTCTCTGGTTTCTAACYTCCTAATTTCTAGTCTAGTGCCATAAATCAATAGAACTGTGCAATCAAATAAAGATAGTAAAATGCTGCCCTSTGGGATAAAAGGAAGACTTGGTTTAAGTGATACATATTTTTCTAAGTGTGTAACTATAGCTTTCCAAATAAGACAAATTCTGCATTTGGATGCCTTGCAATTTCCTTAGATTTCAGTAATGATCGCACATAATCCAAAGCCAAATGTTGTCTGTATACAATATATTTGGTAGAGTTGGTTAAAAAGTCAACAGATACATTCTGATTAAAAAGAAACCATAGAAGTTTTTAAAGGAAATGTAACATTTAATGAAGATTTCAGGCAAAATTTCATTTCTTTTTTTGAATTCAAAATGGTAGACTAAACATTTTTATGGTGCAACTCTGCAAAGTGCTGAATGACCTCAAATCGCATAGATCTTAGCAGCTGGTGAGGGGGTTAATCAGCTTGAGAAATCAGGGCTTTAAAAAAGTGAACATTACCAGAAAAATTATGTGTGACCAACTAAATTCTGCTGTCTGGTATACTTCATGACCCCGATTCATAACCTGCAAAATCACTCAGAGCAAAATTCAGTCTGAATCTTGTTAACTTTTCATGACTATAAGAGACATAAGCATTAAATTAAGAAGTGATGTGGAAAACATTTTCCAATTAAGTTATTTTCCCATTATGTGATGTCATTCACACTCTCATTTTTTAAGCGAGGACTGAGCATGACCCGATATAATATATTTGGGACTTACTGGAATTTAAATTCATACGCAAAAAACTTGAGTATCTTTGAGCAAGCCATACTGAAAATAAAACCCCAACCTATTTAGATATCAATATAACTAAACTGGAAAGAACCAGGGGGGGTTGGCAGCATAATAGTACTGTTATTCTGTGTATTTTCTTTACATAGTTGATCATTGGCCTGCTTCATCAAGTTTGAGGTTTTGTTTTCTGGCTGCTTCACTATTGATCCTCAGATTTATCTGCATTACTACCATCTTGTCATTGTGGATTCTGCCTCTGTGCCTTCAGGAGTCCCTCAAATGGGCCGCAGAACTTTAGCATTCTCTTCTGGGGGGCACTTCCGATGGGGCATGCTTGCAATCCACAAAATAAGTGCACCAAATATGACAAGCAAAAGATCAAGACAGTTGACAAAATTTGCCTCTGGTGGGGATGCACTATATGCAGGATTTTTCCTTTGGAAGGGAAAAAAAAAAAAGGTCAGTTGTTTTAAAGACAATCCTGGTCTAAAACCAGCAGTCTCCTTCTAGGTAGGAGTTCTTTTTAAAACAAAACAAAACAATGTCCCAATACTAGATGGTTATTATTCTGTGCAAATAGAAGTACAGTTTGCAATGAATAACCTTAATAAACAAGTGAAAAAAATACTTACAATGAAAATATAAGCTTTTCTGTGATTCCCATGAGAGCTGTTGCAATCACTGTTGCAAAGMTGGTAAGACCCGAATAAACATGTATTGGCATGARAGCTGCTYGGAGACGAACTGGAGCAAAAGAGAGCAGAAAGACAGCGAAACCCAAGAAAAGCTAAACACAAAACAGATTCATAGTTAAAGCTATATGGGAAACAAGCTGCACTTTTCAAGCAGAATAAAAATCATCATAAAAATTCAATTTTGAGATGTCTTCAGGTACAAATTTGAAAAGAATTGGCATTTTTATTTCTGAATGTGTTTTTCTTCAAAACCAAATCAATAATTCTGGATTAGCACCTGGGAAGCAGACATGAAATATTTTATAAATAATCACACCTAATATCAGTGTCCAAACTTACTGGTAATGCTAAAACTGCAACCAAACTAAGTACTGGAAACACAAGTTTTCAGTGTCACTAGTTCAGTAATATATTAAAGGTGTGAGTAGCTACATTTTTACAGTCTCTTCAAGTCCTGTTCTCTGCTTCTGTTACAGATTTACACATAAATGAAGATCAGAAGGCAGTTTAACCTGACTTGAGTGGACTAAATAATTTTACCTTATGAGAGTTTTGGTTAAATTAAAGTACATGTCTTAGAAGGGCAATGGTCTATATCTCAATATATCAATCAGTTGGCATTTACAGAGTGAAGATGTGTGGGGGTGGCGTGAAGTTATTCAAGGGACGAGAGTCCTCCCATTAGCGCTAATTTTGTGATGGAAGATAACCCATCATGTCACATGGTTTCACTCACAGGCTTGCCCGGTCATACTGAGGTTGCATCCCTTCTTTAGTTCTACCGTTACTCACCCCTGCTGCTAAATTAGAAATAGTGTATGAATTTGTATTTCATCCTGCTTTAACTTCCAGTCTTAGTCCTTGTTTTGTCTTTCCATGCTGGATTAGAGAGCCTGGTATTTTCTCCATGGGAAACTTTTTAATACACCGTAATCAAGCCATCTCTTAATCTTCTTTAGATCTGCTAAACAGTTGGAGCTTTTTAAGTCTTTCCCTGCAAGATAGTTTTTCCAGCTCTCAAATTACTTTTCCAGATTTTCTTTGCTTTTTTTTTCTTTTTTTTTTTACATTTTAAAAAAAGTTATTCCATAGTATTTCATATTAGTTTTGCCAATGCCATATACGGATGTTAAGATAATACCTTATTAGAGAATTTACTTTCCCTGTTGTCACAGTATCGTGAGAACTCATTTTGAGCTTCATATCCTCTTTGAGTACTTCTTTCCAGAGACATTGCTTTCCAAGAGACAGTCTCCATTTGACATTTCTTCCCTATTCTTAAATTTATGTCCTTGTGCTATACTGTATTAACATACATTTGGCTTAAATACAATATATTTACACTACTGTTCCTGTAGGTATAGTATCATGCGAGCATCTCCCCTCAATAATTTTTCAGTTCTGAGATTGACATACCATTTCTGGCAAATGCCAAGTGTCTTCTCTATTGATACTACTTTATGACTGTTTTTTAGCAATAGTGCTCAATCACTTAACAAGCATCAGCCTCTGACTGGAGACTTGTATTCCAGTTTGGAGGAAGTAACACCACAGTTCTACTCATGAGACAGGCAAGGCATTAAGTGCCATTGATCATGTTTATAGTAGCAAAATGAAAAGTAGAATTAAGATCTTATTCACAATTCTTTATCTTAACCATTAGAAAAAATGCTGATACTCAGTACAGTGGCAGTACAGATTTCCCTGAAATAACTGCATTATTGAGACAAGGAAAACCTTAACACTGTTCCTTCTTATTCATTAGCTGTTGTCCAACTATAAAGAATATACTCAACAATGCTGCGATATGCTTTCTTTTTTCTAAGTGTTAAAAACACTATTTCAACACTATTTCCTGTACCTCCTAGCCTGAGCAGGGAAGGATAAAAGTCCAGAACCCAAATCCCTCAGCTGGGGATTTTCTGTGCTTGATCACCAGATGATTAAGTCTTATTTTCTTCTTTTTAGTGTTTTGGCAAAAAAATGAAGGATCACAATTTGAAGAACAAAATAAATTTCCATAGGGTAATAACACAATATAGGGAATTCAGAAGGTATATGCAGAAACATCACATCTGTATGTGTACACTAAATGTCAGGGCATGCCTGCTCTTCTTCTATGCCAAATGCAAAACATACTAAGTTAGCTCATTTTAGATGATGATAACTCTAATTCTCTGCCAATAGGAGCAGCTAAAAGCATGCACACAAACATTATCAAAGTTTTGCTGATTCAGGAAAACTGGTTAGCCAGTAGTAGCTCATTCAGATGTCAGATCCTTTAGATCTGCACTGCTCCCTGCTGCACTTGTTCTGCTGATAAACAAAAGTCTTGAGGCCAAGAAGTGACTACTTAAAATTATGATAGCTGCAAAAAAAGAAAAACAATTACGTCATTTGAGACTTCCTTAATAAAAGCTCTAACTGTATTTAAATATGCTGCCAACAAACCAAATCACTTGCTTTAACTTCAGCAGCGTATAGAGCTTAGAAACACACTACTGTATAACTGAATAGTAAATAAACTGCCATTATCCCAGCAAAGAAACAAAATATGCTTTAAAATACAGTTTTCTTTGAAGTCAAGGATCCAGTATTTGCACATTTACGTGCTAATTTGCCAAATCACAGAAAGTAAAATAGGTAACCCAGTAGTTAGAGTGTATTAGTGAGGGCCTATTGTGCCTGAATTACTCAACACATTCTTCAAATTTACAGCCTGTTCATAAATACAGTTAGATTCTGACCTGGAGAGAATAAAATATAACAGCAGTCAGCCCAATCCAGCTATGCAGACAGTACATGTTAGGAATGTTCCTGACATTGTGGTATTCAAACGTGGCTACCATAGAAACAATTGCAAGAGTCATAGCTGTGGTATTTAATGAAGCATGTATGAACTTCATTAGGAGTTTGCTGCACTTCCAGGTCCAGGGCAACCTGTACACAATAATAGCTGAAGAAAGAACAGAAACAAGATTTTATGCCTTATAGGACAACTTCTCTCAGATTTTAATAATCATGCATCATTCAAATAGTTCCATTGTAAATTACAGGAAAATCCAACCTTTAATCCTCTAAAAAAGTCTATTAAAGGGCTTTTTCTCCTACACATAGCATAGCATATTCCAAATATACAACTGAGGCTTAAATATAGCTTTTAGGGAGATTTCTCCCTAATTTTAAAAAAACTTAAGYSTGTTTCAAAAAAAGAACAGTAAACAACTTGGTGTCATCTTTTTCTCATTCCTTAAATTGATCTAACAGGGATTCTGCATAGGATTTTGATTTTGCTGCTACTAGTCAGATTAGAGGAATAAGGCCCAATTCTTATATCCAGAAGACCACCTATTGAGAAAGTGCGTAAGATTATTTTTTAATATTTATTCTCTTTGCCAACTTTGGATAATGCTATTCTCTAACTGCGTAGATATTTATATGACTAGGTATTGCGTTGATATTAATAGGACTACTTTAAATGGGAAAATGCTACTCAGCATAAGGGAATCATAATCTGACTCTTAAGAGACAAAAGGATTTGGCAAATACAACTCTTCCAACGCTGCTAGATGAATGTAAGGGCGTTTTGCCTATATTTGCATTAATTACTCTAGCAGACAGTGTTTTGTCCAGTCTGAAAATTTCTAGTGACCTAACTCCAGATGGTCCATAAGAATAACTTCGCCTACAGCTGCTTCTTGCCAAGCTCTTTCCTCAAGGTCCCCACTGCTCCTTCCCTGCCACCACTGTCCCCTGCCTCTTGTATGACCCAGGTGCTTTCCACAGCGGGGGGACACAGACCAGAGAAGATCACTGAAGCCCCAAGTACATCTGATTACACACTAGGTAGTAATTCTGGATGTGTGACAGCACATAAGTATATTCAGATAACAGGGGACAAATATTTATGGGAACACCTGATCACTTGACCAATAAAGGCTAATGCCCACATCCCTAATGTCTTGCCTGAGCAAAGACTGAGCTCCATTCATCTGATTCATCACATCCTCATTTAAGGTTTCTGCTTATGAAATTACATTCAAATCTTTATATATAATTAGCTATACTAAAACAAAAGAATAAGAATATATGCAGGTTTTTAAAAAAGTTCCTGTTCCAAACATTAAGAAAMAGATGTGCACCAAAAAAAAAAAAAAGTATTACCTGATAAATGCAAAGRTTAAGAATTTACTTAAGTGATTCTCATATGCCTTATTCATTACTTCTCCATAACCCTAGCTTTTTATGCAAAAAGCATAGSTTATGSAAAATAAATAGGATATTCATTCTGTATGTTGTGATGAATAAATGACAAATTAATTTCAAAGTTCTGTTTACACATTTTTATTTACTTGGATGCATGCCAGGGAATACAGTACWGCACTAAATAATTCACAAAGAAAACACCGTTCASAAGTSAAATTTCCAGACTACSATCAATTTTTAAATCMATGTATGCTTTTACATACTGTGTGAAAATATAATACTGGAATGAAAGTGTCCCTTAGAATATTTAAATATATACAGCACTTAGGTAGTTCTCAGCTTTCTTCTTTTAAAAAGTAACAATAGTAAATCCTATAAAATCAGGAAGATAGAAGCCTTGTTTTTAAGGCAGTGTGACAGTAATCAATCTAGATGACATAGGTATGACTCAGCACACCAAGCTTATGAYCACCTCCAACAGTTCCCCGAAAGTTATATGATAGTCTTATATCTCGTTAATATTGAAACAATTGCCTGCATCAGACTATTATTAATTAACTTAGTACTAATGATTATTATTTCTAATTTTGTAAAGCAGGTATGCCAAAAGGCCCCAAACAAGCCTCAACATCCCATGAGGATATTCCCAGTAAATCCCCCTTGCTCCATCTTACAATATGGCCCATAGTATTGTCAATAGTTTATTCCAAGGGCAGCAGAGTACTGGACTCTATATGTCTTGAAGTAAACTTGATGTGCATAGGTCCTGCTCTCAGTTTTCAGTCTTTGATCTCAGAGGGCCAAGTCCAGGCTAAAATTTTTGAATAACATTTTTCTTTAGTGCATAAGATGCTGTCATCTAGTTGATTTAACTTCCAAAATCACTATCAAACTCCCTAGTCGCTCATCCACATAGTCTCAGATCTCTATCTGGGCCATGAATTTTCCGGGCTGTTTCCCATAAACAGTATGATAGAAAAGCAAGGAATACAGACTAATGGCTTGGACACTTGTTAACAATACCATGCATTAGCATGTTACATGCCACAGTCCAGGACATATGCACGATAGTACAATTTGGTTGAATCCTCTTTCCGTGAGGGCTATGTGTGAAGTGATACATTGCAACTTGAGCAGATCTGACTGTTTATCACTCTGAAGAGACACAGTCCCATTTCCCCACTTCTGTGTGCTTCCCCCTGCTTTTGTCATAACTGGTGCTTTTCTGATCAGCAGGAGGAAGCAAGACAATCTGGGGAACAAAGGGGAGAGGAGAAGGAAGATTCTGCTTTCAGTGGTGCAAGCTCTTAAAAACTGACTCAGACGTGATGTGTAATTTCATCTCAAAATTAAAATAGTCTGGGTTAAAAGCACATACACAATTACAGCATTTTTAGTGGTGACATGCTAAAGCAATCCCGTGAAGAACTTTCTCTAGGTACAGCATCTCTACTACTGTTAAGAGATTTGACAGTCTAGGCATCCTTAGACACAGCTTCCTCACTCAGATCTCAATCCTGTTTTGAGCTCTGATTTTAAAGCACGTCACGTAGGGCAGAGTGATCTCGCAGTATCTTGTATGTGGCACGGGACACCTGTTCTTTGCCAAATGTACAAAGCAAAATTCTAGAGTTAGCTCTCTAGTATTTCTGACTGGCACGTGCTGCACGTGCTGTAAGGAGGTGTCGTGGTTTAACCCTGGCAGCACCTAAACACCACGCAGCCGCTCGCTCACCCCCCCCCCCCCCGGTGGGATGGGGGAGAGAATCGGGAGGGCACGAGTAGGAAAACTCTCAGGTTGAGATAAAAACAGTTTAATAATTGAAATAAAACAAAGTAGACCAGTAATAACAACAGTGGTAACAACAACAAMAATAGGATATACAAAACAGGCTATGCACAGTGCAACTGCTCACCACCCGCCCGAACTGACGCATTGCCAAGCCGACGCGTGCCCCAAAAAAACGCGCGAGCCCGTCCCCGAACCCAGAGCCCACACACACACTTAGTTTTTTTTATACTGAGCATGACGTTGCATGGTATGGAATACCCCATTGGCCAGCTGGGTCAACCACCCCAGCTATGCTCCCCCCGCCAGCTTCCCATGCACCTGGCAGGGCATGGGAGGCCGAAAGGGACAGGAGGTGTCAKGGATTGCTCATGAGATGCCTCCCACCTTAGAAGGCACGCAGCGTGGTTCTGTGAGTGCACTGGGGGTGCGCTGCATAGCACCTCACAGCTGCCAGAAAGGAATGTTCCTCTTCGCTCCTCCTATTTCCTCTCCTGCTCCTTCTTGGCTGATCCTGTTACTTACCTTCGACAAGTTCTGAATGCCCACTACATTCTTTGGGAACCACTTTAACACAGAACGGACAGGTGCCCATCTATGATTTCAAAGGGACTCAAGCTAAGCTCATCAAGAGAGCTGCCTCTTCACAAGTTGCCTGTGATGAGGCCCTTACAGCTCAGCAGTCATTTGCCCTTCCAATTCTTGAGAATTCTGCAGTCCATTGGATGTTAGAAACTCCAGGAATTAGCTGTTTTTCCTTTGAACAGATGTTTTGTTATGTTTGAGGCAGAGGTAATCGTGTTTGTCAGATAACTCAGAGCAAGCATTATCTTTAGACGTGATTTCAAGATGAAAGACTATGCTTACTTTAAAATAGATCTACACTCCTTCTCCTCGCTCTTGCACATTGTCCACCATCTCCCTTCTGCCATCTGTGGCACTTCCGAGGCCCTTTGTGCAGACAATTCAACTTTCTATTCTGGCAAAAACTGTATTTGGGGTGGGGTGGGGGGTGGGTGTTAGTTTTCTGCTAGTTGAGATAATTCAGTTTATGGGTCTGACAAGGGCCAGAGCTGGCACAAACAAACCAGTAGGAAGATGAAGTCTGAGTCAAGGAGAAAGCTGAAAGGGAGAAGTGGAGGAAAGAAGTAGGAATATTTCAGCCACAGTGAGCTGTTAGATTGTCTCACCCACTGTCCTGGTTTCGGCTGGGATAGAGTTAATTTTCTTCCTAGTGCTGTGTTTTGGATTTAGTATGAAAAGAATGTTGATAACACACTGATGTTTTTAGTTCTTGCTAAGTAGTCTACTAGTCAAGGACTTTTCAGCTTCCCATGCTCTGCCAGGTGCACAAGAAGCTGGGAGGGAGCATAGCCGGGACAGCTAGCCCAACTGGCCAACGGGGTATTCCATACCATGTGAYRYCATGCTCAATATATAAAGAGGAGGCGTGGTCCAGGAAGTAGAGATCGCTGCTTGGGTATCGCTCCGCAGGTGGTGAGCAATTGCATTGTGCATCACTCATTTTGTATATTCTTTCATCATTATTATTATCATTATTTTCCCTTCCTTTTCTGTTTTATTAATCTGTCTTTATCTCAACCCACAAATTTTACTTTTTTTTCCCCCGATTCTCTCCCCCATCCCACTGAGGGGAGGGGGGAGTGAGCGAGCGGCTGTGTGGTGTTTGGCTGCCTGCTGGGTTAAACCGCAACACCCACCTAGGTAATTCATCCATACAGGTGAAATTTAATTGACCCTGTAACACCACATGGTAATGTGGCAGACCAGGATGCCACATGTAAGAACTCTTAAGTAACATTCTGTAAGAACTCTTAAGTAACATTCCTGTTGTATTCCTTTAGTAATATACTGCTGACCTTAGGCTACGTCCTCATGTTTTAAGGCTGTTTAAAATACAAGTTATATGATATTTATAAATCATATATGATGAGGAATGCTAATTGTGCAAGCATCTTCCAAGATKKATAGTGTCAACCTACAACTTTATTGTATAGAGTTTACAGGTGACTCATAAGCAGTAGAAGACTGATCTGAGGATGGGAGACAAAGACTACCCCACCCTCCTTTATTCTCACTCTTYATTCAATCTTCCACAACCCCAAAACCCACCATGCTGCTCCTCAGTSTGCAACAGAGATTGTCACATCTCTGTAGAAAAAAAATATTCTCTTATTAGATGAGTAATAGGAAATCCTCCAAAATCACTTATTCCACATTATATTTTGATGGGTTTCTTAATTAGTCCTTTGGGAGAGAACGAAACATTATCATTTGCAGGCCAAACATGAACTAGCATGCAAATACTCCTTTGGAGCATGCCCTGTGTCTACAGTCATTGTTCAAGATTTCCACATGTAAAATAAGACAGAATTCCTTGTTTACTTATTTAACCCATTCTATCACACTAATATTCCTTCAAGTCCTTCTTAAAATTCACTTTTTCCTCATGTTTTTTTCCTATCTTATTATTTTTAAAAATGTTGCTGTATTTATATGCACACAGACTTTTATTGCCTGTGTTTYTCCCACTTTAAGTCTAGAAAATCATCTGGACAATTACTGTGCACTGACAGTGTTTTGTCAGGTATCATTTACCTGTAGGTGCTGATCCACAAATAGTAAGTATTAATATTAACATGCCTACAGCCTTTTCATTTGATTGACAAGATACATACAACACTTTTATCGGGGCACATCTACTTCCCTATATGCACATTATTATAGTCATCCTTTCTGCCTCCTACAGACCAACAATACAACATTGCTATCCTTTGTATAGACTTTAATGGACTCAGGAAACAGTTGATTTGGTTATTCTTTCAAATCCTCCACACAAATTTAACCAAGATATTTACTAGCTATTCCTTTCTACTTAAAGACTTCTTTTTCTTGTTTGTGTGCAAAGAGGTATCCTATTTCCCAGTCTCATCCAAATTACTTTGAATTCAATGGCAGACTTCTGTCAGCCAAATTTGAATCGGATTCACAGTGGTATCTTATCTGTTGATATTTCATCTGATTTACTACAATACTCCTTCAGTCTCTGACTTTGCTTTTCTTGTTATACGATAGGATTTCCTCCCCAGATAATGCTCTACTATCAATGAATTCCTTGTATATGTTCCTTTTTTTTTTTTTTTGAGCTATGGTAAACTTCCATTTACTTTACATATATCCTTACCTACACAAGGCTTGAGGCAACATCCTTACTCTGTGACACAGGGACAAACTGAGTTTCAGAGGAAAAAAAAAAGAAAATGCGTAGGAAAAAGCTGCAGAAAACCTCCCCCTATTTTCTTCAAAAAGTCTATGCTTATATAAAATACAGTAGTTTGATCACRGTAAGTGGTATAGAWCTTAGTGAAGTCAACAGGTGTTTCTTGTTGCTTATTTAKAGCCTGAAATTACACTTCCCATGACCTATTGAGCAATATTATGTAAAACAACTTCAAAATACTGTTTATTGCTCAATAGTAATTTGTAACTTGAAGCCACAAAGCTGAGARCACACCCCACTCCCATTGRAAAAATGAAATTTGCAGTGTACGTTCAAATCACAACATTCCCTTCATAGCCAGAACTAGACAGCCACCCACTCCTCCTGCATCTTCCARCCTCTGACYGGCTGGGCTCCTGCCKAAGAGCGAGCCAGCGAGYGAGCAYRCATGTGATGCAAACAACATGTTCCACTGGAATGAATGTCCGGATGTGCTGRACAAGTTTTCTGGCTGGATGAATGCAATATRTCATTCAGCAGTGAAGCAAATGTAAATAAGGTTATTAAAAATGAAATTCTAAGYTTGTCTAGACAAAATTCTAGTTTGTCTTYTATTACAAAGAAAAAATACTCCTGCTTACATTTATACTGTAAGTCTCCAGAGGTTCTTCATTACTTRAGAACAGTAAAATCTWCCCTGTCCTCTCCCCSCAAAAGTCAGTSGTAAAACYGTGGGAGAATTTCCACTGTTCTCTGCAGTRTTTATTTGCCCTTCTTGGAGATGTTACTAATGTTTCACYTAGTTCTTTTCATGYTGAAACTAGCAAGAATTTTGKCAATGAATTTATAMAAAATTACTGTTGGAAGCTRTKATCTGTGTCAAATTTCCCCATTAGTTTTAATGCATKAGCATAAATTGACACTCCCAAATGTCAGGAGTTTTAAGGTACAGTCCRGTGTATTTTTGGAATATTTAGCTCTAGTTTAAATATATTCACAGGCTAGAKAAGCCCCTCTGTGGTGCTCTATCATYATCTGCTTTTTAAACTTTACTGAGAGCATTGTATTTKTCTTTCCTAAATTGATACAGTTTATCAACTATAATGTGTCTAMTTTAGTAAYKTTCTTCGAATTAGCCAATTACACTAACAGCAAAAACACAGTTCAAACTCCAGTATTCCTGTTGGCGTCAAAGAACRACCCTYGCACTTAAGACCTAAYATACTGRTTGTGTGGGSTGGAAAAAAAGATACTGTTCATGTTGTAAGTGTAATGGGAAACATTWARAAGTCAGTCCAAGGCTGAACCCTATGCAATCAAAAGTTCATACACTCTATAAAAAWWCARAAACCACCACTGCATCATAATCATKGTATGTTATTTAGSCAACAGAATTAAGAATGAATTTAAAAGRTGTATTTTACAAAATAATTTACGCAAAGTCTGGGCTGATGAATTGCATTTTAATGATGCTTATGGTGCTACATTTTCTCTGGCACAAACCCTGTTCCTGGATCTAGCTTCAGTGGTACTGAACTTTCCTTTCTCCTCTTGGGACATGGGGGAGAGCCAAAAGAGAGRGAGCCAAAAGAGAGAAACTTTCSTAGGGCAGCATTTCTGGCATTTCGATTCTCAACTTCCATAAATTCAGGCTGACTAGGAAAACACACCTCGCAAGCACGACTCAAAGCGCAAGGCAACCCCAGGCCAGGGTAAACGAGCGCCTGCAAAAAAACCCACATGTAGCAGTTTGGGCTTATTACAAGGGACTCTCTGTCCCTTCCCGGGGAGCGCTGCCTTTCCTAAACCGCTCCGGCCGTACACCGCGGACTGCTGCGCTCCCGCTGTCACCCGCTACC
>JAYKAV010003073.1:218816-505395 GCA_035582835.1 Phoebastria nigripes | reverse complement strand
GCCGCCTCCGTGCCAGCCCCGGGCCCGGGCCCCTGACACACCGATGCCCTGGATGAGGACGAAGCCCGTGATGATGAGGACGGGGTGCCAGTTGAACTCCCGCGGGCTCCCGTCCCAGCTCAGCCCTTCGCGGTAGTGGAAGACCCAGACGAGGGAGAAGACGACCGACATGAAGCCGACCAGCAGCGCCGAGACGAGCAGCGCCAAGAATCGCCCGTAGTCCTCCATCTTCCGAGCCCCGTGCAACTGCAGCCAGCGCCGCGAAGGAGGGGCCGGCCGGGCGGGCGGGCGGCCGGGCGGGGTCGGGCCCGGGCCGGCAGAGCGGCGGGCGGTGCCGCCCCGCAGCAGGCTGCCCGCCCGGCGGGGACGCCGCGGCGCAGGGGTGGGAGCAGCGCGGCGCTCCGCGCCCCTCCGCCCCGCCCGGCGTCGGCCCGGAGTCCCTCGGTGTCCTCACCACTCCTTTTTCACCAGGAAGATGTTGCTTTTTATTTCAAAGCAGTTTTTACAAGCTTGCCGAGCGTTTCTTTCCCTCGCATTTAGAACTGCGCCCCAGAAAAGACGCTTCTGTGTCAGCCTGTCCCTTGCCAGGGCGCCGGCCCCAGCGCTCTCCCCGGTCCCCCCGGCCTGCAGCATGGGCGTTGGTGATTGCGGGTTTTGTGCACGTGGTTGTGGTAGAGGTTGGTGGGTGCGGTGAGTGAGGACACCGATGGGCAACAAGAGTTTGCTGACCTGCCATAAAGATAAGGCAACACAGCCATAAGCACTAACAGATAAAGCAGGAACGCTCCTGTGATGAAGAGGCAGACGGCATACAGAAAATGCGGAGTAGGAGCACGCTTGAAGACACTGGTGGACTGTACTTGCAGCATGCTTTCTGTCATGATCATCACTTTTACTTCCCATTGGATTCACTGAGTCCTGTAAATGTAACACGGATACTAACCAGTTTCATAGATGGACTCTGGCCTAAGTTCTGTTGAATAGCTTCAAATATATAAAAGTCCACTAGCTGAGAAAGAGAGTGCACAAACCTTAAGACAATTCCAACAGGTATGGAAAGGCACATTGCAGGGAAGTTAGAGAGGAAAACAGAAGAAAACAATACAGAACTGCAAAAGAGACAACAGGAAGCGCTAGCCAAAAATATAACTTGATAGATTAGACCAGTTTTGTCAAATCATGTATTCAGTCGCTTTTTCCTTTGCTGTAGAACATTCTGCTGCCTCTGAAGCATGTCAAATGTAGTAGGAGGATATGCCCAAACATATATTTAACACTACTTCTCTGGTATTTGATAAGCTTACTTTTGAAATGTAGATAGTGTCAAAATACATATGAATTTGAAATTCATTAACTGATTRAGAGAAAAAATACTATTCACTCTGGCTAGTCTTTGAGCTGTCTGATATCTCATGCTCAAATTGAGGCTTAAAAAAATGAAAGGAAACAGTTTTATGGAACTTAAAATAGTTTCAGTAGAGTATCTGCCAATTCAAACCCAGTACTTACTAAAGTATTGGAAACATCTACATAGAGACGTGAAGACCAAGCCAGATTGGAGTGGGATGCAAATATATTTCTTCATTATTCTCTCTAATCTCCTAAAGATAGATGTTGGGCTCTGACATTTTAAAGAAAAACTTGACTTGTATAATGATGTTTAGCTTTAATTTGCATGGATTTGGTGTGACCTGCTCTCAGGATTTAAGTGGTTGCTCATTCTAGTCACAATGGTAACTAGAACATCAACATTGTTAAGTTTCACAAGTCACAGCATCTAGGAGAAGTAAAGATCTAAGCCCTCAATCTTCTGATGAATGCACTCATGCATCAGCTTCCAAGGATGCCAGACTATCATTAGCTCATGAGGCAAGCGTGTCATCTGAAGATTATGTTCATAAGAATTTTACTAAGTTTTCTGTGGATTGCTTAAATGAAGTGAAGCTTTCTGTTCTTTACTTGCAATCCACCATATAATAAAACCATAAATCTGCCTCCTCATGCACAAAGAATGTCATGTGGCTTAAACAGCATAGTATTTATACATGCTCAATTTTGGGGTATTTTTACCTGTTAAAAATATCTTTTTCTCTACTTCTCTGGAATCCTTTACTCATTGTCTTTTAAACAATCAAATAACCTCTGCTGTATTTTCAAAAATGTAGTGTTTAGTTAAAGAGTATCATAAAACCTTCAGATTTATGTTGAAATGTTACAGATCGCAAAGCATCAGTTTCATAGTGCCTGTCAGTTCCACACAGGGAATCGCAAAATTATTACATGTAATTCCAAAAAAAAGGATTCATAGGCCCCCAAATGTGTCCATTCTTTCCAGTTATATGAGGTGGTCTAATAARRTGTCTTTTGTCTCTGTAAAGCCTACAAACTAACATAAAATAAATATTTATTTTAATCTACCTTCTATGAACCTAAATCTCCAAATTGCAAAATACTTCCAGTTCCCACTGATTTAAACAAGCTTTGATTACATCCAGTCGCCTGGGCAGTCCCATATAGGAACCTTCTACCCAAGTGGATTTTACTTGTGCCTGAAACTATATATCTCAGAAGACCTTCATGAATTCCTGTAGCTCAAACTGGTGTACCTTGTTAAAGCAGCCAATAACAAGAGCAAACTTAGAATATTATTGAACTGAAAAATGAAGCCCAGTTTTGCCAGCTAACTGTGAACAAATTGCTTTTAAAATAGAATTGAAGAAACATGAAAGCTTACAGTGTGTTAAATAAATCAAACCTGAACGAAGTGCAAAAGAAATTGGTAGACGAAGTGAAATGTACTTCATGGAAAATCTGTAATGCAGAAGAGATTTCAGAGCGCACAATTAGTAACTCCTGCCTGTGTTTCTCCTTGTTTACTGTTCTTCCATCTCTTCTTGCCCACTTGATACAAATGTTGGATTGGTATAAAATCAGAAGCAATCTTTAGCACAGCTATGATGTCAGAGGGGATTGCGTGTTTACATGGGGGTGGGAACTTGACATCATACAGCTGACTGCTGAGGGCTGAATTACACATTTGGTAATCTGTTCGGAACATAAACCCCCACTGGCATAAAAATGAAACTATCCTGTATGGGGCTTTCAAGTCTCTTGGATCAATGAACACCTGCTTTTGTTAACCATTACTGTGGATAGATGCCACAGTAGTTCGTAATCTCTAGATTTCCCTGAGCCTCTGTCTCCTACAACATGTTGATGTTTTCCCAGTACAGCACCAACTCTGTCAGCGTCGTGCTCCCTCTTAGCAGTTCTGTCGGGACATCACCTAATACGCACTTCTTTCTTTGGGTTGCTGCATTGTCAGATGTAGGAGTAGGATGACTGTGATGAGAGACCTGGAAGAACCTACAAAGCAGACAGACAAAATAAGACCTACAAAGCAGACAAAGATTCACAGATTATTTTGAAGAGGCAGCAATGGACTCCTGCCTGCATTGTGCCTGCGGTACGCGGCTGCTTGGCAACTTCTGTCGTTGTTGCTATACCATTCATACATTTTGAGAGCAGCAGCCTAGACATAGAGGTACATGAATGTTTATCTAAGCAACGCACCATGTCACCATAGATCATTATTTTGTGCTTTTGATGTAACTTCTTAAATATAGGAAGTGTTTCTAATTTCCAGTGACCAGTAACTGACTTGTCAGTGTCCTGGTTCCGGCTGGGACAGAGTTAACTTTCTTCCCAGTAGCTGGGGGGTTGTGCTGTGTTTTGGGTTTGGTATAATAGGAGCGTTGATGGCCCGTTGGTGTTTGGGTGGTGCTGGGTGGTGCTTGCACCGGGCACTTTTCGGCCTCCCATGCCCTGCCAGGTGCATGGGAAGCTGGCGGGGGGAGCATAGCCGGGGCGGTTGACCCAGCTGGCCAATGGGGTATTCCATACCATGTGACGTCATGCTCAGTATAAAAACTAAGGGTGTGGGGAGGGGCCCTGGGTCCCGGGCTCTCGTTCGGTTCAGCAGGTGGTGAGCAATTGCATTGTGCATCGCTGCTTTGTATATTGTTGTTGTTGTTATCACTGTTACTATTACTGTTCTACTTTGTTTTATTTCAATTATTAAATTGTTTTTATCTCAACCCACGAGTTTTCCTACTCGTGCCCTCCCGATTCTCTCCCCCATCCCACCGGAGCTGGGGGGTGAGCGAGCGGCTGCGTGGTGTTTAGGTGCTGCCAGGGTTAAACCATGACAGTCAGAGCTGTAGTTAGAATGAGGTTAGAGTCTCTTTTACCACTTACAGCTTTATCTCTGGTTTTCCATGCTGGACAAGTCATTGAAGATCCAAGCCTTAGAACAGGACGTTCCAGATGAGTTACAGTGTCCCTCAAAGCATTTGGATGAGTTTTTCCGAAACCTGATGGTTGTTCATCTTGTAAACAAACAAAACTGCTGAGATAGTCCAGCCAGGTTTGTCCTGCCAGCTAACTTAACTGACTCTTGTGAAAGCTTCAGAAATATCGCCTCAGAAGTTATCTTACCAGGAGTAATACTGACAAATGAGTTTAAGTAATTAATGTTTGAATGGCACAAACAAACCAGAATGATCCTTTTACTCTTTTTTGGCACTGAGTTCCATGTCTAAGCAGCAGAACCATTTGACCTTTGCTATTGAGAGCATCACTAATTTATCTTTGCAAAAATTGTGACTATTGAATGGGACCCTTCCTAGAAATAATCTTTACTTGCCCTCCACCCTGGAGAGAGCTTTCACTGAGACAGAATAAGGCACATAGTGCAGCTTTTGTCCAAATTTCTATACTGGTTATAGGCCAGTCATTATTACCTGTGCAAGGAAACTCTTTATTGTGCTTCAATCCATAGACATTTTGCTTCTGTGAGTTGTAAAATATTTTTCTAATAATTTAAAGTCTTTTGTAAAAATTTTTGAAAATTGTGGAACCATGGGGCAGTAGTTAGAACTGCCAAAGGAAGATTATAAAATTTTACTGCTTGCACTTTTTATTTGGCTTGCGCTTTCTCCCCGCTGCTCAGCAGCCTTGTCAGTGAATATATACTCAATGACAAGAGAAAGATGGGATGTGTGCTCTTTTTATGCTCAAAGCAAATCTTATCAAGAGAAGCCAATCCTTCCTATCTTTTCAGTCCCTAGGCACTGACTGGGAAATTCCTCCCACGTTTATCAAATACAAATAAAGATAGGGGTAGCACTTCTGGGATCCCATTTTTGCTTCTCTGTCCAGTAGCTGATTATTGAGACGTCATGGTGAAGCAGAAAAAAAAAAGTGATTTCGTTGAAGTAGAAATGCTGGAAATATGCTGCTTTAGTCCACAAAACAAATGTTTATAAGACAGTTATAAAATCAAGCCAGCTTCCAGGCAGTATAAAGAGGAGGCAGTGGCATTATAAAGGGCTAAAATACGAAGAGCATGGTGTCAATAGACGGGAGTTTCCTAGATCTCTGCCCCAGAGCATGGAAAAGTGCGCAACCATGCTGCAAGTTGTGTGTTAGAGGCAGGCAACACACGTACATACCCGAAGTTGAGGCTAACTGCAGATCCAGGAAGATAATCAGGAAAACTGCCAATGTATGAGTCTGAATGTGGAGCATCCAAGTAAACATGTTAACAGAATAATTTTCCCATCTGGCTTCTGGCAAGCAGCTGTCACTGGGGACTGGCTGGTGAGCCTGCAATCCTATGGATCATGTGGAGTGCATTGCTTCTCCTGCAGCATCTCAGGTAAGCCAGAGCTCTACACCCTGCGGAGTAATTCCAGTGAATTTTAGCTTCCCTTTCCACGCTTCCTTTATCTCTTCCTGAGAAGAATGTGCACTTACTCTTCCCTAAAAATATAATATTCCTAAGAACACAATATTCCTTCCCCACTCAGGCAGGAATAAGGCATTTGTACTCCCAGTTTACTAAATGAGTTGTTAACCTATACCAACCAAAGCAGTTCTTAACAATTGTATCATTGTAACTCTTCACTCTGCTAGGATACCTAGTTCCTTTTATTTAAAAAAAAACAACTATTTTTGCAGTTCATTTTAATCTCTTATTATCCAAAGCAAGCAGTTTCACTACTTTAGATTTATTTAATCTATAAACATTAGAATGCGTTGACAGAAAACTCTTCTGGAGCTCCTGAAGGTTATTTTGGTCATCATTTTGTAACTTCAGTAAAGCAGAAATAAATACTGAAGTTATAGTTGCGTAAATGCCAAGTCTAGCAACCAGAAAACTTCAAGTGGTCCTCTCTGAAAATCTAAGATTGTGAAATAGCTGCAAAACAAAGATGTTCCCTTACATATCTCTAACGTTGATTTTAAATACTGGAATACTTGTTTCCTTCTTTTAGTACTCATAACCTATTCAGTCTGCGTATCAGGAGAGACACCTGGAATTCATGTTGATACACAGAAACTTTCTTCAAGTATGAATAGGGCTAGTTGACAATTACTATACTATTCATCCATTCTTCAAAAGTAACATTTTTGCAGGAAGTGTTTAATTCTTTGTTTTAGCAGGGACTAATTAAATTTCTCCAGTTCATGTTCTCCAGTTCATGGAGATAAAGAAAAGGTTCAGAAAAGGTTCAGATATGCTATGCAATTTTTATTGGTGAGGCATTGCTACATACATATCAGATCAATTCACACACCTTCCAGTTCTTTAAAGGTTTTGTACTGGTGACTGTAGCAATACTTGGCAGTTATGAAAGAACCCAGTCACTGTTCTATAAATTCTTTTGTGGTTCAGCTTTAGAAAACCACGTTTTGACTACTTCTTCCCCTTTTTCGCTCATATCATTTAGGTTTTGTACATTCTGGCAACAGAAGTCGATAAGCTTGTATCAAACAACCTTAGGTGAAACCCAACATGAATTCACTAGTCCATGACCTTTTTACTTACTAGACCATTTTTCCCTTTTGCAGGCAGAGTGCCCAGAGACTTTGCTTGAAGCAGCTAATAGCAGTTCCTCACAGCTGTTCTTTAAGAAAACACCCAGTCTCCGTGCCACCCTATATGGGTGTCCTTTCTAGCAGGTATTCCTAATAGCAATCTTTGTCATAACTGGGAAGCAAATTAAGTTGTTTATTAGCTGTTCCATTGTGTGGGATAGCTGTCACAGTTCCACAAGGAAAAAAGTTTCTTGCTGGTGAGTTTTTGGCAGTCTTCAGTTACTGTTAAGTAATATAAATGGTATTTTTCTCAATAACAAGAGGAAAATAAAAGACAAAATGAGAATAAAATGAGCAAGAAACCGTGCTGTTAAAGTAACGGGACATATCCAGAAAAAAAGAATAAAGAAACATTTCTCCACACTGAAAATGCAGAAAGTTTGGGTGAAGTTACCTAACTGGGAATGGCAGCATACGATCGCTTCAATTCTATGTTTGAAATACACATTTGAGAATCTTTACTCATGTTAACAGTTCACATATATATTTACATTTTTATATATATGTATATACCTATATTCTTTTTTCCTTGGGCATCTAGTGCTAGTGAAAATAATGGAAGCATGAGCTTTTCAGCTTCAATCTTTTGAAGTATGCACTTGATCCAGTTAGTTACTTGAGACTGCATTCGATCTAATTACTTGAGGCTTTATCTGCAGACTTTGGAAGCCATGGCGTGAGTGGTAACACCCCCTGAAATACACAGGATGTAAGGGAACTCAGAATTTCACACAAATAGTTCCTTAGGCTGATTTTTGTAAAACAGAAAGCCATCAGTAAATGGGTTTCCTGATCATAAAGCAGCTAGCTACTGCCTATGAAAAGTGAGGAATATTTTTGTCTTCTGTATTTTATTCATCTTCATTTCTGAATTTATAAATGGGAAATAAACTACGTGTGAAGAAGTTACTTCTTTTTTTTCAAAGCAATTTTGTTTCTCTTTTCTTGTACTAATGCCACACTTTGGTGCTTGCAGAGATAATTATGCTGGGCATGTGCACAAGAATATTTTTTCCTCTGTAATGGAAACCACATGAGTATCCTCAGAATTTCTCCACTTTACAAATACTGTTATTCTTTAGTATACTGAATTATTCAGACTGTGTAAGAGATTTCCAAGTACCTAATTTACATTATGAAAAAGAAAGATAAAGTGCTCTAGAATCATCATAAATGGACATCAAACTGTAGGTCTACAGGTCAGATCTAATGCATTTATTCAAATTTCACTTCAATTTGATACTGCACAATAGTACAGCCCTGCCAGCAACAGTTACCAAAAAATGCTTACCTATGAAATCTCCTGGCAAAGTATAGTTCTACCTTTTTCTGGCAGATGGATTTTGTTTCAAAATCTAACTTGAAATAAAAGCTGTTGATTCAGGCGGGCTGCCACCAAGCATGTGGGTATTTGTGTTTGGTTCAGATACAGCGTTATTTTTAACAATGTAAAAACCTACTGGTTTGTGGTCAGGATTTTCCTCCCGTTCAAACAGAAGTTTATTTTTAGAATTTTCTGGGGCTCTGCATAGGTACAGAAGGCAACACTACTGTTCACAGCTTGAAAAGCATTTAGTGATTCTGCTTTTCTGGTGTGTCCCAGCCCATTCATAAGCAGGGTTGTGAATATACTCATAGAAGTGTTCAGGGCGAGTCATTCTGGATTCTCTATCCTTAAATAGCTTTCAAGGTGTTTTAAATTAAACAGAAACATCTCACCTGTTTCTGAATGAAAATGTCTATGTGTGACCTTCCAGGATGGAACATCTGCCATTATCTGTAGTGCAGCAACACACTGTGTATTTAGAGTGATAGAATTTCTTACACGAAGGCCATAATCATCTTCATCAAAGTCTGGGCTGCCTTTTGGTCATTACACATTGCTGCATTTTTCAAAAGATGGATACTGATGTACAATTGTTGATTCAGTGGGAATAGTCTGCAATAACTTACAAATAACAGTCACTGGAAAGTATAGCAAACTCTTCATGAGCAGTACTTGCACTATTTAATAAACGGTGACGTTTCAATGTCTTGCTCTGGGAGGAACTGCTTTAATAATTCAAACAGAAATGAGCGTATCAATATCTGCTTAAGAGTTGAATCTTCTGCCTAAGGGTATAGATTCATATTAGTTTTTACCCTCATATCTTACTTACATAGTTACTTACATAGTAGCAGATAATGGACAGGTGCTCCTTCCTGGATACTAAGTGAAAACTTACTGAAGATAAGAGTGGAAGTAGAGTATTGCTGCCGCTCGTTATTTCTACTGTTGTTTCATTAGCTTCTTAGATCTCCATTTTGTGTTGTTTTTTCTTTCCACAATTGTATTTCACTTTTTCTTTTGCATTGGACTTTTTATAAAAACTCACAATAGATAATTTTTATAATTCTTCTAGAGCTCTTCGCTGTTGCATCAGCTAGAATGATCCACACTTCATTGCAGTAAAAGAAATATTTGGGTTTAGAATTACCACGCTCATGATAATGGTGGTGGTAGAGAATGTTCATCTTCCCTTCAAGACCTACTTTCCTGAGTCCATCTTTGGCTTGCATTTGGAAACACTCTTTATCACCATGAAGCCTACAGCCTGTATTTTGTTGTTGTGGGTGTTTTTTAATTTAAAATGAAAGCTTGCATTCTGCAGAATCTGAATATACCACATGGAACTCCCATGCATCAGACAGGCTGCACACAGTGATCCGGCTGAGCATCTGGTAGCTTTGGCTGAGACTGAACAACTCCTGACCCTTGACACAGGGAGAACCAGAGAATTGCTTGGGTTTTTTATATATATACACATCTGTATATATGTATATATATAAAAATATATATTAAAAAGGCAGTAAAAATACGTAATTTCTTAATACTTCTCTTTAAACCAAAACAAACACAACCAGAAAACCTGAGTGATTTTATTTCTCACACAAAACCAACAGAAGGATTTTGTCTAAGTGGTTTAATGGTAACTTCGCCATTTTCATACTACATACAAAATTTATCCTATACAGTTTTACACACTTTGTTTAATTAACAGTCTGTATTAAAGCTGCATAGGTAAAACTACATGAGACAGACCGCAGCAGATGGTAGATGACCAGTAAGTCCACATCTTTCTCCTTGATGTCCAGTATCTCAATTCAATTGCTGAAGAGAAGCAATAAATGCTGCATCTAGCATTAATGATGAACTGGTGAATACATGAAAAGCCATTACGGACTACAGACAAGTGTACAATGTTACAGAGAAAAAAGAAATAAAACCTCATGTAGTAGTACAAAATGTTAAGATTAAATCCTGCCTGAAAAACAGTAGTTGACTAATTCATACGTACAAAGTCCTTAAATAAGATCCAAATTGAAGTCTCCGTAGTTGTTGTTTACGTCTTAAATATATTCAAAAATTCTCCCTCCTTTTTTACAGAACACTCTTTCTGTTTTTTCATGGCTTGAGCGTTCATCATCTTTTGCAGTATCACAGACCATTTGGTAAACATAACAACTGAACCTCCTGTTAGGCTTCTGTTCTATATGTAATACAAGGTCTTTGTCAAAGTAAACTTCATGACTATAAGTCTGAAATGAGAAAAAAAAAATTCTGATTGCAGTCTCCATTTCCACAACTTGCTAATACCCATACCATTTTCCTTGGGGAACAAAAAATATTTAACATTGGTGACCTCCATGATCAGACAGGAATTTTGTGTGGATACACACAGACTACTCTTTGAGATAAAGGACAGAATTTTAAAACTTTGAGAGGTTTCCCACATGACTATTTTAGGAATCCAAGTGCAATTCAGAGCATCTGATTTAAGATCCTAAGTTGCCTATGCAAGTCAATAATAAAAGAGGTGCCAAAGGTGCTGAATATTTCAGATCATCTAAGTTGGATGTCCACCTAACCTTGGACTGTACAAACAGCCCATTCCTTCTCTCCAAATATACACACAGTGAGGTCCATGCTTAATTCTATGCATGAGTTGTTCAAGTTAAGCTAGTGAGACTATTTACAAGTTGTAAAGTTAAGCTGATGTAATTAGCCAGATGGCGAGTATTCAAGTTGATAAATACTTCAGAAATACCCAAGGACAACCCCTCCCCCAGCCAAAAAAACAAATGAATCAACCAACAAAAAAAATCTTAATTTCAAATCATGGAGATTTTCAGATAAATGAACTACTGTCTGATGGAATACTTAAAATTTTTGAGTTACGATTATTATTTTGTACAAATCTCATCCATAGCACCTGGCAACACTATATATCTGTTTCAAATCTGAACAAAAATGGTAGGTGAATGGGTATGGGGAAGTGTTAGTGTAAACAAAAGACAGGAATTCTCCTCACCACATCCCAGGACTCCAGTAATGGAATACTCTTAAGTAGCATCCCATGTTCATTACAATGAAAGTCAAGGTGAGCTCTTCCATCAGCTCCTATTTGAGTAACTGCCACAGTGGATAGCAAATCCAATTCATCTTCATAGTCCACAATTTTGAATGTCTTAGGAAAAACAAAACCTCAAGTTTACAAATCAAACATAAATTCACATTCCCCTCTACCTAAATTGCATAGCTCTTTTTCTTTCAGGTGAAGTCAGAATTGGAAAAATTGTAGTTCTTAAGTCTTCTGGTCTGATAAAAAAAACCAACTTTGCCAGCCTGATAGCCAACAGGCATCTCTCCCAACACAAGTTGTCCAATGTATTTCAGCAAAATTCCTTAAGACAGGAAAAAAGAAAGCGATGTTCTGAACAATCCTAATGTGAAAGTAGATGTATTTTATATATATCATACAGGAAAGAGAAAAAAGTCCTTTGAAAGTGGCAGAAAAAACATATTTAAACTCCGTGCCCTCTCATGAAGCAGACATGCTAGAGACAATATAGCTTAAAACCATCACTGGTTTTGAGGGGATGGGTATATTAGGATAATTCCATTCATATGAACACCTGTATGTTCTGTTCAGAGCTCTCTCTCACTCCACAGAGTATGTGACAGTGAAGAACTGAGACCAAAAGGTGAAGACTGTGAACTGCCTTAATTGCCTCTATCTCACTGTCATGAACCTGGTAACATATTCTTTAAATTCAAGCCAGTCTTTTTCTTCCATAATGGAAAATATCTACTGGAATCATAAATGAAGTGTAACAGCAGGAAAAAAAAAAAAATGTGCAGACTCTAATTTTTATTATGTTTAAAAAAAAAAAGTGGATAGAAATGAACTGCAGACCTTAAGGGTTATACTGCACTGTCCTGTATTTTTACCATAGTAAAAATCTATTTCCTCAGAAAAAAGAATAGAAATGACTGCCAGAAACTCATGAATTTTAACTGTTGTGCTTATGTCAATTACAGCTCCAGCTCTCCAGAGCTAAAAAATACTCTTCATAACCTCTTGAAGGCTCAATACCAAGGCATGTGGTATTTTCACTCTCAAGAAGCAGTTACTTAAAGAAAAAAAGTGTTAAATACCTTATCCTGCAATCTAATCAAAGTAATTGGAGAGAAAAATATAGTTTAGAGATACTATATCAAAGACTGGAGGAACCTAAAGCAGAGAAAAAAAGAAATGTTTCTTTCATTTCATAAAATGCTTTACAAGAAATTTTAAAGGAAACGTTTGAAGGAAACATTTGAATGGAGAGAAGAATAATGGTTCATCACATTAAAATCTCATTTCTGTGCCACTGAAGTTGCATAAAGTTATGACAGTATCATGGGGCATAAGATCAGTTCTTAAAAGAGACTATCCAAAGCACAAATGTCAACCCAGGAGAAAAGACAACAGACAGAGCGGGGAAATGAATTAATTAGAAGTTAAGAAGACAAAGACAGCCACAGAAGAGGAATAAAGAACTCAAAGATTAACACAGCTAATGGTTACAGCCACTGCACCTGAAACAAGAATGACTTCTGGCTAGCTAAACATCTTAAGTAATCCATGAACTGCTCTTACTGCATCAGTTACCTCTTGTTCTGGGTCATCATCCAGCAAGTTAAAACGCTTTTTCACCACTCGACCAGAAGCTGTTACAGTAACAGCACTGTTCACCTTTGGAAAAAAAAAAAAAAAAGTGGCTCTAGACTTCGGAGCATTTTAGTTTCTTCCTATCTATTGGACAATGTATCTATTTAATGTCTTTTGCTTTCTGACCTTGTTTTAATGTCTCGGATCTTGTTTTACTCCTTAGCTATGCATGGCCCTAGTGCTGCTATCTCTTCTTTATGAGGGCTCATGAACTCAGTGGATTTAGTTGAGACATTACTGATGTTTACTCATATTCAGAAGTTCTCTGTCCTGTAGAGGTAGCAAAGGTTCTCAGCTACCATAATTTTTAGAACAGAAGTGACTGAAGCCAAGATGTTGGAATGAGAATTAAGACAGCTAAGTCACTACCAATTTGTTTCTTAAACTCTTACTTCCAGAAGATGGGAAAGTAGCATCTTAAACCACCACAGCTGCTTCCACTGGGCATCATTAACACCAGAAACATTCAAAACTGGGGTATCAGTGTCTTAACGGAAGTCAGAAGGAAAAGGCACAGCACAGACAGGATTAGAACTCATATTTCTTTGCTCTTATTGCAACAGAAGTTATCTATAAACAGCCCCAAAAAAATGTATGGCAAGTCATTAGATGACAAAGCTTACCCTTTCTAAATTCAATGGAAGTTTTATTCCTGAGTTAGTGTAGATTTTTAATACACAAACTTTTCTTCTGCATAAGCTTCAAAATTAGTATCACTGATTACGAGTACTGTAAAGTCCCTGGAAAACTATTAAAACTTGCTTTTATGCAAGACATAACTTTGTATGCTGAAGCAAAATGATAGTTCCAGGCACAGCCAAAAAATTTTCTTCATGAGTGTGTTCTTTAACCTTTTTGACATTTAGATTGTCTTTGTGATTTTCTATCACAAGAGACTTCATGAAACAACCAAGGTGATTTAACACCTCATTTCTACCAGGAGGTTCAGATCATGCCCTCGCCACTTGGTTCTACCTTTCTGCACTCTGCTGACCCACTGATGATTCAGTTCTGTTCTGTTCCAGCTCCAGTTCAGCTCACCAAGCAAGCAGAAAAGTACTCACCTTTTCTGCTGGTTTATTACTCTATTATTTTAGTGCACTGATTTGGCTTACCAAGGGTTAGATGAATGCCAAACCTGCCACAAGGGAGTGCAGATGTGCATGGCCAGGAAAAGAAACAGACTTTTGGAAGCAATGTATTGTCTTTGTTGTCTTATGAAGACTTACTCCTAAGTTACGAGAGACTTGAAACATTTCTAGCATTTGTATGATCAACTTACCTGAGCACCAGAGATGCACACAATTATCACTTGGTGGCACCTTCTTTTGAAGGAGATCTGTCACCATCTTTTAAGTATGTTTTATATCAGTGATACATGGCTATACTGCACAGCATAAAAAATGCTGAAAACTAAAGAAAAGGCTGGAGGTTTCAGAAAGCTATCCTGAAAGTGTTACTGTTTGCAAAATTTTTTTCATACAGCTTAAAGTCCAATGAAGACACGGAATGTCTTTAATAAACTTTGAATTAAGCCCATAAAACACAGTGATTACTCACATACGCAAAACCCCTGTGTATTGCTCAAAATCATGCATTGTGATCTTGGACACTAAACTCACAGAGTTTTCTCTGTTGGCCACAATCGTAAAATCTTCTGCAATCTCCATTTGATCTGTATTATTTTTAATTTCCTTAAGCTTCAAGACTCTACAAAAGAAACAGAAATTATGAAATAAGTCATGTATTCTAATCCACCTACTACAACACTTCTGTATTTATAATTTTTAAAAAATCAGGTATATTAAAACATCAGAAATAACTGAAATTGAAATAAAATTTTTTGGTAATGTATGTTTATCAGTGAAATTTTAACACAGTGCTCCTTGAACATTTTTCATATCAAAATCTAGTATTGCCTGCCAGTGCCCACATTCATCATGTAGAAATCTGCAGATGTTTCTACCAGAACTTCTGATTCTGACAAATTAATAAATTTTACAGTTTCTAGGGCTTGATGAGCGTTTTGGCCTGAAAATTGTCAAACTACTGAATTTATGCAGTTATACAACTTCTCTAATGAAAATAAGATTTGAGAAAAAAAAGGCTCATACTTTATCAAATTTGGTCCCACGTGGATTATTCTACCTGACATATCTGGATGGAAATATATCCAATCAGGTTCCAGTGAACAGCATTTCATATCCTGTACGCCATTTTTTGCCTGAAGAAGGAAGGGAAAGCTTAGAATATCAGTATTTTGAAAGTCTCACAGATCTAATTAAAGAGGAAATACTGAGCTCCTCTCCACATACCTCTGAAGGTTTTTAAGTATTGCTCCTAATCATGACCAGAAAGGATGGCAGTGGAACAATAATAATAATAATAATAAAAAAAAAAAAAAAAAAAAAAAGACTCAGTTCCAATTCTCAAGATATTCCATGGAACAGTTTCAACTTTTTTAATATGCAATAAGCAATGCCCTTGTACCACAGCTATACGTGGTCCTACCTCTCCTGAAACTAAGCAAAATGAAGATTTAGCCTATGCTCTGCAAACACTTCAACAATTCCAGCAATTTGAGGGTCAAAGACATTAGATGTGTCAAGACATGAGAAAAGCATTAGCACAAACTTTAACTTGAGCTTCAAACCTCAGGCTCAGCCTCTTTTGTGCAAATATTTGTGGAGCACGTAAGCCTGCGATAGCTTGTGATTTCAGCTGCAAGCTGGTCAAAATCTTGGGATTTTGGCAGTGGCTTTTTGTTGTTAAATTTAGCTGACCCTGATCATTCAAATTTTCAAAGGTATGAACCCACACAGAAAAAACTAGGTGAGAAAGGATTGTACAAGCCCCTTCGAATTAAAATTGATCTTCAGCTATGGTTGTGAAAGATCTGTTTTGAAAATAAGAGATAGGAGGGGGATCATTGATTTGATCAGGCTAGTAAAAGAGATGAGAACATTTACAGATGAGAAGTTTTTTAGTGAAGAACCCTGAACTAACAGGCCTAGAAGCTGCTTGTATTACAGAAGTATCTTCAGGTCAAATCCAGATCCAAAATAAAAGCTGAGATGGAGAGCTCACGCAAAAGAATATATGATGAATAGTACATAAACGAAAATAATTAGGAATGCTGGATTAAACCAAGTAATAAAATCTTTCTAGGCAGAGGGAGGGATTAAACCGAGTAGTAAAATCTTTCTAGGGGGAGAGAGAGAAGGTACAAATCAAGGATAAACTACAAACATTAAGGAAACTTATTCTGCAATTTCTTAAAACTTAAAATGTTTCTTTAGCCATGCCATTTGGTAGGCTGACTAGTCAGAAGTGCATTAAGATGTTACCATGGAAGGAATCAGGTAATGAGATTCTGCTTGAGCCTTAACTTTTAAGGCGAGAATACAGTGCTGTGTAGCACTGACAGTGCTACAATTATATTGGAATGAAGGAAATACCAGAAGCAGTACTAATTCAGAAGAAAACATTTTACACATGACTCCACTGGATAGCAGATGTAACACTGTGGGGTGATCCCTGTGAGAGCACCACACTGGAAAACAAGGGTATTGTTACCTCGAGCACTACTACTCAGAAGAAGAGATGAAGACAAACGTGATACACATTCATTCAGAGAAGCTGCTATCTGAATATATTACCAAAGCATTGTCTTTCAGAGAACAAATATGGAAGACTCCTTTATGTTTTTTCTTGTTAGGTGTGATGATATAATGCCAAGGGTAACCTCCAATTTGAAATGCATTCTCCAGAGAAGATGCTTCAAATAGCAAAGGTGGGGTATCTGCAAATATTCGGTAATGTTAACACCATTAGTAGCAGAACAATCATAATTCCATTGTTCCTTACAATTCTAAATTCCAATAAAGCTATTAATTCTTCAGAACTTTTGACAACTGGTGGAAATACACTGGCTGTGATCTTTTTTCTAGCACCCGCTATGCTACCTCATCTAGCATCGATACCTTTGACTTACTTCATTCCAAATGAGCTGGATAAGCACAAACATAGCAAACAAAATTAATCCAGCTCATCTGAATGAGAGAGGATGTACACGTGAACAGATCAAAGAGCATATCAAAAGGGTCACTATTCTCTTGGGAAAAATAGTGATAAATAGCTGGAAACAGGCTAACAGCAGCAATTTCAAGTAACATAATTAAATGCAGAAAGATACCTGAATCTGAATACTCCTTCTCCTTTTGCATAATACAACAAAATAGTCTGAACCACAATGAATGCAATCTGTAGTCGAGTTCATAAAAATCAATAAAAATCTAGGAATTTTTGTAATTAATGGCAAAAGGTATCTAGTTTTCCCTTCAGTTTAGTTGGGATAAATTATACAGATGTAATACGCCATTCTTAGAAGTCTTCTGTGTACTAAATGAGAGAAGCATCTTTGAATGAAATGGACTGCATGGTGCTTTACAACTTCTACCAACTAGCTAAATAAAAGCAATTTCTACAGCTGCTATAACTGAATCAATCTGAGACTGAAGATCAGCTCTTTCTAACAGTACAGAGAGGTGCTGGGAAAAAAAAATTGACAAAATGTGGAGAAAATCTGCAATTACAGGGGGCATTTAAACAGGCAGAATATAAAACCCCAAGCTGAATTACTGTAAGGAGAACAAGGTTCTTATCTGGACTTATGTGTCCCAAAGGTCTCATCCAAATTTTGACTTGTTCTTGTCCTGCTTAGTCTAGATAATTATCCAGATCCTAGCCAATGGTGCTAAGATGTCACATGACATCAGAAATTATGTTTACATAGTGCTTCTCTCTTTTTCCTTTCCAAGAACTTAGCCATTTAGATTGAAAAGAATTAGTTCACTGCCCATGGAAATGAAGTCATTCCTAAGCTGGAAAGTGGCTGTCTTCTAGTGATCTTTTGGTCTAACACATAGGAAATGGGAGATTCTGTGCAAGCTATAACAAAGTATAAGTTATAAAAACTAAGGCACCTGCTGAAAATGTAGAGAATGTTGAAGATGGAGGCATAAGCAGAGGACCTACTGATATTAAAATATGTCAGAAAATGAAAAATGAATCAGGAAAATTTGTTCACATTTTACTCTATGAACTTTCTCTTTTTAAATAAAGCATATATAGCAAGGCCCCTCAAAAATTCTGGTAGATGGACTAAATGATAGATTTAAATGTGTTTCAATAATATATCAATCCTAAGCGGTACAGGCTGCTGATAAAACATGCTTTTCTTTTTATGTTCATTTGGCAAAGATTTGCAAGATCATGGCCACCTAAAACACTGTGATAGCATGACTCTGCTGCCTCAACTCCATCTTTCCTGCTATGTGTCACTTGCTCTTGTTGCTCAACACCTCCCATTCTCATTGTTTTTAAGGCCTTTCCCTAGCATTGCCAGTTTTCAATCTCCAGTTGAGCTTCTTTGTTCACTTCCTTAAAACTCTCCAGCCCCATCTAAACATAAAGCCATAAAGTTGTTCCTGGCAGCACTAACAAGTATTTGTTCTAAACGTAAAAAAAACCTGAGCAAAGTATCTTCCTCTCTGTTTTTTTATAAAATTACTGTATTCTCTAATAATAAATCAAACTACAGTTTTAAGTTCTGGACCTTTCAGCAAGTGACATAATGAAGATTTATAGGTACCTTTTCCATTCCTTCCACTGTGACCAAAATAAAATTCCTTACCAGTCAGTAGCTGTAAATGACGTGCTAGGTACATGGTAGCCTATAAGTTTAGATCTCTACACACTTCCTATTGGGTACCTAACACACCAGCACCGTAATAACTGCCATCCCTTCAGGCAATTTCCGTAGGGAGGCTAGGACTAAATAAGCAGGAAAATTACACATAGTTATAGTAAATACAAGCTTAAGCTCTGAAACTGTTAAAATCTCGCTCACTCGCATTACATCACATTGAACAGTCAGTCGGCCATCTCATTCTTAAAAGAAAACAGCTCAAAACCCACAGGAATGCAACTATCTGCAAAGAGCAGCCATGGCAAATGTCTGTCATGAGTTCAAAACTTCCTAACCACAAATTCTTGAATATGATTCAAGATCAAAAATGTTTTCTCCAGTACATTGGCTTTAAATCTCAAAACTAAAAACTACAATGATCTATAAGACATGAGAACAAATCTGGTACAGGCTTCCCATTAAAGCTCCCACAGCATGTTTTCCACAGGGCCCCTAACATTAAATTGTGGTTTTGCAGACTGAGACAGAGAGGAAAATGAGGAGAAATTTCCCTTTGCAAAACCTGAGACATCGATTATAGCAGCCTATGACTTTGTTTTGATAAAACATTGCATTGTAACTGAAAGCCTTCACTATGTAAGTTTGTATTTTATCTTTGTGTATTTCCTCAGGTTTATGTAAATCTGGTTTGGTTTGCCTGTTATTATCTGATACTGTTTGCAAACATAAAGATCAAAAGCATTTTTTATGTGGACAGTCACCTGCAAAAACCATTTAATACCGAAACATTCAAAATTAAAGAAACCTACTTTTTTTTTTTTTNAAAAAAAAAAAAAAAAAAAAAAGGTTTCAAAGAAAGTCTCAGGCTTTGGTCATTCATTAAGAATCCTGGCACCAAATTCTAATCTCAAATGCACCAATAGAAATGATTGTTTGGTTTCAGAGAAATTAAAGTCATTACATAAAGCAGAACATTCATAAGTTAATGATTTGAGGCATAAGAATTGTTTTTAATAGATAATTTGTTCTCTCCTCAGGAATTAATTTTATTGAAACTGGCACATTTCTGACAACTTAAGAACTATCAAAATGCAACTTGGACAAATTGTATCCTGTCTCCTTGAATTCCCTCTGCAAGTTAGCGTAAATGTTCTCACATCTTTTGCTTACATATCGTATACTGTTTCTGGGTATTACTAACAGCTGTCCTAGCCCTTCCTCTTTCTCAAGAGCAGTTGTGTCTCAGAAATAAGCAAGGGGTTTCCACTTCATGCATTGCTTATGAAGTCTTTCAAATAGCTTAGTTGCTGTACTAGTTTTCTAGGTAAGTCCTATGCAATTAATTCTCGTAATAAGTAGTAAAGCAAAGCACATTTTTACTATAACGTAAACCCAGAAATATAGCTACAGCACAATATGAGTACAGTAATTTTAATGTTTTTTCTTGGTGTGAAATTAATTAACCCATAAAAGCCACCAGCCAAGATAATACAAAGATCATAAATACCTGTTATTTTAATGTTACATGGAAGACCAAATGGATACTTTCCTACAACGCCCACGTGACCATTCCAGTTGAATTCATGTCCCAGATCAAACCGCTGTTCCATGAACTAAAATAACACAGAACAATTTAGCTTTATTGATGCATATTTACTTGCTGTTTAGTTTTACTGCTTTGTTACTACTGCATTTTTTATCTTGTTAGATACTGCTTGAAGTCTTATTTTTGAATTAAAGTTTGATTTTTAATTTGAAGAATATAAACTCAAAAGTCTCACTGCAGTTCTGTTTCAGATCAAACAATCTTCCATGCCCATCAGTTTCTAGCCTTAACACTCATCTATAACTACTGACTAGATGTGTAAAGAAGAGCACACCCTGGCCTGGCATTTACATAGCTCCTCTCTATATGTGCTTAAGTGCCTGTCTGACCCTGTAATCTCTTATGTTTTGCCTCCTGTAACTGGTGTGGGTAGAATTTTCTGATAGTGTACCCATTTGCATCTTCCGACTGTAAAAAGATCTAGGCAGGAACTCTATCCTTTGACACATTCCCCATGTACCTATGTGGCATTACATGAATATTTATGATTTGTTGCTCCAAAATAGCACGGACTGTATGAAAAATTTCGTATTTCATTACCTGTTCAGAGATGGCCTGGAAGTTATAGAGCCTGACCAGACCCATGCTATACATTACAATCAGGATTCCATTAGAAACAGCAACATCTGTCACACTATTACCAAATATCTGGAAAAAAAAAGGGAAGAAAAATATTCTATTAGGGAAGAAATAATTGAGAGACAATGCAAAATACTGACATTATGTCCATAATTTTGCAATTGCTTTAATTTTTTATTCTGATCAAACCCTATGATCAGTGTTTTAGTTCATGAAGTTTTCAGTAACTCATTTGTTCTGCCGAGTTTCTATAATACTTTGCACTGCAGTAACACCTGAGGTTAGATTAGTCATATTCTGCAAGCAGATTCATTCTCTAATCAATTCTCAGTATATCGTCATATCATGTTACCCAGTTATTATAATACATGAATAGATTAGATTACCCAGCATCCCACAGGAATGTTAGTAAAGCTAACAACTCAATCTAAAAGTACTGATTTCTGTTCTTTCTTCATTACCAGGGTAAAATACTAGTCTAATCATATCTCTAGGACTGTGTACAGCTGTACTAAAATTACATTATCCAGCTGTCACAGAGCACAGGATCCTCTCTGAATCCAAATAGACACATACCTGAGAAGCTAACTTACCCCTTTTAACAATTATGCAGTATTCATTTGTGCCAGTGCTTAACACATCTCCACTGAGAAAAACCCAACAAACTAATTCTTAGTATTTAATGAATAACACGTGAAGTTTGTAATTTTTTTTAATAGAGACACTTGGAAATGTAGTTTTCATTTCTTTAATCTGAATCACTATGTGAAAAAGCAATTAAAACAGGGTTAAAACAGACTTAAAAGCAATTTAAAAAAAAAAAAAGAAACCCAAAAGCTGTAATACTCCTAAGTCTTAACACTATCAATGATCTTGTGATCAGTTTGGTCCTGAAAGATACATTCACTCCTGAGACCTTGCCTTTTATTTAGTCTTATGGCTCTTTCTCAATACATTTGTTAGCTTAGGTCCCAGTGTCTTCCAGACCCCAACTCTAATAGTCTTCCAACCCTAAACTCTCCTTTCTATCTTTGAGACCTTAGCTAGTCTGAACTCAGAATTTCTTGTGGTGTACCATTTCAGTAAAGCTGACACATTAGGTGCATTCTGCAGTCTTGAACAGTAACCCTAATCCTAACTTCAATCTAACAGTTACATTCTACTGATCTGTAACAGGTTTGGCATTGCATTCACTGCTTGCTTCCTCCGCTCGGTGTATTCTCAAATCCCAAATTCTGCCCTGACGTTATTCCTAGCTGTAACAATTACTCTGATGAGTACTCAGTACAGGCCCAACTGAAGAAGTACTCTTTCAGACGTTTTGCCTACTATGACCATGATGAATTTGGCATGCCATTCTTAACCAGATTGAGAATACCTTTGATACTGGTAACAACTGTTTTTTCCAGTCCTAAATACTAATTTTGAACAGAACAATACACACTGCCCCTAAACTTTCATGGGCCCAAATGAAAAATGTTTAACCCCACTCTTTCACTTGTCAGCCCAATCTCAATTACAGCCTCAACCCAACCTAGCACCAGCTAAAACCCACTAATAGCTCTGGACCCCAAATGAGACTGTAACTCACAGAGCTTTGAAGACAGAGTTTGCATGTTTGTACTGTTCCATTTAGAAGTTGTCTCCAGAGCTCTCTTGACCTAAAATAGATATGTTTTTCCACCAGAACAGTAAAACTTGCCATCTGGCTTGAGGTTTCGTAATATATACACTCTTACTTACAGGTCACAAACTGACCTCAGAAAGGTTGTTTGCTCTTGACTGATAAAGACACATATTTACATTTTGCCATTCAATATCAATGATAATACAAGTTTGAAACATTTGTAACTGCATATAGAATTCATAGACTATTACTAGGAGTGGGTCAGAAGCACATATATCTTTCTTTAAAGAGGTTTGAAAAGAAGTCTACAAACACTTTAGGATTCCCTAATTCTTATGATTGCTATAAGTAAAGGCTAAAGTCCTTCTACCTGTCAAAGAGTAACCCAATAGCAGAATGCATTTGTATTTTCTCTTCTGGTCATTCGAATTAAGAATCTTCCCCGCAATGCCCCTATCAGACACAAGAAGAACATTACTGCTAATTAATGTTTCAGGGCACTGTGCTTTTATAAGCTGTAAGTATGACTTCTGAAATTCTGGGACAATTGCCTAAACCATGCCTCTCATACAACTACAGTACAGATCACGATTAATAGAGGAATTAACTTACCTTTTTGTTTATTTCTAGCATTCCAATGAATGAAAGAGGCAAAACTTGGAATACAGCAAGATAGAACAATACAGACTGTTGGATACCTGCCTGGGAAGGATAACAATACTGAATATAGTTATTACATTTGAGGCATTTATTAACAGTAGGACATCTTCATCTTCTACCATAATAACAAAGCATAACGTCTCCATCCCTGTCCTTGTAAATTTTTTTTGATTGATTTTGTAAAAATTTAAGAATGACAGTTTTTTTCAACAAACTTACCTGTCGTGCTGCTGCAGGGAGCTTATTCTGAGCTGACTTTACAACCATTACCTCTTGAGGAGTATCCCAGCTCAGATACCTATTTGTGACAAGAAAGGCCTATCTTAATAATTTAAAAATCATTTAATAATAAATACATTATTTCACATAAAATATAATCTACTATAACTAGGCAGATCCCTGTGTCCAGGCAAACTGTTCAGTATCTGATTCGGGAGAGGTGCCCGACATGTTTGCTGTTTGCAATAATGCAAAACCCACAGAATGAGGAATGGCTTATTCCATACAGGATTGTGAGAAAAATTCTGAAAGTATGAACATTTGCTATCTTCATTTTTCTCCTTCCCTTCACAAATCACTGCTTTCTTATCCTTCAGCCTAAAGGAAATAATTTCTTCTGAGAACTGAAAAAAAGATGCAGTTTACCAGAAGCAGTAACTGCTCTGCTTTTAAAGAGCAAAATGGCTACCCTATGGAGAAGAATGCCTGCAAGTTAAAAATGGCTTAAACTTTAAACGTATTTTTCTTACGTTTTATGAAGTTTGTTTTACAGCTCTTAAAGGTCCTCTCCTGGTATGTTGCTATTGCAGTATTAAAGGCTGTAAAATTGTCAGAGAAAAGCCAATAGTAGCCTAGTTTTTGTGGCTATTGTGGAACTTGATACCAGATTTGAGACCGTAATACGTGAGCTGCTGAAATTCTTCAGAAAACAGCATGCAGGAACAGTACTCCAGGTAATATGCTAGACTAACAAACCTGAAGTTAGCCATAGGATAGTACTAAAGTAAACATGATTCCCTTTCTCCAGTATAGTGCTAATGATTGTTAATTATATAAAGCCTAGTCAATGTTTAATACCTGAATTTGCAATAGGAACCGGCAAGGTATATTTTTTCCAGTATTTCTCCACTATCAGCAGAGAGACGTAGAAGCCAGTTCTGCACTGTCAAGACTATCAGGGAAGATTTATAGTCTGATGGACTTGGCAGCATTTCCCCCTACATAACAAAAGGTTATGAGAAAAAAGTTTGTACCAGGAGGATACATAACATTTTGACACAGTAACAAGAAAACAAAAGTTAATACACATTCCTCAAAAACTAAAGGTGGCAAGCTGCCTGCTAATCACATCAGGATCTCTAAGCTCATGTCTGTGCTAAATAGTCAGCTGACTATCACATAAATAATCTGTTGTCACACTCTTTGCAAGGCAGTTACCTTTTCTAGAAAAGACACCTTTTAAAACTTCTTTGCCTTGCACAAATGAAGTATAACTGCTTATCGATCTAATTGATACCAGTTTTGAAGAGACAATTGTTTAAGTATTGCAGAATAAGACATTCAGTGGTAACTCAACAGTAACTGCTAACAATGGTATTCGCACTGCTTTATTTTTAGGCACCTCAAGGATGGGGCTAATATTCCTAAGCTCTGTAGATAGTGGATGAGAGAAAAACTCCTCAAGGAGGAGGGAAATTATATAATCTATTAGGTAGAAACAGCAGAACAGCTTTTGGGCAGAGTTGCTTTAATGGGTCTTCAGTTTATCTGCCTTTTTTTTTTTTTTTTTTTATGCCAACAGATCTGGTAAAAACTAAAACTCGCACCTACTGCCCTTGCTCATTAAAAAATAAAGAAAAAATTAAACAGAATTTATGTTGTAAGGAATTAGAGTTAGTTGCATATGCATAAAGGCACTGTTTTTAAAATCTTCCACGAAAGCTCACAAAAAAGCATTTGAATGKGCTATTGAGAAATTCAGAGAAGTATACCTCTAAACATTCAGTCAAAATAAATAAGCATATGTTGCAAACCTTAAATGACCTAACTCCATAAAAACACTGGGAAAATAGTTCACAGGGAAAGAACACTCTATTCTAAGTATGTTTCACTGAAAGATATTAATTTGTTTTTTTGCACAACAATGCTCTATTAAAAAGTAATCTTACCAGTGGGCATTCCAATAATAAAGCATCTTCTATTTTTTCTGACTTAGAACACTTTGGCTTTTGATAAAGTATTCTTGGCTCTTGTGCAACGCTGGAGGAAAATGATTGCTAATCATTAGTCTACTTTATAATCTACTTTCTATCAACAAGTCATTTCATACAGTTTTATAAATCCTGCCTTCTCTTTAGGCAGGTCAGAAATCTAAACATCTTATTTTTATTTCGTAAATATAACCTGAAATTGCTCTCAAAATAACAATAGTTAATATAATGTAATATTTAAAAGCTAACCTTCTCTATATTTTGTGGTTTGGTGTTGTGGGTTTTGTTTTGTTTTTAAATTACAAACTTAATAGTAACATTCTTACTTTAGTGATATACATTAAAAAGAAAGCATATTCCAGAAACTAACTATCATGCTGGAACCTTCCCCTCAAGCTCTTCCAGTGTTGCCTTTCATAATATAAAGGTGTGGCATCATTTACAGGTATTTTAAAAAAAACCCTACTACTAGAATAAAAACTTCACAGTGTGCACAGTTTTCCCCTCAGGAAGAGGATGAGGCAAATATAAACCTGAAAGATGCCAGACAGGTTAACCCAGTACTGGAAAGCATTCAGACAATGTAGGAATAAAACACAGCTAAGTAGATTCAGATCTCTGCTGTGATAGATTAATTTAATTAACTCTCAGTGGTTTACATTGACAGAGTAATTTGTCTTTTATGTATCATACGACACTGTCTCAAAATTGTTCTGATCACAACTTACTCAGCAACGCAGTTCTCCAAGTCCCTGCTACCTCCCTCACAAGAGGGACGGGCAAGGACAAGGACTGGTGTACGCAGGACTTCCTGTCCTCTACCCTGCCCTGTGCTGCCTCCTAAGCTGTGCCTCTGCAGCTGATCATGGAACAGGAGAGTACATCAGATCAGAGGACTGATCTGGAAAATACATTAACAAAAACTAGCAAGTACTCCGCACACTGTACTTTTACATGAACAATAATTTACTACTTTAATGCAGAATTTATAGACATAGTACCAAGCTTGTTACCTAGGCTGATTTTGTGACACATTCTTTAGCACACTGCTAGTTACCAGATCACAAAAAACTACTGTTCATTTGGCTTTTTAGTGCAAAATTATAAAATACTGATAATCTTCCACTCCTGTTAAAGTGCTCTGAAAGCTGAACTTATACAGCACCAGTAAGATCAGACTTTCCTCCACCAAAGCAGGTGTCACATTAACACAACGGCATCTGAGTGTAATTTAACAAAGATTTATGCACCTGGTTATTTTTTGTTCTTAAGTAAATTCCACTCAATTCACAGGGGCTATTTGGATGGGTAAAGTTAGTGACATGTCTAAAACAGAATCACAGTGTTAAAACTGTAAGGCAGGGTAACTTTTAATTGTAAATTTATTACCTGCTAATACAGCACTGATAATTGTCTAAGTAAATTCTTCCTCTTTCATACGCAATAGGAGATGCAGAATGAGTTGTCCAAACGTTCTTGAATTTAGTACTTCCCTGAAACAGACAATGGTTGTAACAGTGATGGCTTTTGTACCAAACCTTGCTTTTGGAAAATATTTTGTTCGGCTCCTGCAGCTTAGTAACTTACTTTAATTGAACCTTTGCTGTTGAATACATAAAAAAAAATCTTACTTTTTTTTAAAAACCAAATTAAAAGACCATTTTTAAGGAAATTTTGTCTTTTTTTAAGCCAAATTAAAAGATATTTTTGTTAGCTATTATGGACAGCACGGGTAATGAATATTTTGTCATTAACTTGCCTGCATTAAAATTAAAACTGGCAACTAAACTTTAATGGCAACTTTTAAAATCAAGGACAAAACTCCCCAGAGTGTTAATATGCACATAACTCTTAATTGAATTTACTGAACATCTGACTCCATTCTGCTGTTGGTGTTTTGTCTGAAAGGTAGAAAACCGTGTTTACAGTTATTTGCAAAAAGTGCCTGAAATGTTAATGGCATAAACTGCTCACATAAATTTTCTTGCGTGCATTAGAGACATCAGGAGCTCTATACCACTAACAAAGGTTCCAGTCTTACAAAAAAAAAAAAAAAAAGTATTTGTGCAAGTCAGATGTACTCATTTTTATTTCAATAAACCTTGCATGCCCATTGATCTAGTTGCGTAAGTGGACACTTTAGCTGACTTCCAATAAATATATTTTCCATATAACACAATTGCCAATTCACTTCCACATATTCACTTTCAATGCATTTCTATTAACTACTGCATGGGAGCAGCAATCGTTTTGATAAAAAGATCAAGTTCACTTTAGTCTGTAATTGGTATAATTCCTGTTTTTTCTGGAACATAAATTTCACTGACACATTAGGAGTATGTTTACCTGAAGACCTCTGCTGATTATCTTATTTTGTTGTGAGAACTTCATTCAAATTTAACACTGATGCTCCCTAAAACGCTATGAATTTAATATTGGTCTTAAGTATTAAGCCATCCTAGGGGCAGAACTAAGTGATATAAAATCTCATAAAAGGCTATTTCTAACATGATTATTAGATTTACAAGTGCTTCTGCGATTTTTCCACAGCATAGTCCTCTCTACATTTCTAGGTCTGAGCCTCGTGAAATAAATTTAACCATTTGTAACTCCCTTYAGCAAAATAGCAGCTTTTTTCTCCCCAAACTTGTTAGTCAGCGTGACCAGGGACTTCTCAAACACCTGGGTTGAGGACTGACGCTCAGACCACCCCGGCCGAAAGCCAGTACACGCAGGGGTTCAGCCAGCGCCGGGAAGCATCGCTATTACCTGACATATTATCTTTCTGAGGAGTCCCAGGTTTTTTCTGTGGGCGACACCAGCATCTCTGGCATAAAAGCCGTGGGCCCTGCGGGTGAGGAGGCGGCAGACGCTGCGAGCCCCGGGCGCCCGGGAGGCGGCCCTCCTCCCGCCGGCGGCTGCCTGCGGGCACATTCCTGGGCCTCGGGGCAGGCTCGCCTTTCTCCCCCGCTTCTGGCTCGCTCTTGGCGGGGYGAGCAGCCTTACAGGGCCCGGGCCCGCGCCGGATTTCTCTCACACCCTGCCCAGCGAGAGGTGACGCGAAGCGAGAAAAGGCCCGAGCGGGCCCTTGCTCTCTGACTCCCGAGAAACGCAAACCGGGGCTTTGCGCCGGGGCTCCCCCACGGCCGCACCGCCCCGGGGCGGGGCCAGGACCGCCACTGCCGCGCGCAGGCRCCCACTCGGTCGGGTGCGCACCGCGTCTCCCCGCCGCCACAGAGCCGAGTTACCGCACGCGCCCGGCGACACCGCCTTCCCCCGCCCCCCGCCGGGTACTGTAGTTTTCGCGGGCGGAATTCCGCGGCGCGCCCGGACTACATCTCCCGCCATGCCCCGCGGCAACCCGCCTGCTCTCTCAGGCGCTGCGGCCGCGCGGGTGCCCCCAGCCAGCGGGCGGGAGCAGGGTCGTCTCTTCGCAGAGGTCGGTGAGAGCCGCCGGCGGTGGTGATCGCCCGCCGGTACCGGCGGAGCCGCCCTCGCACCGGGACCTCTGCCCCAGGCCGGGCTCCGCTGCGGCTGCCTTACCCTGCGCTGAAGGGACTGAAGTAAACGCAGTGCGCGTCGGCATGCGGGGCGTGTAAATGGAAGCGGTTTACCCGTTGTCTTTTTTAAATARGGGCAGGGAAGTTTTGTTAGCGGTAGTTCAGCTGAGAAAACGTGGGAACCTCTCTCCTCTGTTTCAGATTCTTCCCGCCGGAGAGTGAAGCCCGCCGGAGCGGGGCGGCGGGGCGGGGGGCGGCGGGGCCAGCGCCCCCTGCCGGAGAGCGGGGGGGCCCCCGCGGGGCACGGCCGGGTGTGAGCAGCCGGGCTGACATCTGCAAGTGGCGGTCGGCCACGAGTGATTCTGGATACTGCTGTGTTGGATGGAGTGTACCCGGACTTGGGGGGGGCGTTTAAAGGATTTGTTTAAAACTGCTTAAAACTCCAGGGTCAACAGCAACTTCTTGAGATGTGTGACACTTCATTTTTATATTTTTAGAGCTACGTCCCAAAAGGTGTCACTGTCATCAACAGCTACTTGCCAGCAGAGCGACTGAAGTCTGTGGAAAAACTCGTTTACCTTCCTTTCCAGAGGCCAGGCACCCAAATGGGGTAATGTGGAAGTTGCTGATCTTTATGTGTTTCCATGTCTGTTCTTCAGGATCTCTGAGTGGAACCTTTAATTTTCACTGATACTGTAACAAAAGACAAATTCCTGTGATTTTGTGGTGCTTTGCGGTTATTTGAATGAAGCGAGCTAAACACACAAACGCGGTGGTGGCAGTTGCTCCTCTGAAGAGCGGGTTAGGACAGTATGCAGGTGGATCTACAACATTGCCGGTGACTTCAGAGCTGACAGGGCAGGTTGCACCTAAGCAAAGTCCATGTGGACATCCAGAGTCTTGCAGGGATGTAAACGAACAAGGTTCTTCAATGTAAATTATAGATAGTAGTAAAATTCATGTTGTTCTATCTCTGTTCTCAGCATCTTTAATAAAAGAAAAACATGGTTTGTGTTGAGACAAATCATCTTTTGATAGGCAATACAGTTACCTGTTCGGTATTTTGTAGAAAATAGGGTTGAAAAACAATTTAAGTGATTGAAAGATATAGTTGGAGCCTTAGACATATGTTCACTGTGCATGTATACATAAAGTCAACACAGCTTTTTTTTTTTTTTTTTTTTTTCCTCCCCCCTCTCCTTCTTCTTCCTATGTGAGCACGAGCCAGCAGAGGGTGCACAGGTTAACTAGGAAGCCTTATTTCTGAGCTGTGTTTACCATTGATGGCTTCCTCTTGATGTTAAACTTGTGAATAGATTAATTTAGTAAATCAGTTTTGTGTTGTATTCTGCTGTATAAATAACAGGGAAAGACCTCATGGAAATGAATTACCTCATGGAAAAAGGGGAAAAATAGGGGAAAAAAGTAAAGGATTGCACAGAATACTTACGTATTTAAATTGCATATCCCACAAATGCTCACTGATATGTGGGAAGACAACATTAAAGTTAAACAAATGTACTGGTATTTATGGGATTGTAGCCTAAAGAATTATTTGTGAATTTGCCTCTTTACATTATGCAATATTTCAGAAATTTGTACTAAGAATGAGTGGTATCTTCTTAATTTCTATTATTCAAATTATTTTAGTCAATAATATTTATAACTACACTGTTTCTGAGTATGCCGTTAGTAGGTGTTACAAACAGGGAACAGTAGAACAATTAACACCAAAAATGTTGTTATAAATAGATTCAGTACAAAAGTAGAAATTCCATTCCAAGAATGATTCTAGGATATCAAAATATAATTTTAGCTTCAGTTGGACTGAAAGTATTCTTCACAAGTTGAAGTATTTTGAATTCAGTTAAAATACTTTATTGAAGCTTCATTTTAAAGGCAAAATAGTCTTTGATAGTAAAGTCAGAATATCTCTATTATAAATTGAAATGATGCCGTTTCAACAAAACACTTGTCCTAATCAAAACAAAATCTTTCAACATTCCAAAAAATAATAAAATTGTTTGAATATATTAAAGTGTCAGCAGAATTGCTACATTTCTTGAAAATACTGTGATTTTCTTGAATCAGCATTTTTTCACGAGCTTCTGTCAGAATGTTTTATCACCTGCCTTTGCAAGTGAAAAAAGAAATAGGAGCTCAGGTTTAGTTTAGGATAGAATAAATTACATTAATCACCTGTAGCAACTGAACTCCACATTTTATCCCTACAATTAATTAAAATAAAATGCTTCTGTTAGTTATTTCATGTTCACATTAATTGATTAAATAAATGTAAATATTAAATAAAATTATATATAAATATTATAAATATAAATGTAAATATATATACATGTAATTTTATAATATAAAATGTAAATATTAAATAAAAATATATAAATATTATAAATAATATTATATATAAATAAAAAATTAAATAAATGATTGTAAGTGAAATACATCTATATTTCTAAGGTAACTGCTTCTTTCTTCCTTGTTGGCCATTCATGTCTCTCTGATCTTGCAGCTGCCATTATTTTATCTTTAGTTGCATTTTCTCAAACTGTCTTCATTAGTTTAAAAACATATTAACTAGTGTAGTTGATTCCCTCAGTACTGAGGAGAAAGCTTTCTTTGCTTCCACTGTCTTCCGAAATCAATAGATGCATATGCCAACAAGAATTAATGTTGCAGTTCATAGCCTCAATTGAAGAACATTTTCCCTTTTTTGTAGGAATGGTATGATTGCTTCTTAAAAATAAAAGAATAAAAATACAATTATAAAACCTGTAGTTTTATAAGGTATTGCAAAAATGGTTTATATAGCAGAATAATTCCAGCAGGAGTATCAAGATGGAGAATAGTGGCTGAGAAACAATTCTCAATGAATACAAAATTAGGAAATTAAATAATAATAGTTTTTTTAACTCTCAAGGACTTTTAGCTCTCTGCTTGTCCCTAATAGCTGTTTGTCTGCTTTCTTACTTTTAGAAGTGATTATATAGTACCTACATAAATTATTTTATCCCAGATAACATACCTTCAAGTTCTGTTGCTGATCTCCTGGATGTATGGTGATTCAAGTAAATGTTTTGTTGCTGATCTCCTGGATGTATGGTGATTCAAGTAAATGTTTTCAGTAAAGGAGCAGTTTTATCTCCCTCCCTCCCTCTCTCCCTCCCTCTACCGTTGTATAAGCTATTTCCTCTTTGCTTGACTTTTTTTAACAGGCTACCTGGCAGGTGGTGTAAGAACAGGCTCTTCTTACTCAACATTTCTGTACATGTGGTTAAAATCATATCTGGTGGGGTTTGTTTGTTTGTTTTTATCTGCTGTTGCTTTTTAACCAATGTTAACTGTGTTGTCTCTACAGGAGTCAGAATAAATCAAAATAATTTTTTGTTTTGTTTTTCTTTTCCCGTTGGTAGTCAGTGCTCTGCAGTAGTTTTACTGAAGCTGCTGTGTGCTTGCAGGGAGATCTGCATCGTTCCTGGTGATGATGCATGAGAAGGAAAAACAGTTGAGAGTTTTAGATCTGCTGAGTTTGAAAAGTTGTGAAATATCCTATTGTTTCAAATGTGCACAATTTTTTTGAAGTATATCATTGAAAGACTAATCATGAAGCCCCAAGAGGGCGTATTTAGTCACTTGGTAGAATAGAATAGCATTAAGTATTCACTTAATGAATGAGTCTGGTTGACAGTGAAGTTCCCTCCTCCCCAACCCTCCCCCCCCATTTGAAATATTAAGAAAGATTAGTATGTATGTATTTTAAAAATAACCACTGGTAATTCATAGTTATACCTTCTGTGTTACCATTAGCTTGAAGAATTTTTCACTTTGTGTCCATGATTGCCACTTGCATCTGTTTTATGTAAGGTGTTCTGAGTTTTGGTAGTGTTTGATGGTGATAAAACAGATCAGCTACGCTTTACAGGAGAGCATTGGGGATTAATTGTCAAATGTTGTGTAGATAAGCTTCTGGGTGCCAAGCAGAAGTAATTGTATGAAGTTCATTGTTTCCAGAATACTTTTCTGTCTAGAAATGTAACATAGCTGCACATACTCTTCCTAATATAGGCTATTTTTTTTCTTTGTAACAGAGACTCTACAAGTAGGCTTAGTGATTGGAGATGGAAGAAGTTGTTAGTTTGTAGTTGGAGATCAGTCAAATGTCAAAATGTTTTCATCCAATAAGTTCATTGAGCTAGGTTCTCGGACAAAAATGACAGGTTATTTCTGTTCTGTTTTTGGTTTTTTTTTTGTTTTGTTTTTTTTTTTTTTTTCCCCTCCCCCTCTGACATCTCTTTCAGAACTGATACTTCTCCAGGATTTTACTCATCAATGAAGTGGTTTACGTATGTTTTGGTGTGTAATTCACTATTTAAAAAACAAGATTAGAACAGTTCTTTTCTCCTGTATCTAGTTTTTCCTCTGTGGATGTGACTGCTCAGAGGTTTTAATGCCAACATCAATTAGAAATGTATTATTTCAGGTCTAGCTGGCAGTTGATGTGTATACCTTCTTCTGCATGTCTACCTTCAAAAAGCTGTACTAAAGGTGCTGTGTTAGATTGTTTGGGGAGGGGAGGAGTTTTAAGGCTGTTTTCTTAAAGTTTCTCAACTAAACTGAGGACCTGATCCGTATTTGTAACAATGACAAAATTCTAAAGGCTAAAAGGCAGTGCTCCACAGGGGAAAAAAGTCTTCCATGTTGCTTTTCAGCATGGTTACCGAGCACGTTGTTTCTTTAAAGTTTTTTCTGAAAAATAGTTAAGCTGCCACAAAATATAGGCATTTTTAATGTAATTCAGGTTCATGATAATATCCTTAAAGATGAAGGTTGAATTGCTTTGATTAATAATCAAACTTAAAGCCTTCCTGACTGTGGCTCTGAACAAGGAAATAACTCCTAATTCTTTCAGACAACATTTCTTGCTGTCATGGCTTCAGGGTATGATCATCTTATCTGACAAAGAGAAAGGGTGTTTGCCTGTTTCATTAACAAAATCAATTAGAGAAACAATCGAGCAATGACTTGCTTCTGAAAATGTAGTTTAGGCTTCCAAGTCACGTGGATGCTTTTTGAACTTCTAGTAGCCAGATTGCCCATTAATCTCATGGTCTATGGATCACACTAACTCTCAGGGATATACATGCATGTCTCCAAGGAGTTCCTTCACATTTAACACTGGATGCAACAGTAAACTTAACTCCCCCACCTACCCCCCTCTCCTTGCATTTTCTTGATGGTTCACCGTTTATCAGCTAAAATTGTGCAATTATCACTCAAAGGATCACATTCTCATAAAAAGAGTTGCATCTCTGGATTTTACTGATGCAAGATCATCTTAGTCATCTGACTATAATTCCCATCTGTGCATCTTTTCATGTTCTTACTGAGATATTTAGAAAGCCAAGAAAAATTATGTGACTAGCCTAGCAGCTGAATCATTGTATTTTATGTTGAATATCAATGCTGGCACAGGAAATGCAAGATACTAACTCAGGTCTTTTTGAATGACTGAAGAAGGAAGAGAATTTGTAAACAGTTTGCAGCGTAATCATGGAATCTTTATCCAGGCATTTCTATAATTTAATAATAATAATTTTAGATCAGATTTGTGGTTTGGGGTTTTGGGGGATTTTCTATTTGTTTTTGTTTTCAAGAACATTGCCTTTATGTAAATTACACATTTTGCAGAAATTGTCATGGTGTCTTAATTTTCATGTCTCATAATATCCCATATATGTTAATAATTATGCATTATGTTATGAAAAATTCATACTTATTTTCAAAAAGAAAGCATGAACAGTTTGTAGTAATTAAAGTATAAACTGGAATTGTTTTAGTTGCTGAGCCACATTTAAAAAAAAAAAAAAGAGACATAATAAACTCCTTAACATCAAGTTTTAAGTTTGTAATAGGACTAAATGTTACATTTTCACTGTATGGTGATGCCCAATATCCTGGTAACTTTGCAGTCCCAGCAGCCCAAATTTGTCAGTGTTTTTATTTGGCATTGACAGCCAAAAGGCAAACCCCATTTTATTTAATCTTTGACAAATAAAAAGAAATTTTAATCTTTTTTCCTCTCCCCCCCACAGGCTTAAAATGAATAAACAATGCCCTTTTTAAAGCATGACTCATTCAAAAGTACACCTTAAATGAGGAATTGTTCATTTAATTGAAGTGATTCCTTTGCCAGGCTTTGTATTGATGTGTACAAATTAATCTTTTTTTATTCACAGTACAAGACTTGTGATCAAATAGTACTATTTTCCTCAAGATAAAAATCTTCATTTTGGAACCAATTTGCACAGAATGTTTTCTAATAATGTCTTGTGCCTGTTCTTTTGTAACTACATTTTGTATTTCCAGTGCATTATATTTGTATGTGTGGTTTATACAGAAGAAGCACTCAAAAAAGAAAAAAAAAAAAAAGGGGGGGGGGGGGCAGGAAAAAAAAAGGACTAAGAATAATTTTTGAAGTCATATGCAGAGCACTTGAAGGAAAAAGAACAAAGGCACATCAGGGTAAAAGTAGTAGGAGGGGTATTTCGTTTTACTCATCTCCTAGAAAGCCTACATTAACAAGAATATAAAAACAAAACCAAAAAACAAACAAACAAAAAACCCCACCTAACCAAAAAAAGCACAACAAGACAAAATGCTGGTACTAGCTACACACACTTGTTATTTTTCATTATTAATACTGTATGAAGACATTCCAAGTAAAGTAAAATACAGCAACATGAGACAGAATTCTACATGTAATAGAAAAATCTCAAGCACTTTATAATTTGCATGAATATAAATTTAATATTTAAAACCATTCATTTCAAAGAGGGCATTAAACAGGGATCAGGAGAATACGTGGCAGAAATTTTGGAAGGCTTTCTGGTGCATAATGTTTACACTTAAAAAAAAAAAAAAATCTTTCATTTCCTATCTAAAAGTGTAAAACCACAGTCACAGTTCTAGAATGAAATCTTTTGAAGGTGGTTACCTAGTGAGTGGGGTGAAATATGTCAATCTTAATGACAGTGTATACCCACTAGAACAAGTGGTTTCTTTACTGATCACTTCTTGCTTATCTTCTTAAAGGTACAATGTCAAACTTGTTTTATTGTTTTACTGTGTATTTCTTTTTTTTCCCCTGCCTGATAGGACTTTGAAATGATACCAAATAATTTATCTTTCAACTGGTTGCATTCCAGTAGCCTACTTTGGGATTATTTGGGCTTTCAGCACACTGAAGGGATGTTGCTAGTTTCTGAAAAGCATTTAAATGGATATTATAATAAAAGATTATTACTAAAGCTGATATTGGTGCTTGATTATTTGACCAGTTTCTCATGTAAGTGACATAAACAATTAAGTTACAGCAAAACTGTAATTTGAGTTAATTGTGTTTTCAGGTCTCTGAACAAAATGAATTTCATTACAAGGCTTTCTGCTTTATGTCTGAGGAAAACCAAGATGCAACAGAGGCACCAAAGTAGTAGACGACCAGCTGTTCCACTTGGATCACGGATTTTAACTGATCCTTCTAAGGTTTTTGAGCATAACATGTGGTGAGATGTTTCTTCAAGGCTGATTTTCATATATTTTTGTATATTATTTACTAAAATGAATAATGGTATGTGTGTATATATGTAACAATGGACTGCCAGAATAGACATGTAAAGGTAGTGCTAGGGAAAACTTGAGATTGTCATGAGTAACCTGACAGTTACGAGTTCTCAGTGACTTCCGTAAAGTCTGCTGAGCAAGTAGTTAATCATGGAATGAAAGGCAAAATATTGTTATAGATCAGTAATGAATTAGGAGACAAAGTGTAGAGATAAGATAGGCCATGTTATTATAATGGCAGAAAGTTACTAGTTAGGTACAATAGCGTTGCATACTGGATTAGCGCTGTATTATAAAATTGACACCATTTTGAAAGGAACATATAAATTACTTGTGTTCTTCTAAAGGTGTACTGAAGATGTTACAGATAGTTCAGCAGAGATTTCCATACAGTGCACAATTGTCAAAAAAAGTAAATTGAATCTTAACATAATAAGTGATGTAATAGCAGAGAAGACATTAACATGTAAGTGTTAACAAGAATAAGAATAGCCCTGATTTGCCACAGTACATCTCCATCTCTAAAAGGTGTTTTTATGATTAATGGGGGCTCAGAAAAGAGTGAGAATGCTAGTCAACACAGTGGGAAGACTGAGATTGAAAAGACTAGGATTTTTGACCATGGAATGGAGATGAATACAAACCAGTAAGTGATACAGGAAGTGTTAGAAGAATAGAAGAATATCTAAATCTATATAGAAAGTAGAAGAATATCTACCTAAGATATTTGGAAGACCAGGAATTTTTTTCCTATAGTTCATAACTTAAGAACAAGGAATATTTGATGAAAAGAGAAGTGGGGAATTTAGAAGCTATACAAGACACTGTTTTCTACATAATTTTTAAATATATTTTTGAATTCTGCCACACACCATTTTTGAGAGCACGGATTTAGCAAAATTAGAAAAGGGACTGGATGTGGCTAATGATAACCAATGGGTAACATAACATAGGAGTAACAGGTGACAAGTTTCAGAGCTTAAGCTTACTTCATAAAAGTAATCTGCAGTTTGTATACCTTCCTCAGAGGTGTCTCCTGCTGGCAACTGTCAGAGAAGTTATTGGACAAGCTTTTGTTCTGAAATGAAGTTTCCAACTTGCTGGGTTTTTAAAAAAATATTATTCTTTTTAGTAGTCCACTTTATTTGTTAATTGGTCCATTTTACTTTTTAATCTAAATTATTTCAAAAGTTTCTCTAATAAAATTCTGATGAATAAACAGGTCTTAAGAATATGACACAGAAGATTGCCTTCTGGTTAATAAACTAATATCTTCATTACTCTTTTTAGTCTCTAAATTTAGGCTTAACTCATGAGGTAAGATATGCAACTAGATCTGTCACCTATTACTGTTTTCTAAACTAGATGTCCCCAAGCCATGGTCGCCAACACGTACCACCTTAAGGCCAARTCTGGAGTTATCTATACTTCTGTAAGTTCCTTGGTCAAGGAAGATGGAAGTTGGCTGGTTATTGTGTTAAAAGAGTGTAAAGTTTATCTCTGTGTTTCATAAATCTATATGCAGTGTCGTTCTTAAGCATCTTCCAGAGTCAGTACCTCCTGCTAGGTGGAAAAATCCTTTACTTGTGTGAATGCTGATTCAAGTGTAGGCTATATAGTCAAGGTAGGAAAAGATTTTAAGAAAAAGGCCACCCTTTTTCTGTAACATTGTACCTCGATGAAACTCAGTTTTGTTTCATGTTTTAATTTCCTTCCAAATAACTGATCATGTGTAGCTTCAGTTTTTCTTGCTAGCATTCGGTGACAGTGTAATACAGAGTTATCAAACTACGATGCAGATGGTTGGGATGGATTGTGAAGGTGGGATTGAAAGGAACAGGGTTGTTCAGAAAGTGGATCTGCAAATGAATCCACTTAGCTCAGAAGGGAAAACAGGTGAAACTGAGTTGGAGCAGAGGTTGCATGGAAGTTGCGGTCTTGATAAATCAAGAACCTGGCTATGAAGTGGGGGGAGGTCCTTGGATCTGAAGCTCGCTGAATCAACAGGGTTCTCACTAGGGAGATAAGGGGGATCAGGATGAGTGGTGGTTGAGCTAAATAGATCATGCAGGGTGAGCATAAGACATTCATCTTCCCTAGAATTGATGTATGAGGATTTATGTCCTTTTGTTTTCTACTCATCATCTTTGGYACTTCATAAAGTGGCATCCTTTTTGCCTGTGTGTGAATTGGCAGGGAGCCAAGAGCTGCTGCCATTGCTGCTAGGAATACTAAGCAAATTAAATTTGGGAACTAATGCTTTAGATATTTGCTGTGGTGCTTTTCTGTCATTTTGAGAGAGAAGTAATGAATGATGCTAAACATTGGAGCAAAAAATGTCTGCTTCTATTCAGGTTAGTAATTGGCGTAGTTTTCACATGTTAGTTTTCAGAGATAATTAAACCCTGTGTTAGCAAACAAGTTAATGGAAAAGGGCTAAGTTGAATAAGCTGAACTGAAAGCAGCATTGCTTGATTTCATGTCAGGCCTACTCATGTTAACAGTTCCTGGTGTGGTTAAAATGGATAGCTTCCTTTGCTGCTGTTAATGTTCAGCTTAAAACACTTTGTGGCGCTTAGGCTCATGGTTTAATGGGCATGGAGGTGTTGGGTTGACGGTTGGACTCGATGATCTTAGGTCCTTTCCAACCTTAATGATTCTATGATTCTGTGCTTAGAATTCTTCTGTATTCTGTGTTCCTGCCAGCTTGTATTGCTGAAGGAGCTGCCTCATTTGAAGCATCCAAACTATGTAAATAGTTTGTGTAAGAATGATGCTGTGTCCCRTCTTTTGCAGATTTTGATCAAGAAGTGCTGCTGTGGTCCTGTTGTTGGGGGTATTCCATATAGAAATTTCTAGGAAAGAGCCAAAAGATCTTTCTTCAGCTTTATGAATTTCCAAGGAGGGACAAAAGGAAAAAAAGTTGTTGATGAAGATGGAGGCCTTCAGGCACCTATAGTATTGTGTGTAGAGCCCTTAAGGGCTCTGACAGACACACAATGATGGATTAAAACTGATCAGCTAAAGCTTATACCACAGCAAGTCATCTGTCAGAAGGGCTGACTGTATTATTGCCATCTGAATAGTCCTTGGTTTCAGCTTGCTAGAATAGGCAAGGTCAAAAACGGTGATAGCAGTGAGGGAAGCACATCTTTCCAGGAGGATGGCTGCCTAGTAATGCTTCAGTCATTCAGTTTTATTCTACTACAGCACGTCTGTCAGAGTCTTGACACTGCACAGGAACATTTGGTATACGAACAAATACAGGAAGGGGAGAGGCAACCTGCTGGGACAATAATGAGAATTATTTCAGTAGAGATGCGGAAATCAAGTCTGAGGCAAGCAGACAAATACATACCAATTAGTCTCCCACAATTAACAAAAGAGGAACAGTGAAGGTCTAAGAATTAAATTACCTATATGTCACCAAGAATGGAACAGGAAGGTGCTCATTAGCTTTTAGAGACAATCAACTCTTTTCAAGTTGGCACCTTGTTCCTTTTCCCATAGTAACCAATGGAATTTTAGTCAGGCTTTCAGTTAATTGATTTCAGTAGGATTAGGATCTAACAGATTACTTGAATTATATTATCTAATTTAATCTGATTTCTGAAACTGTTCAGACTGGATGATTTGGAGGGACAGCTGATWTGCTTTTAAAAGCTGCCAGGAGCACATTTTTGGGCACTCCCCATTGTGGCCTGATCCAAACACAGAATCTGCAGGGAAGGCAGTTTAGCCATCAGGGTCAGATCTTGGCTTGGTTCTGTGACCATTTAATGGATTAATATAACATTTAGTGAACCACTTTACACAAATATAGGTAGCGTAGACTCTGGAACCATTGCAGCACTGCTTGTCTTTTCTTACTGTCTTGTCTCATTCTTCTTTTTGCTAAATGTTTCTTGTCTCTATTCCCCAAATAAGTAAAATCCTGTTCATCAATTCCACCTGTTCCACTTGAATAGGTGGATTATGCTCCCTGTTTCAGGAACTGCTGATTGCTTTGCTAAATGACCTTTGTTCCTCATCATAAACATTACTAAATGTGAGAAGTTTCTTGCATCAGGGTGTTTGTTGATAGGTCTATTCTTATATCCAGCTAAACACAATTCTAATGGGACACTCAAAATACATTCTTATAAATGCACTCAATTTACAAGATATATGTTAATCCTATTATTAAGGAAAAAAATGCATACTACTTCAGCGTCTTTGCAGTTGGAAGATTTTTCTTAATCACTTGAGTTTTACCTAACTAGTAATTAATTTTTGTCTATCATACACTGAAACTTAGTTTTAACTGTCAGTCTCCTTGTGGTCATTTGCTTGCATTCAAAAAGAAAACGTATTTGAGACAGTGTAGCTAATTTGTGACTGTTTTCCCTGGGGAAAAAAGATTATGGAAAATCCTATTTAAAGGCTGGTTCTTCCACTGCCTTTTGCAGGGACCACATGCAGTGGTCACAAGAAGAAGAGGAGAATGCCAAGGAAAAAGCAGCAGAGAACTCACTTGTGAAAGTCCAATGGGAAGACCAAGGTAACAAATTCATAATGGCTTAAAAATTCCTATTTTAATGCTATTTATTAAAGCATTTAAAGATGCTTTAAAATCCAGAAACACTCTCTTTATTTCTACATTCTCTTGTCTAAATTTGTTGTTTGGTTGGTTGGTTTTTTCCCGTTTGTTGCTTCAAAACATTATCTCAAAGTGTGTTTTTCTAGAAATTCAGTTACTTGTTTGAGCAATTTTGCATTTGGGGGGGCAATAGGCTCTATGTAAAACAAGTACATCACTACGGTGCAGTTGCAAGTTCTGGCTCCTTTTGCAGTTCTTCAGAATAAAACTCCTACTACACAGGACTGTTACTTCATCAAAGGGAATGAATTTGCAGCCAGCTATGGTGCTGGGGATGAAAGTTCCCATGTACAATATTCAAATGCTTTTTAATGATTTGTGGACTATTTAGAGAGCTAGTGTTTGTACATTGCACCGTGTATCAGTTACGTGCCATGAAAGTTGCACTGGTCCCAGCTGGTCCCAGCTTGCTGCCTTGGCCAGGCTGAGCACGAAGTGCTTCAGGAAGCAGTGCGTTCACTTTGTGTGGAAGGTGTTCCAATACATCATGCAGAGTCTGCTCTGTAAATGATTAAGGAATTTCGTGCCTGCCTTCAGAAGGGAAACTTAATGTATTTGGCGTTTCTGAAGAATGATAGCTCTAGGTTCAAACTGGCAAACTAAACCCTAGACTAAACTCTAGGATAGTTATATATGCTAAAGCCRGAGTGTCAACTTGACAGTAACATAGAAGATTGGATTCTTAATTTGTTTCTTTATTAGAAATATATTCTGAAAACAATTACTTGGATGTCCTGGGCCTCAGTTTACTTAGTGTGTCTTGAACCTGTCAAATTAGATAGTGTCATTATGATCCTGTGCTCAGTTTCATTGATGTAACTAGGGCACATGTTGGAGTTTATTTGAATTACCTGTGAATGTGTCTTGGATTGTGTGCCCTTCATCACTCTGAATGCTCTGCGATTGTCRTCCTGCCCTTTTCTGTTACCTCTCCCATTCTTTATCTAAATACAGGAGTACAATGTTTGTTTTTCAAAAATGACATCTAATATTTTCATTTGGTTTGTATAAAAAGTTGAAAAAGAGATCATAATGGAAAAGTAAGCTGTGTAACCATGTGGCTCATGGAACCTTTCATTCTTCATCTATAATCAATTAGAACTTAGTTTGTGCTGGTGAGAAATGGAATAATCAGGCATTTGTCTATTGCCAAGAAATACAAGAATCCAAGGATATTTCCTATGAATGCCCCTCTGTTTAGAACTTGAATAGGTGAGCATTGCTGATAGTGTTCCTTCAGAAAGCTTCAGCTTCATTCTGCAAGTGGAAGTACATTTTGGCCTATTTGTGTAACCAATGAACTAGACTGAAGCTAACGAGCAGGTTATTTTGGGGCCTTGGAAACTGCAGTGAGGGGAAAAAGACAAGACAGATTTCAACAATACTATTATATCACTAAAATAGAATAGTTCTGGTGAGCCTCGTTAAAACAAGAAAAGCTAAACTGAATGAACTCATGATACTACCTTTAGGAATTTGGTTTACTTATTAGCATGTCCAGTTTCTTCTCAGGCATGCCTGCTAGTGTTGAAAGATTCTGTTAAGGCGAAAAATCAATTGACTAAGTAAGGGATTTTTTTGTCTCAGAAGGTTATATGTTTATTAGTTTTGTCATTTGTACATGCTTTGGAAAATTCAGTAGTCAGGCTACTTAAATATACAAAATGAAACAAAAAATTGATAATAATACTGCATGCATGGTTATTACACAGTGGTGCAGGAGTGACCAGTGAAAGAATGGAAAGTAAAGTGTTCTTTCACTTGAACTTATGTAATACCATACTAATACAATTTGAAAGGCTGACTTTAGCCATTGCTTTCCTTCAATTTTGAATTCTGGAAAACTTGATGGGAATTTAAGTACAAGGGTTCTGAGCAGACTTGTAGAAAAGTAGTGACTATAACAAAGGGTGATAATGACTTAAGAACCTTTTGAGTAGGATTGTTTTTTATACTGAAGCTGAGCAATCTATGAATGYGCAACTTACACTATTGAAATCTGGTATATATGACCTCAATCAACTCTGCACTTTTATATTATAAAACAAGTCTTTACCATTACTCTCCATGGCTGGGTCTTGCCCTTTAATAATACAATTGGATGTATTAAATGTTAAATTTAAAAAATTATGCGGATTTCTAGGACGAGGCATTCTGCCACCTCCTTGCCACTTCCCACTGCCTGTCTGTGCCTCTAATGATAATTCTCAGCCTTGTTTATCTCTGAAAAGCTGTAGCGATTTAGGAAATAGCATGTTAAGATTTAAGTGAGAGTAGTAGGAGAAATGCACCATATACTTACTCTGTGCATTTATATTAAAAGAATTACTGGGTCAGTGTAAGTGAGTAGGGACAAAAAAAAAGGCAACACATAATATGATGTACACTTAGCAAGAGATGTCAAGAGTAACAAGAAACAGTTCTGTAAATGCTTTGGGAATGAGGGGAAAAAACAAGAARAAGTTTTGGTTTGGTACTTAGGAGGGATGAGGAAGGGAAAACCATCAACAAAAGAGACATTGAAAAAGCTGTAATTCTTATCTTTTTATCAGCCTTCCTTTGAAAGGGTTAGCTGCAGTCCAGGGGCTAGCACTATTAGTGCTAGTGAGGAGGAAGAAAGATCTTGTTCTCGTACTGAGAAAGAACAGGTTACAAAGTACATCCATAGAGTACATGGATGACTGGGAAAGCAGAAAAGAGAGTATTTACTTTTTAAAAAAGGGAGGTGGGAAAAGAGAAGAGTCAGATAATTAGTTTCAATTCCTGGAAAAATACTGGAAGAGATAATCCAGAGCTTGCAGGCGCTGGGTTTGGAAGAACAAAGCAGATGAATACTGGCCAACAAATATTTTTCAAGAATAAATCATGTAAAATCAAGCTAGTTTCCTTCTTGGAGAAGGTTACAAGCCCTGGGGATAGGGAAAAAACAGCAGACGTCCTGAAATTTATCCTTAGTTAGGCTTCTGACTTGCTTATGAAAATGTCAAGTAAAGCAAGTTAGGCAAGCGAGAGCTAATGAAGCTGCTTTTGGGTGAATGAATGCTGAGAGAGATCCTTTCAGAATGGAAGGCTGTGCTGGGCAGAGAAGTGTGTTGTTCTGTGTCCAGTTCTGTTTGGTATTTTCATTAGTGACCTCAGGAAATGGGAGACTTGAAGATGATATTAAGTGAAGAGATGTTTCAAGTATGGTGAAGGACAGGATTAGGATTCAGAAAGATCTGGACAAACAGTGGAAAAAAAGGATCTGCAAGATATAAATTTTCTAAAAATAAATGCAGAATACTTTGCTTAGGAATAATTCCTTGAAAAAAATACTAGGTTCTGGAACAATTGGCTAGGTAGTCATTTTGCAGAAGAAGATCTGAGGGTTGTGGTGAATCACTAGCTGAATCAGCAGTGTCATGCTGTTGCAAAATGGCAAGCTGGGAGTTATAAACAGGATTACAGCCTGTAAGCCTTGTAAAATATTCCTTTTGCTCTGCGTCGGTAATGCCTTTACCAGAATACAGCACCTAAAAGTAGTACATCAATTGGAGAGAATCTAGAGAAGAAAAATGAAAATGATCAGAAGTCTAAAGATCATGACTTCTGTGGAAAAAAGAAGAGAGTTAGGTTTAGACAATCTAGAAGAGATTGTTTATGGGAGACATAGTAAAAGACTTCAAATAAGTAAATAGGTGTTGCAAAGAGAGGTGAGTAATCTTTGCTTTATCTGCTTGGTTAATGGGACAAGAATTACTGGACCTAAATTGCAATAAGGAAATTTCAGGTTAGGTAGTGGAAAAGGTTTCTAACTGTACAGATGGTGAAGGACTATAATCTATTCCTGAAGAAAGTTGTCAAACCTATATGAAAGGTGGTATTTTAAGAACAAGTTGGACAAATTTCTGTGGAGAAGGGGTATGAATTCCTTGACTGGGTGAAATCCCTTCCAGTCCTATTCTTTGACATTCTAACATTCAGTTAGAATGTTTTGTGAATTAAAAGTTAACACAAAGGTCTATCGTAAGACACTCTGAAGTGTTCTGAAGGTAAGAAAGCCAGTATGTTGCTTCTGACTGTATTGTTATTTTCTGTCAAAACTGCATTGTTGAATGGTTAAGAGTGGATTACTGTCTATTGGCTGTGCAGTAGCATTTATCACTCCGCTTCGCAGAACTAGGTTTCTAATTGATGGTTTTTCTGAGAGATGACTAGCTACCAACAAATTTGCAATTGTTCATAGAGTTTCATAAATCATGAAATTAATTTCAATTTAGTATTTCTTAAATAGAAAAAACATGGAGAACATTTAATTGAAAAGATGCATTGCTTTTATAATTTGAGACATGAAAGCTTGTCTAAGAAACTTACGATTGCATATTTTGGTGATGCTGTTCTATTATGTCACTACATAAAAAAAAAAAAAGAAAAAAAAAAAAAAAAAAAAGAAAAAAAAAGATGATGCAGAAAGCCTGTCTGCCCCATCCAAAGTGACATAAAATCTAATTAAACCCTCATGGGAGTTATTTTGAGCACAGATTAAGGTAGGACCCAAAATCCATATGTTTGTATTTAAATGTGTACAATGTGGGAAACTACAGATTTTTAAACTGTAAATTTGGGGTCCAAATTCCATGTTGCTTTACAGTATTTTGTAGCTAAGCTCATATTCACCAAGTTTTTGTTTTGTTTTAATTTCAGATAAATATGAGAGAGAMGCCAGTAAATATTGGAATGAATTTTACAAGACTCACAAAAATAACTTTTTCAAGGATCGCAATTGGCTGTTTCTGGAGTTTCCAGAAATTCTTCCAGAAAAAAGGAGAGAAGAGTTGAAAACACAAGAAAGATCTTCAGAACAGAGAAAAATAAATAGTACTAACAGTTTTTCACACAAAAATGAAACGTTTGAGAAAGGAGAAAAATATTGGAAGAAAAATTACGGAGGTGGTTCTACTTATGTACAAGCATATGTATATAATAAAAAACAAGCAAAATCTCTTACTGACAATCCTCAGGGTAAAGACTGTGGAGAACAACTTGGCAGGCTAGAATCCTTCCCTGGTAGTGATGCCGCTTACAGAATATTAGAGGTAATGCACTGCAAATGTTCTACTCATCATATAGAACTCCATTTAATTGCTCAAAAGCCTGATAAAGATGCTTAGTAAGTATCGAGAAAGTAGACATTTAGAATTTGACATACTACATTCATTTACGGCAGAAACTTTCAGAGAAACCTAGGATCTGGGCTTTGTTTTCCCTTTAAAGTTTYTCCCAAATCAGAATTTAGGGCTAGATTGTCAGATTCCATTTTCACTGCAAGTTGCGTTTCCTAAGGAAAGTTACGTCTTAAAGTGCTCTGTCTTAAAGTGCAAGTACTTAATGCATTCTTGCCAAATGGTGAAATTGGACAAGAATATTGCATTTTCCTATGCATTTTGAGAGATGGATTCTCTCTTAAGTTTAGAGAGACATTGAGGAGAAACATGATCATAGAAGTGATTTGAGAATTGTGATATGAGCTGTTTATACCTTTTCTGTCCAACATACCTTCAAGTCTAATGGGTCCTACCTATCAACTAATTTAAGACAAAAATAAAAAAATACGAGGTTTTATTTGCTCATTTATTTTAACTTTTTGTTTCTCTTCTGATTTTAGGTTGGTTGTGGTGCTGGAAACAGTGTCTTTCCTATTTTGAAAATTCTATGGTATGTAGTGCTGGATTTTCAAACATGAAAGTTCTATTCTCATCTTCTTCATTTTCTTCAAATGTTGGTGCTAGACCAGTGCTGCAGGAAGTGTTGAATGGACTGTTTTACAGCCCTGAAATTCTGATTGCTTGCAGACCACAGATAATGTTGGTAGCATCAGTACCAGATACTCCTCATACTGGTCAACCCTAGTCTTGGGGGGACCATATTTGCTGACAAGGTTTGTCTTCAGGTGCATTCAGACTGATTTCTTGTAGTTAATCTCAGGCAGGTGAAATATTCTCTTGTCCTATATGTCACCGTAAAGCTACCAGATACCTCTTCAAAAGGCCAAAATCAGAGACCGTAGATAATGGCATGTGATCTACTAGTAAGAAGTTGTGTTATTTCTGAATTTGGCTGGTACGCTTTGTCATATCGCTTCAGGTTTTAGTGTCAAGGAAGGCACAAGTCCTGTATTGCATTACTTAATTCCTTGAAACATCTTAATCCACTTAGCTTTTGGTTTTAGAAAAAGCTGTTACGACAGCATGTCCTCCCTTCCATGTAGGCAGGAAGGTTTTATTGGAAAGGCTGTGTATGTATCGAGGGTTGAAATAGATTTCTTTTTATTCATGCCTCTTTTTATTCATGCCTCCAAGAGCTTGAGTATGGCACAGTTTGTTATTCTATAAATGAATTCTGATTGCTAGCATCACCACTATACAAAAATACTCCATTTTGCAGACACGGAAACAGCAGGAGGAATCGAGTGATGCACCAGGGTCATACATGAAACCTATTAGTGTTAGCAATGCATCTTTATCTCACAACAAATGCTTTGCTTTAGACAGCATGTAATGAAAGGGGAGCCCTGCTTCATATGAAAAGTTTGGAAAGTTACACTATATAGGGAAAAGATATCATGTGGCTGTATTAAGAAAGATGAGACAAACTTTTGTGTTTTCCTCACAGGAGGCATTAGTCATAGGTTGGCATTTCTGATAATTAACAATCYACTCATTAGGTATTTTTCCTGGAGATCTCTATTCTTAGCAAATTCTTCAGTCAATCACATTGGTTGGTACATTGAACAACTCACACATTTGTCTTGTATATGACCTGATGGAAACATCTCTTATCTCTTAGCAGGCCTGGCTTTATAGCACAGTTGGTTTTACTCTGAATTTAATAATATAAAAATTGCCTTTTGTATGCATATAAAAAGAAGCCAGTGTCAAGTATGAATGTACCCTGGCTACAAAAAAGTTTTCCACTTAGGTTTGTAATGTAACTTTTAAACTGCTTCCCCCTGCCCCCCTTAAATTTTAAGTTACTGCTTTTTATACAATGCATCATGAAATCACCATCCAGCTCAAGCTGTGTCTTTGTTTTAAGTTGCCTTTCTACATAGCTCCTATTCTGCTCTAAAAAAATTGAAGTAACATCCTAACAAGTCAATTAGGTAATCAGCTTAACCTTTCCCAAGGGACTGGCTGGATCATCACTCATCCATGATAAATACCTAAACTCATAAACCTTCATGGTGGGCACAGAGCTGATAAAAGTTTTGCTCAGCAGCAAGGATGGAATATATTTTAGTGCACAAGGGTTCTCCTGTTTAGCCCTCGAGAGAGGTCATTAACTCAGCTGTGTATACTGTGACATCTTATAGGCCAGAGTTTATTGATTCCCTTTCTAAAGAAACCGTCTGTCCAAAATCTCAAATATTTTTTAAAAAAGATTAATTGATTGTGAGTTGACCATGAGGTCATCCCTCAGTAGGTTTTGAGGGGCTTGCTTAGTTTCTCTTAAATGAATTTTTCGGAGGTGAAAAAAATTTCTCCCTAGAGTTACTAGTATTTGATGAATGGTACGAGGAAATTTGCAGCTGGCTTAGTCTTGGATGGGAAAGGAAGGGAAAACGGTGCTACAGGAAATTCTTATTCATCTTGGCTTACAAAACAAAGGGGATAATGGAGGGAAACAACCAATACTGCTTAATCTAATCAAAAGCACAGCAAGGGAACCCAAACCTTTACAGAACTGTGGATGACTTTTGCAACACCCCACCCCTGCCCAAGTCATATTGCTAATTAAACTGCATACATGGGCTAATGATAGAGACTTAATGCAGTGCTTCTGTAAGAAAATGTGACCGATTAATGTGCATTTATGTAATACAACACCAGGACATTGTCATCAATCCTGACAGCCCTCTGTGACCTTCTTTCTTTTCCTTTTCACTTCCTCCCTGACAAGGCTATAATTCTCCTTTTTATACTAACTGCCTGTTGGTATTCTTATGAATTTGTCTGCCCTATTGGTTCATTACAACCTATGTGGCTTTCCATGTGCTAGACATCAGTAAGGCATGCTTGATCAAACCTGTGGAGAACCCCAAAGGGCCCTCTGTAGTTCCATGAACACTGATGTAGACTTTAATCTTTTACAATAATAATTTTTTAACTGATGTTGGTTTTGTTTTCCTAGCAATATACCTGGAACCTTTCTATACTGTTGTGATTTTGCTTCAGGAGCAGTGGAGCTGGTAAAGGTAATTCATATGCTCGCTTTAGAGTGCCTTATAAGCCTGTAATTCAGGAGGCTGCCAGGAAGCCATCTTCATGAAAAAGAATGTGATGGCTTTGACAACTTTTAACTGAAGTTTTCAATATTCCAAAGAACAAAGTCTTACTCTGTGCAGAGAGGAATGAATACCATCAGTGAGCTTGCTTCTCAGCTTGAGTAAGATACCAGACAGAATAGGCTTTTATACGAGATGTTTTACAATGCTGAATAATTGAAGAAAAAAGGTTTCTTGAGTCACAGTAAACGTATTAACTACTACTGTTCTCTCTGTGCCTCTTTTCATCTTTTTCCTGACAGTCGCATTCGTCCTACAATTCAGCCTGGTGTTCTGCCTTTGTTCATGATGTGTGTGATGATGCTGTACCCTATCCTTTTCCAGATGAGATCCTGGATGTCATTCTCCTTGTCTTTGTGCTCTCTACTATTCATCCTGACAGGTAAATGAAGACTAAAGGGCAAAGCAAATGGGTTAAATCTCTTTTATCACTGGAGGTTTTCAAGAATAGYGGAAGAAGATGATGAATCTTTTAATTTATTATTTAGTAAGCTACAATATATATAAAMCAAGGTATTTTAAATGCTGTTTCCCATTTTCAGGCTTCAAGAGAAAAGCTGGTCAGGCTAATTCATTAGTGAGCCTCCTATCTCCATCAAAATACAGGGGGTATATTGTAACTAAATACATCCCTATTAAAAGTGACAGGGATTCAAGAAAATTACAAATTAAAAAAACAGACCGCTAGTCTTCTAGAAGAAAATGATTTTTAGTGATCAAACCCAAACATTCATGATTTAACACCTTACAATATGGTGATAAAGACTTAGGTTGCTGATTTAGCCACACGCAAATGCTTACATGCAGGCCTTTTAAACCAAAATGCATTTAGAATTTTGTAACTTGTTTGGATTAAGAAAACTTGATCTAATTTTCACGCATAGTCTTATGTTGAGTGCTGTTAGCCTTGTTACTAATGCCTCTCAATGTCTAATGAACCAAACTTTATGACTGTTAAGGCTGGCTGATTGTGAAAATGCCCTTTTTTTAATGGGAAAAACGCAAAAGAGGGCATGTAAGTTAAACTCCTTGACTCTTCCTTTAACTAGATCATATGAAGGGAAATACATGCCATATGTGTAGTAATACGTTTATTACTTTAAGAATGTCATTAAAATGGGTTTGGCAAACAGAACAGTATTTGCCTAAGTCTGAGAACTGTTTCCCTGCCTAAGTTATTAATGATTAGCTTTACAGAAAAATCTTCCCATATAGGATATTGCTCCTTCCTGTTTCTTCAGAGATGAGCACATGAGTCATGCAAAGCCTGGGTCCAGATTTCAAAAACAATTCAAGCAGTAGATTTCAGTTCTCTGTAACTGCAGTGGTGCTGCCAGGAAGAAATTGGACAATAGAGACACATTCATTCAATTGCTTTGCCTGTAGAAGCAGTAATCAGATGTTCTGTCAGAATTTCTGTGGATCTTTTCCTATTAGTCATTTGAGAATGTGTTTGGTGGTGTTTTTTTTGGTGGTGGGTTTTTTTTTTTTTTTTCCTCCCCATGTCAGCATCTAAAGGCTGACATGGATGCTTTTCTCTGTGTGTGTGTGTATACACACATAAAGATTTCCGTGTAATTATCTGTGTTGTAAGACCCACTTTCCAAAGATTTGTTAGTCATTACTGTCATCTCATAGAATTAAAATGACTGCATAAAGGCAAATGTAATCCAGATTCATCTTGCTCAGTATACGTTTTTTCTGGAAACTTTGAAAGTGGGAAATGAAAAAGAAAACCAAGAGAATGATGATGCAGAACTTAAGTACTTTGGAGACCTGGAAAATATACATGAGAGGGACACATTTGTATTCAGCACAGTTGTTACTTAGTGATTTCTCTTCAGGCTGTTGTGTTTAGTTTTTGATAATTGCTACTCTTGTACCCCATTTTTAACACACTTCAATTCTGCTAGAAGGCCCCTCTAAAAGTTGGTTGCAGAATTTGAAAGGTATTAAACTTTCTTCAAGCTATATAATTAATGTGCTCTAGTCCTATGGGATGAGATTTCTCAAAGCACTTTCACTTTTTGTACATGTACACTTTTTTCTATGTGCACAAAACTTACGTTTATATAGGCAAAGTCTGTAATTCTGTGCACAACTACCTGTCTTGAACAGTCTCTTATTCTTAGGTGGTGCTGCCTTTTCTGTCTGTGGCAGCACACTTGGTTGCCTGTGTTGAGCATAAGCAAAGAGGACAACTTTTAAAGCACTTGGCTTCCTCTAAGGGAATTTCGTGCTTAAAAAGTGTATGCTGCTTTTTGTTCTTGTTTGTTTGTTTGGAGATACAATATTATTTTCTGCTGAACTACCTCCTAATTCTGTCCCTTAAAAATCAAGGTAAGATGCCTGCACTGGTGTTGTATAAGGACCAAATTGCATTAGTGCTTGAGTTCTGACATTCTTAAGGCCAGGGGGTAAGGCCACCTGAGAGACAGGGATGATGTAAGGATGTTGTCTTGGTACACGGTAATGGTATGCTGATTTTGTATAGTTAAGTAGGACTTACTCTTCTTTAGCTCTTTTCAGATACAGCACCCTGCCTTTCCTTTCCATTCATTTTGCATTCACTCTGGCTCCACATCTTCTACATGGTCTATCTGCTTCCCTGTGAGAGGAAGGGTTGAATTAGGCAAGTGGACTTTTCTACCTTGCAGCCTGCCAGGTGCAGACTGCCTTTTGTGGTCTTTCATGAATGTGGAAAACCTGAGTCCTTCACATTTTATTCTGAAAGAGTGAGGCAAACCCAAGCCATTATTCATTAGTAACGTATTTTGCAGTGTGATGCAAATGTATTTATAAGAAGCTCCAAGGTAAGGTTAAAAAGAGAGAATGAAGATGCTCTGGTCTAGTGAAGGGGAAAGAGTACTGTGTATGGTACTTATTTCTATCATACATACAGCAGGCTGGTGTAATCTTGATAAGGAAGAGCTGATGTTAGATACCACCAAGATTCACAAACTTGTCAGCATTTTGGAGGATGCAGACTTTCCTCCTCTAACTAGCAATATCTCCAGATGAAGTTGTCAGATTCCTCTCCTGAGGTACTACTCAGATTCTTCTTTCCATCCTCAACCATTAGGTGTGGAGATACTGATTTTGTGTGTATGATCAGTACCTCCATAAAGAAATCGGATAAGTTTTTGTCTGTCTTCCAGGCCCTTGATTTTGCTATGTACAGCAAGAAGGCTCAGTCTAGCTCACCAATGCACATAGCTAACTGTTCATTCATTGTTTATCATATATCTGCCTGACCCATATACTCAAAAACTGCGTTTTAATCCATCCTTGATATTCTGTTGAAGTGAAGGAAAAGGGCTCCTTTTCTCTTTCCAGTTTGTATTCTCTTACAGTTCCTTTTAAACTTTTGGTTTAGAGGCTTTTTTGTAAAGAGATCTTCCTGTTCAGTAGTGCCTGGCCTTTTTATAGTAAATATAGACACATCTTCTCACTGTAGTTTCGGAAATCTACTTATATTCCAAGCATCTAGAAAAAAACAGTTACGTTTGCAAATTTCACCAGTATCCCATCTATTTTCTAAGGATGCAAGGGGTTGTAAATAGGTTGGCTAAACTACTGAAACCCGGAGGAATGTTGTTATTTCGAGACTATGGAAGATACGATACAGCTCAACTTCGTTTTAAAAAAGGTAATTCCTGAATGCTTTTGTAGTTCACTGTTCATTTTAACTCTTCTTGAAAAAAGGTGACATGTCCTTTCTCATTACTGCTCTAATTTCTTAGGTCACTGCTTGTCAGAAAATTTTTATGTACGAGGAGATGGAACCAGAGTATATTTCTTTACCAAAGGTATGAAATGGTATAGTTTTATAGAAAGGGTTGAGTGTCTCTCAAGATGATTTGGGTTATAAAAGCTTATCTTAGAACAGAAATTTAAAGAAGGTTTTATTGGCTTTTTTTCTAATTCTCTACTTTTACAAAGCCCAAAACTAACTGTTGTAGGAAAATAATTCTCTTTATGTGTACACTTGTTGCATCTGGGGTCCTGCAAGATTGCTTGCAGACATCACTGGAAATTTCCCTTTGTCTAAGCATCTTGTGTCTAATGGTATGCTCAAACTCTGTTATTTAAAGATGTACTTGATTTCTTTCTTAAAATTGAGATAAACATGCTTGGAAGGACAGTTGGTAGTGGCGCTCTAATATTTTGTTCTGCGATGTTGGTGAATCTGAGCTGTGAGGCTGCTCTTTCTGCAGGAGCTAAACTTAAATTCCTCATTATGGATACTATTGCTCTTTGCCCGTCCACTCCCTTGGTTGTGTTAGCAGTCAGCTTAGACTGGTATATTTTGGCCCAGCTACTGGAAATTGTGAAAGTGAGCATCACAATACTTTTTTTTTTTTTTCTTTCTCTTTTTACCCTTTACAACCTAGACTGTAAGCAATAGAGATGGACCAGGATTTATCCCAGCCTGGGTAATTTTAGAAGTGAGAAGGAGGATCTGGGACATATATGGGAAATCACTTGAATTCAAAGAGCCCTCTCAGTTTTTAAATGTCTTGTTTTGTGCTTACTCATGACGAAGAAGCTTAAAGTTTTCCAGTGGTGACTGACAAGAAGATAATCATGTTGGCATAAATGTGTAGATTGTCATTTAGCAGGTGAAATAGCTTTACCTCAATAATATGTGAACAATGACTAAATGGCATGCATTTGTTTTCCTCAACTCTGGCATACTGAACCCTCTGAAGAAAGGGGATCTATGAATGCCATGGGTAATAACCAATGTGGTTTGGGCCTCAACATAACATTTTTTTACTGTAATATAAATCGAGAGCTGTGAAAATGAATTTCTAACAAAAGACTTCTTACAGGCAGTTTCCTTGATCTTTCAAATTACAAAACAGATTTACTTACATCTTTGGTTGAACTACAGGTTGTTAATTACTACATTCTACAAATGTCTTTTTTTTTTTTTTTTTTAATTACAATAATTCTTCATATGAGAAAATAGATGAGGTATGGAACATGTTCAACTTGGCTGGATTAACTGAAGTACAGAATTTAGTTGATCGGCGATTACAAGTAAACAGGAAGAAAAAAGTGAAAATGCAGCGAGTTTGGATACAAAGCAAGTTCCAAAAACCGTTGCTGCTATCTCTGAATAATCCTGAAGAAACCACTGAAAGGCACCCTTATAGATAATTGTACCATGAACTCCAGAAACTGAAACTATATATTTCTTATAAATCTTGTGTTAGCCACTGAAAGGGAGAAATATATTGAACTGAAAACCTTTCCATGATTTTTTTGTAAATGTATGTGTGTGAAAATGATCTGGAAAAAAAAAAAAGCAAGCATTTCTGACTTCTGCTTTATATGCAATAAAGGGATATGCATTAATCTATTCATAGCTGTGACCAGGCACTATTTTACTTCCTTGAATGTGAATAGTCAATAAGTATAAGCATGTATCTTGTTCCTGTTGAAATTCACAATATGTAAAAAGTTTTAGATTGAAGCATAATTGTTTCAGAGATTTAGAGAACCAGAGTATCTGTTCTCACTATCACTACAAGCTGTGCTGTGTTAATTTCTGAGTCGTATCTCTTTTAACCACTGTGTGTCTTGCAACTATGTTTCCTCTTTGGGGGAAAATTTCTTGGTGCATAAATAATGAAGACCAAATCTCTTTCTGATTTGCATGTAAGTTATCATTTCATACTAACTGCATGCGATATGCATAGGTATCAGATTAGTCAGTGATTGGTGTTCTCCACTGTGACTGACTTATTCCTCTGAAGTCTCCACTTTCCATGTACATGCTCATCAGAAACATGCCAAACTCAAGTTTCTGTAACAGCTTAGTGACACATTATATTTAAAGTGCCATAGGTTGTAAACTGAAAAGAATGACCAAAATGCCAAAATAGTGCTGAAACCAAATAGTTAACATTTACCTGGATAAATACAACCATTATTTTCATGATACGTCAGATACGCTGGAGGGAGGAGCAAAAAGAGTAGTCGGAGTACATTTTATTAATATTGTTATGGGGTAATGTAATCACACTAAAATGGTGATCTACATGGCAGCTGAGATATTTTTGTTGTTTACAGAGAGGTTGCTTCCTTAGGGCTTGAGTCTTAGAAAAAAGACACTATGTTTTTGTATTGACCCTGTGGAGAGACAGTAAAAGGACAGGACTACACTAGTATGCCAAGTGCTTTTAAGAAGAAAACCAAAATGCAAACATTGTTTTCAGACGCAGACCATGATACTGCTGCTGTTGAGCTAGTATTTAAAGATGCTGCTTCTGCTATTTAAATGTAATTTTACAATCACTTAGCCACAAGGAGGAGAGGACAAGAAACAGGTGAATGAATAAAAAAAATCTCTTCAACAAGGGTATAGAATGCATGTAATCTATAACATGCATGCAGTTTTGAGTGTCATTAATATAGTGACACTCTCAAAATTTCTTTTCTTGCTTTTGTTTTAGTCTGAAGGGTAAGCATGTCACAGCTGACAACCCATTTTTTTGCAAGTTGTTACCTGCTAAGCTAGGTAGAACTGATTGTCTTCTAGAAAAAAATAAATTATCTAAATGTAGATGCTAAGTATCTTCATCCCCTTTGACAAGATGAGGGACCTGCTTAATCTCCATAAACCCAGATCTGTTTCAAGAATGAGGTGCAATAAGGGGTCTTTGAAGGTAGGATCTGATCCTGCATTTCTGGTGTATTCTAAACTCCCATTAGAGTAAGATACCGTTTTATGAATTAAGTGGCTTAGGAAGCTTTCGTTAGCAATGGCATTATTGTAACCTGCAATAAAACTCTTGTGGTATAAATCAAAGGTTAAAACATAGCTGTGTTTCTTCAAGCCCTAAGTCTTAARAGACTGTAGCATCTGCATGGGAAATGTAAATAAATATCTGCTTATATTTTAATTAGGTTGCTACCCTGTGCTATTAATCATGTCTTCTGAGTATGCGTAGCTCTTAGTCTAGTACAAAGCATTTTCAGTTGTAGAATTTTCCAGGGGGGTGATGGTGATGATAAGCTCTTGAGCATCATGCAGTCTTATTCATGTGTGTGATGCAGATTTTCCATGTGTAGAGACTAATGAAATGTTTGCTTTGGCTTTCACACTGATATGTTGATTCTGGCAAGATTTTAATATGCTATGTTGTTAGTTTAACAAAAATGTGACATCAGAAGAAACCAAACCCTGAATTCTCGTCTGGCCTTGAGCAAAATTGGCTGTTTCTCTTCCAYGCCTTGCAGCGTAAGTATTGGCTGCCTCTTTTAGAATAATGGTGCCTGTTTTAGAAGTAATAAGATCAGCTACTATTTGTAAGTGTAGAATATCCACTGTAAAGCGAACTGTAACTAGTCTGAACAGTTGTAAGATTGATAGAAGGGGAAATGGACAAAGACATCGTTCCTAGTAAGAACTTTTGAATTGGAGTAGGACTTTCTGTATTTTGGCTACGTGACATTTCAGTTTTCAAAAAACTTAATCAAGGACATGTTTTTAAAATACTTTTAAATTACCTGTATTAGTTGGGAAAACTAATATTACAATATTGGCAAAAGAAAGGCAAGTAGAACTACTGAAATAAAAGAAAGGAGATGCAGACAGCTATATAGGAAATGCAGTTTAAAATGGCTTATTGTTAATTAATTTCTGGGGGAAAGAAAAATTAGGGTATTGCAAACAAAGTGTGCCCAGTATAGAAAAAGGCTGTAAGTTTCACTTTTGAAATCTGAAGTTACTTCTTTAATCAGATATGTACCTGAAATATCTCATTATATAAATTTATAGAAGTACACATTATATAAATACTAAACATTTTAATTGTTAATTGCAAATTTTTTTTTTTTTTTCCCCTGGTTCAGCATGACTTCCTATGCTGGTAAAGCAGACTTGTTAATGTATACAAATGGCAATTAGAGAAAGATAATATTGTTAGAATTGAGCTTTGGCTTCATTGGCTTTGGCTTGCTTTATCAATAGTGTGTACTTTTTGCCCATCTCCACTGGTATTGTATTACATTTATGTATAGGGGTACATGAGAATGGTACTTACTGATTTAGACCTTGCTTAGTTTTTAAGCAAGTACAAGACAGCTATAAAGTAAAGTGACCAACCTCTTTTCCTACACTAATTCTGAAGTATCTAGTCAATAACAACTAACTCATATAAAAAATGTTAGTTTTTTTCCAGCAAAACCAAGGCAGGTGCTTGTGCCATATGTACAAATCCCCTGCATCTGAAGAGGACAACCAAGATGCAGGGCAGACGGGGAGACAGCAGGAACTCTAGTGACACTAGGGAAAAGTTTCTTGTATTGGAAACTGCTGTTTCTGTCTTGTCTTTTGCTTGCGGCTTGGCTAATCTGCAGATTCTGCTGTTTAATAATAACTAAAAATTTGTAACAAACCATCCTGAAATTTGTATTAAACACCAGTGGAAATCACAACATAAATTTTGCTACTTCATTTTGATTTGTGGTGTGATCTTTATACACTGTGCCAGTATGCTCTTTGATCTGTTGACATACGCCTCATTTCCCCTCTTTCCTGTGCATAGTAGACAATTAAGCAGTTTCCACAGGAGCTATAGACACAAATATTTGCAGTAAACTTTGCTGGCTGGGTTATTTCTAGGATCGAAGCAAGAGAGTTTTATTTCCTTCTGTACAGAATGGATTGCTTTTTCTTTTTGTGTGAATGCAATTAATTGTATAGATGCTAAATTAATATAGTGGTATTGGCTGTATTTTTAAATTATTTTAAGCCAAATATACCTTAGGGTGTGCTGTTTGTAATGGCAGTGATGATAATAGACAGTTCATACATAAACCATTTCTTCTTCGTAGAGCATCTTCATAACGGGTGGTTGAACAACCTTGGAAATAAACTATGTATACATATTATAAAAATATTAAACATTGCTATTATTAATAGTACAGGTCACTTTGCCTTTCAGTATCTGTAAACTTCTCTCCGTGTTTGGAACAAAGATTGGATATGAGGGGTTTTTTACATCAGTTATGTGCCAGTTGCCCTCCTCTTGAGAATCAGCCAGAAATTGGACAAGTCTAAGTCTGCTAAACGCAATTACAGTTAGTATGTAGTCAGTAAGAACTACATGGGTTGCCATGGGCATCTTAGCAGGTTCTTTGTTGTACCTGCTCCAGGCATATATGTGATGCCTGGGCTGGGCTTTGAGCTGAAAAAGGAACTCTGTGTCCGGTGACCATCCTCCACCCTTTGCTAGTACCAAGCAACTAAAGGAAGAACTTGCCTGATTTGAAAGCAAGAGCCATACAGGCAGGAGGGCAGGAAGACGAAGATGCAGCTCAAAGGCAGACAAGAGGAGGAGTGAGTATTTCCTCTGGGAACTGGGGTAAGAAGGAAGCTCGGATGGACTGACAAAGCAAGAAGAATGAGAAGCAGAACTGAACAGGGAACTGAGGAACAGAACACCATGGGCACCGTATAGGGAGAAGATGTGTAACAGGAGACAGTGTGGCAGAGTGAGGACGTGGGGCCTATAAACGAGTGAAATGAAATGGAGGAGGCAAGAGGAAAAAGGGGACTGATCTGTCACAGAAATAGGGTGAAACCTGGGTAAACAAAGAAATTGGGGTAAGGATTGGAGGTGAAAAGACCTATCGTCAAAGTCTTTTTCTCCCAAGTGGTACTGTATTTTCACATCGTGGTGGAATATTGTAGGCTTTGTCTTTCATCCATATGTGCACAATGTATTTCAATTTATTACAAAGATGGAATGTTTCATTTGTTGTAGTTTATATGTGTTATGCACATGTTTGCAACAGTGCAGGCAGGTTTATGATACACCTGCTTTTGCTTTTTCCTTAGGGATCAATGTTTTTACCTTCTTTCAAGTAGAACTCTATAGTGACAGAAGCTACACTCCTAACCTTCGGGGAAGCAAATAACAAAAGAATAACAGAAGTGTGTGCATCCTGATTGTGTTCAATCAAGGTAGGACAATTAAATTTACTCCATATGTTCTGATGTTGTCCCATTTAAATCAAGACCATATCTGCAGATTATCACCTTGAAGTGCCTCCCAGTCTCAGTTTCTGTTATACTTGCATCTGTTCAACAGAACTTAAATGAATTTGTATAAACTAGAAATACAACTTAAAAGGAAAATAGCAGAATAATCTTTAGGCTTTATCTGGGATTACAACCGTTTAGAGAAGGAATATGTTTATTATTTTACACTCTCACGGTTGCAGAGGAGCACTTATCCAAGAGGCTGAAAATGTAGGTTATTTGAGGTATAATGTACATCATCAACAATATTAAACTGTGTTATGAAGCTTCGTATACTTAATGTTAGCCAAAGGTATCTTGTCAACTGTTACTGTGAAAAAGGAGTTAACAACAAGATAGTCCCATTTTCAGAGGATGATCAATAAAGATCAGGTTACTACAGTTTTGAAGGGAACATGAAAGATTAAGAAAGCAAGCAAATTAGTTTAATGATGGCTAAAACCCACTGATGACATACACAATTTAATAAATGCTCAAAGAATAATCTGAGCATTCCTGTGTATTGATACTAAATGATCTTTTAAGTTCATTAAAAGCACAGATGTGGTGTATGCTAGTTGTAAGAACAACTAAAATGTTAAAATTTATAAATAYTATGTAAAAATAGAATGCTATATAGTTATAAATGTGATGTAAAAACAGAATGTTCTATAGCTACTGCATAAATCCAGTGTACAGTCTTCTCTGTAGTGTGTCCTGTTCAGCTAGAAAAAAGATGCAGTAGAAATAGATGGGGAAAATTCCTAGAGATGTTAAAAAACTTCATATGAAGGCAGGTTAGGGAAATGAATGAGAGACAATGTGAGGATGGCATATAATGTTATGTTTTAGTATTTAGAAGGTCTAGTTTATCCCTTTACATGATACAAAAGGAAGGCAAATTAGTCAAGTTGGCAGACAACAAACCTACGTTGATAAATATATACAGTGTGCCCTATAAAAACACAAGGAATCACAATGTTCACAAGGCTAAAAGATTGGTGAGTTACCAAAAATGGGTTATATTAGATTTTTCCATTTTTATTTTTATATGTGTGAAAGGGTAGATCTGCATATCTACTGTTTAAGATTTTAAAATGCCTCCAATAAATAAAACAACAACAACAAAAACACAAACAAAACAAAACAAAAAACAACCCCCCACACACACACACAACAACAATCCTACCACCTTTCTCATTACCTTTTGTGAGATCCTAATACTGCTCAGCAGTAGAGCTGGAGAATGACTCTGAATACAAAATGGGTCTAGTAGGCACAGTTCACTGAATTAAGAAAAGATAGAGGGGGAAAAAAAGTAGAAAAAAAGAGAACATACTAATTGGCATGACAACATGTAGTCCTGTAGCAATCATACAGCAGTTAGTATTTTACATAGAATGACAAATTCAGTACAGTGCCTGAGAGAGAGGGAGAGAGACATCAGTCTTACCACACTTTCCTGTCATTTACGACGGTATCACTGTAAGCTGGCATTTGGACAAGCCAAAAGCCAAAGAATAAAAGTAATTGGTTTGCTAAAAAAGCATACAATTGATTAATTATGCTTGGGTCAGACTGGCTGTATTGGACGGTTTCATTGCAGAGCCAACATTCATTTTTTCTTTCTTTCGTGTGAGGCACACTCTAGCCTGCATTTCCTCCCAAATAAGAAGTGCTCTTTAAATGGAGGAGCTGCATCTTTGAACTTGAATAAAAGGGTTGTTGTGCAGCGTAGGATTTAGCAGATGGGCTTAGAGAATCCAAACCTACCACTAGTCTTTTATTCTACACTAGGAAAAGCTTTGCCATTTTTAATGGCTCTGTTTGCTACGTACTCTATTAAGCACAGTAGTCAGATGTCGTTCTGAGGAATTGGGCAGCTTAGTTTCCAATGACATTGATTACACTCAGCTGTGAGAGGATGAGAAAGAGTGGTGGGTGGAGAAGTGAAAAGACAGTGTGAGGCATTTCAAGGAGGAGGTTTGCACTCCAGCACTTGCATGTGGGTGACAATCCCTCTGAGAAACAGTTTTTACTCTGAAGTGGAGCAGAGTTGAATCCTCTGCGCTCACTTCAGGTTTAATCTCCATCCCTGCAAACTACCAGTGCAGCCTGTAGTTAAATGTGCATTTACTTAAGAGAAAATAACAGTAGCAAGAAGCTGCATCTTTAGAATGGAGCTGTGATTTCACAGAGAGAGACCCTGGCATGTTAATCCCTGGCATAAATGGGTGTAATTCTCAGTGACAAAGCTAAGCCTGTTGACACAGGGGCTGAGCTAAGCCCAAAGATGATACACAATGCTGTTCAAAATCAATCATTTAATCCTTTTTAAATTTTTGTGATCTAACAACCAAAGACGTTTGTGTTAATAAAAGATGGTGTGACAAAGCTGTGATTGTCACTGAGCATGACTTGCTTTGAGATAAAAAATTATGACAAACACACTCATAATCTTATTTTAGATAAACATTTCATCTTGTTATTCAAGAGCGAATATTAGTGAGTTGAATAAATACTTGGTGATAGTTACCAAACTGTGAAATAAGGTCTATTTTTTAAATTGGAAACAGTCTGAGCTAGCTTATACAAAGAGAGAAGAACAAAATCACGCTGGCAATAAGTCTATGTTTTATTTTACTGAAGTTTATAAGCAATCAATATAATCAACAAGAACCTTGGTTTTAGTTTCTTTTTATTTTGCATGTACTTATTTTAATAACAAATGAAAGCAGATGAAAAAGGAAACTGCATGGCACACAGTTTGCAAAGCATGTAAGTATTATTATATCACTTAAGATATTTAACAAACTACTAAACCACACTCTCTTCTTCTTCCATCAATTGGCTGAGGCAGAGTATCAGAAATGGTAAATATTTATTTTACTTTGAAACAATGTTAATAAAAGGCCTCAGGGTTAAATCTGAAAGAAAAAAATCTTTGAATCTTTGACCCAGATTCCCGATGTCATTTATGTCAATGTAAGTCCAGAAGACTCTTAGAAGTCTAGGGAGTCGCTTCAGGATATAGACTAGTTGCTTGGAATTAGAATCCAGATTAACTGGTGCCTAATATTCCTTGTAAAAATAAAAATACAAACATAGCAGTACAAAAATATTCTGTCAGTAAGAACATCTACATTAATCATTAAAAAATTGAATTCAAAATCAATTGCACAGAGACAATAGCTTTGTTCACTACTCTGACTTTCTTTAAGGGCTGAAATTTGGTTTGGGTTTAAGATGTTCACATATCTGTGTTTATATTTTAGTGTAGGATATTCAGAATTTTTTATCCTACAACATTCTCTAACGGGTAGTAAGTATTATGAAACTTGACAACCAACCAGATAAGCATGGTTGATTAAGATAAGTGATTTACAATAAAATGCTTAAGACATGTTCATTTTTGCTATGTTTCCCTCTCAAATACTTGAGAAAGTACCTGTGAGAAAGTATGCCTATTCTTAAACTTAACAGTCCTTTGAAGTCCAAAATAACAAAATTTGTGAAGATAAGACTGAAAAAAACAGTAAGGGAAAAAATGGCTTTTTTAATGCATTGTCAGGAAGTGAAAATGCATATTTATGTTTCCCTATCTTTTTAGATTTCATAGAAATTGTGTTATTCCATTACCAAAAGACTTTGCATATTGGTATGTGTTTCTAAGGAAATACCAGTAAAGCAGTATAATTTAAACTTACATTATACTGTGGGCTTCCATTTTTTTCACAATTGTTTATTCTCCTTTTCCTAAATCAGTCCATCAGATTAAAAAAGAAAACAAACATAATAACACTCTTTGAAAGCCACAAATTGTTGATGATAATGCAGGCAAATATTAACTGAGTGTTGTTTCCAGTGGATTTTCCTGCCATCTGTGAGATCAAGAATGGGACAGTTTTATCTGCTATGTTACCAGCATTTCTTGTAGTAGAGGTATACTATATATATGTTTGTGATACTTCATATAATTTTCACGTTCTTGTTTCCAGCTACCCTACTTTCATTTACGTTAATAAAGCTTCTGGAGATTCCCAAGTGGAATGTAGGTAAGTATTATTTATACATTACTTACATTATCTAAGAATTACTATTTGTATTCATAAAGTGAATAAATACAAAGTTTAACATAAATCTCCACGTGTAACTACATGAAGAGTGACAGCTTCAGGCCTCTTGGTTTTCATCCCCAGCTTACTAGGCGAGATCAGCAATGAACGTGCAAACTTTCCCCAGGGGAGCCTAGAGCAACCTTTTTTATCTCTCTGAGAGTGCTGCCAAGTGTTTCAGTGCTCCCTGATTTAAAAAAAAACAAAACAAAAACACAACACAAAAAAAAAACAAACAAAAAACCCCCCCCCAACAAAACAGTTATTGCCAAAGAGAAGCCTAAAGGGCTTAGATTATATACATACATACATATATGTGTGTGTGTGTGTATAAAAATAAAATGAGAGCATAGAGAACATCAGCAGGCTGGGAGGTAGAGAAATGGAAATTGGCTGGCATCCAATTAAAGAAAAGTCCAGGCATGAGAAAAAAGAAATTCTTTAAAGAGGCATTTAACATAAGGTAAAAGAGAAAGGTTGTATGCTTAGAAGTTCTTCCTAAAACCAATGGTAGTATGGGATGAGAAGTAAAAGAAAAGTTTTTAATGGACTTTCAGTTTTTGGTCTGGAAAAGTGTATAAGCCATGACTTTCATGTTTGGACTTTCTAAGCACTTTTATACAAGGGGCCTGCTGGGGATCCGCATTCTTCTTCAGTCTGTATGGGTGCTGAGTCATCAGGAAAGTTGGCCATTTGGTTTTAGGTTTCTAAATATAGAGGTGAACATTTAAAGCCCTAATCTGGGAACAGTGGACACTCGTATGCAGCTTTGGTGACCTGAATGATTTCATTCTTAACAGTGCTCCTTCTTAACAGTGCGCAGAACCAAAGCTGTGTCTGTATTACATGTACTCCTGAAAATTGTAGCTCCTATGACAAACAAAAAATAATTAATTAAAATTAAAAAATGATTAAAAGAAATATAGGAGAGTGGCAAGTTTCAGTCTCTGCTAAGGATAGCTCGTGTACTCTCGCTCTACGCAGAGGAGGTGGAACAAGTAGACTTTGGGGGAGGGAACAGAAGAGCAACCTGATTTAAGGAAGGGAGCTTAGGTTAAGCCTTACAAGGGGTGAATTTTGACTCTTCAGTTGGGTTTTAGCTATTGTGTTCAGGGGGTAAGGAGTGTGAGTTTGTRGGGGAGTCTGCCTGGAAATTGTTAGTTCTCTGAATAAATATTATCAGAGAAGACTTGTACTAACTTTTACCTTTGCCGTTGGTATGTTACACCAACATTCAGTACATGGGTTGGTGTTTTTTTTTATTTCTGATTAACTTCTGCGCACTTGGTTTGCTTGTTTGGGAACTTTGCTAAAATAGGACCTTTGACATTCAGAATGCTGTGACAGAGAATCAGAATTACAAAAAGGCGTTTTCACTTTCACTGTAGGTAAATTTGTATAATCCAGTATTAAATAGTAGGGGCTCCTTTTTAAAAAAAGTGAGGTTTTACATTGGTGATTCAGTGTTTTATTCTGACAGCATTCTGTGCCTTCTGCATAGATCCTAGCTGAAGAAATGCTTGCCGAGTGCTTCGCCACCTGAAAATGTGCGGCAGGGAGGGAGAAATCCTGTCTGGTCAACAATTACGTCAGTTGGCTGAACGCGTACATTGCCGCCAGTGGCGACGCGCCTCTCTGCCGGGGCAGGCCTCGGCCATTGCGCCTGCTGGCTGCCACCGAGGTGCCGTGGCTCACTCCGGGTTCCCCCTGCACAGGTCTGCTGCTGCAGAGCACGTGCAGCGTAGGTGCCATCTCCCCACCAGCTACCAAGGTCTTCCAGGAAAGTGAGTCCTTGAACGAGCTGTGGGGTCTGATGGATATTGTTCTGGCAGGCCAGGTATGGCCCAGGGGCGTGCCAGTGCATGGCTCTGCTTTAAGTGAAGCAAATGCGTCATTATTTAGATTGATTACAGTCCAGGTAGGCAAAACTCTTGGTGATTTTTGAATTAAGGGAAGGATATCTAGCAAGTGGATAGCAGCAGAGGAAAGACTGTTTTGAGGGAAAACAGTTTTTTCTATAAACTTTGTATCAAACTTTCATCCTGAGTACCCACAGTGTGTTTCAAGGGCTATTTTTTGTGGGTGAAATAGCTGGGAACAGAACTTCTTCACAGGGTGCAAAAAACCTGCAGCTGTATTAAGTGACAAAGTACTAGCCATTGCACCCAACATGTAGTGCTTTTGTACAGTGGCAGTTCACGTGCAGCTGATTGGCTAGTCAGAAGAAAAAAGTCATTACCTTACTATAAGATGTGAGCTTCAAAATGAGACTGTGCCCTCATTTTCTATGAGAATTTAAAACATGCAAAGTTTGAGGTTTTAAAAGTTAGTCAGCCATGTGTGAGTTACAAAACCACGAGTTAGCAACTTATGTTTAAATTTGAAATGAGTGGTTTTTATTTGCTTCTCGCTCAAAACCAATTTTATCAGTTTCCTTCCAACTGGTGTAAGCCTAAGACAAAAGATTTTACAAAAAAAGGGGGTTTCTTGACAATATTACAGCAGGAAGATGAGAAGAATCTGTTTCTGATTAAACTAGGGCGGAGGACTGCACTGACGCTTGTCTTAAAAGGTACCGTTGCCACCCTGCCCCTAGCCATAGGCTTCTTGTCTGTTGCTCTGTAACACCTGCTGAACGTGTGGAGTTTCTCAGCAGCATGTAGATGGAGTCAAGATCTCTGGGCTCCAGAAGATAAATGCCTAATGCATGACCTACAAGTGTATTTCTGCTGCCTGTGATAGATATAAAGAAAGCAAGAAAGTCCTGTTTAATTCCACTAGGAGAAAAATCAGTAAATGTTATATTATCCAGCCCTTTTTATTGGGACTTCCTAACATGTTCTTTGGAGAAGACTGAATCCTGCTTTCAATTATGCATGGTATGCTGAAGGTATTGATTTGGGACTTTATTACCAGTCTTCATTATAATTCTCTTTATTTTGGGTGCTGTCTTGGCACAGGATCAAAACCAGAATTTGTCTGTGTTTCTTAATTGAACTTCTTACTGTTATTTGTCTATTTTATACCTACAGCATTCAAAACRCTAGTTATTTCGTGTGTACTACCATTAATATATAATGGATGAAACCTTGGTACAATTAAAAAAATACAGAATGCAGCTGAGATGAGATAGAGAAATGAAATCTGACTTAGTGATTGTCTACAATATAGCCACAATTCCAGCTTAAACTCTAACATTGTGTGACCAGTTGCTATGTTTCATTTGAAGCTCGTATGAAAAGAAACATGGAAAATGCAAAATATTTCCTGCATCCACAAAACTGCTAGTGCTTCTTTCCTCCAGTGGAAGTGACACCCCCGTGTCTTTAACAGTGAGATATACACAGTTAGGTAGCAGTAATTCCTAGTAGTATCATTCGGTTTTTGTTTTCTTGTGGAATTCAATGCCATTTTCATTCAGTCTTTTTCTTCATCTGAAGGCCCTGAAGTTTCAGTCATCCTTGTTAATTCTGAAGATGCTGCTATATGAGTTGTGGTGAAACTAAATTTCCATAGAAAATGCAAATTTTGTGTATAAAATATACTTGAGGATTTCTCTAATGAATGTGCCAATGCCATGAAGGGCCCACAACAGCTTCCTAGTCAGTGGCTACTATCATGCAGCATTTAATTTATGCACAAATACAGTCCCTCTTGTAGAGACCATCTCTAATATGACATTTTTAATGTAATAAATATAATATAATAGTTTTCTTTCCCATGATTCCTAAAACCCTAGCTCAGAATTGATATAACAAATATTGTTCTGACCCACAGGAACCAAGTAAAAGTTTTGCCACCAACTTCACTCAAGACAAGATCTCATCGTAAAGAAATTTGATAGTCAGATCTGCAGCTATTGTGCATACCTGTTCAGGTAGATCTGTTGAAACTTTGATCAGTTTAATATCAAGTGTTGCTGGGCTACGTTTTCTGGGACCTTCTTGATATTTGTGGTTTTACTCTTCCAGATAGGAAATGTAGAATCTTTTGGCAAAATGAAAAGGAAAGAGAAAATCCTGCAGCTTGAGTATGTCTGTGCATTGCTACGTTGTCGGACTCGCTTTTTAAAATTAGTTTTTCAGTTCTTCTCAGAAGTGCTTTAGTAAAAGATTAATGTTGGTGTTCAGCAGTCACGGGTCAGAAGCAGTCCAGAGTCTGTATCTGCTCCTTACAGAAAAGGCCTGTAATAGAAGCAGCAGGATGACTTAATACAAAGAATTTTGAAAAAGGAAACTAAGCTGTTCTGTGTTCTCATTTATTAGACAGAGAGAGGGAACTGAAGAGTAACCTTTAAGGAACTCAGATTGCACCTGAATAATTTGCATTTAGAAAGGATGTTCCTTTCGTGTTCAATTGGTTTATTGAATCCGTGTTAGATACCTGTAAATGCTGCACAGCTTTTGCATCTCCAGTACTTTGCCTAAATGAAAGACTAACCTTTGGAATCTGGCTTGGCTATATTACATTTATGTTTAGTCTAATAGAGGTGATGAAAGTAATTGAACTGAATGGCACAAATTCCCTTGGTCCTTTAGAAGCAGCTTTAACAACAATCTCGCTTGGATGTTCAGACTGACAGGAATTAACATCATTCCTATACATAGGAACATGCTTCTGCTTGAAACAGCCTTCACAAATTCATGTTTCAGTAATCTTCTTCGAGGGCAGAGTGTGGTGCCAAAGGAGGAAAAGCGGAATATACTTTTCATTCCCATGAGAAATTAAAAAGAAGGCAAGTGCTTTGAGTGGTTAGCAAGCCTGCCTTCATTTTGATCCTACTGACCTGCCATAAAGAAACTTGAAACAAAGCTCATGTACTGAACAAAAATATTTTGAAAATGAGTATCTTAAGGAGCTGTGGGGTTGGTGTGAATGTGGTCTGAGCTCCTTTTTTTCCTCTAGTGTACAGTATATGTTGACAGTAAATTCTTCCTGCAGATAGTGGTCATGAGAAGTTTTGCCCTGGGGGTCAGACAAAAACTGTATCATCAGAAGTGTAAAAGAAATCTCGCTGTGTATGTGGGACCTCTATATAATACACCTATTTCAGCCCCTTTCYGTTTCAGCATTTTTGTGTAGCGCTCTCGGGTATCGTGTACAAAGTCTTTATGGAAAARGTAGTATTTAACAAGGTGTTTGAGACCTGTAATATTTTGGGATTTGTTTGTGATTTTTATGCAAAAGCAAAATCATACTGAAATCAGACATGAATCTAGTTTGTGAATTACATTCGGGAAGTGCTTTGTGGAAAAATACCCATAATCACTAACAGGGATTAGGGATTTAATATTCTACTTAATATACCCAGCATTAGACACATCAGATTGTAAGTAGCATTTCTGAGTTTATTCATAGCAATGACTACTTGCTTGTATTAAGGCAGGGTGATAGTTTGGTTCTGATCCTGAAAAGCAGGAAAAAGCTAATGTCTTTGTGAACTCTGCACTCACACTCTCTTTATGGGAACTCTGCAATAACGGTGCAATTGCTCTTTCGAGCGAGAGTCTGGGATCTCCTGAGTTATTCTGAATGTGTGCTAGCCTCAGTTATTGGCGTCCTGATCCCCAGATGGATTTTTTCTTCCACTGCCCTGCAGCATTCCTTGCCAAAAGGGTTACTCTTACCCTTTACCACGTGAAGGTAGGAAGGCTAGAGTTTGGAATGACAGTACTGAAAAGTGAAAACTTCTATAAAAGAGAAATCATAACTTTTTTCGCCAGAAAACCTATGTAACTTTACTTTCTGATTGTTGAATCCTGTGCCAAGAAGCTATCCAGTGAACAGTTTGCCATTGCCAAGCATCAGGACCAAATAACAAGAGCCATGGATAAGATAACCACCTTCATAAAGGGCCGCTAAAGCTATATATAAACAAAGGATTCTCAAACAACCTGGATATTTTGTACCTGTCACATCAGCAAAAAGGGCATGGCCGCAATCTTGGAGTTCAGTACAGCTGCCTAACTGTAACTGGTTATGAAGCTGCATAAGAAATTGTCCCATCCTGGTGAATAATCACCTCATCTCACTCATTGTCAACTCATTGTTAGCTCATGACTGGGTTAGAGTGAGAGTGATATGATAACGCGCGTAGCAGTAACTTTGGTACTTACGACTCACAGCTAGCGTAGAACAATGCTGCGTATTCTCAGAGATGGAGGATACTGCGCATTTGTCTTCTGTTCCTTGCTCTGCCAGTTCAAAGAATAATAAATCAGCATCAGTATCCTGCTCTATTTTCTCTAGGCACTCCAAGAATGAGATTTGGACTATTTAAGGGATCTACTAAAGCTCAGAAATAAAACATGGGTCATCTAGAACAACRGATCTTTCTGCAGTAATAGCAAAGCTTGACTGTGTGAGAAAAGAGCTTTCTTTGGAAATGGTTCAACTCTGTCTCAGAAGCTACAGAAAAGGAACATTTCTTTAATGTTGTGTGCTCCAACATAAGTACCCATATTTGTGTGCACACGTGTAAAACAAAATAAAAATTCCAAAACAAAGCAAGCTGACTTGCTCCTTCCCAGCTCCACGCAGACAAAAATCTTAGAACTGCATAGATAGCCGTTGTGTTGCTTTATGCACGCCTGAGACGTGGTTGGGAAACAATACAGAAATACATAAAAAATAGAATAAAAAATAGAAACTAATGTGCAGAAATGTCTTGTTGCTATTTTGTTTGCCTCTAAATAATGTTATAAATAAATGAGTACGTGCAATTGACCATGGATTATCTTTTACGCCTGAGGATTTAAAAACTTGTTTGGAACAAGTTTTACAGGATATTTTATAACTTCTTTGGATTTTTTTTTTACTTTTTAATAACTTGGCATATGAATTTATGAGTGTACTGTGGTACCATCATCAAAAAGAAGATCAAAATAGTGACTAGAATAAGTGAAAAGGAGATAGAACTGGCACAAAATCTGTATGGAACAAAGAAGTTACATTTATTATCTAAAGTACAGCTCCCATTGGGAACTTGGGTAGGTATCATACAAATCATGATGGAATATGTCCTCTAACGAAGGACCATTATTATGGGAAGCAGGTAGTCTCCATTTAAAATAAAAAGCTAGGCACAATTATATTAGCTGTTAGCATGCAAGCAGCTAAAGGAGCCCTGTGTGTTATTAGGCACTTACCCTTACTACCTGAAGTGGAATTGTCTGATAAGAAAATTGGGTAGGACTTTCTGTGAAAAAAATGCAAGTTGTATACAAAGTTGTCTGTATGAGTCTTATGACTGAATTTAGTGCTTTAAGGTTAAGTTTTGTTAGCAATGAAACAAATATTTTGGCTGTTCCCAAGGTCTGTGAGCTTTATTAACTACATAAATAACAAATACACTTGATATATCTGATAGCAAACTATGTTCCCTTTGCTTCCCTAGGATCCTTAAACCTTGACTGAATCCCATCATCTGAGACAGGCATTGCTTTCACTGTTGTTTCTATGACAGTTGAATGTGAATGGTGAATCTATCTTTGGAAGGCAGAAAATGAGATACGTTGTCTTTTAGTGGTCAGGTCTGATAGATATGCTCTTTTACGTGTCGGCACTGAGTCTTATATAAGATTTTGCAAAAGTGAGAATAAGTTTCCCCTAGAGAGACAGATGAAGAATAAAGGATTAATACATCTCTCCATACAATAACTCCTAATGTGAAATTCTAGCCCTATTTTTAACAATGAGAGCATTGCCACTGACTTCAGTAGGATCACAATTTTACCCCTAAGGTGCAGTTGTGCTTTCCTAGGAAAGCTAATGTATAAAATACAGCCTCTGCCAGCACATCATCAATGCAATAGCATAGAAAGAGGATAACATTCAATGACATCCGTAGCCAATAATAGCTGCTGCGCGCATCCTGTCGAGCAGTGTATTAATGTTAGTCACCAGCTTTCTGGGTTTGTATATGATTATTATCTTCGTACCTGAATGACGTAGACTCAGGATGAGTTGGGGTTCTTTGTGGAACTGTGGTTAGCATTTGTTTTTTGTCATTTTTTTTGAAACTCATCAAAGAATGTCAGATGTAGTAAAGCTTCTTTGATTTTTATTAATAAAGCACACCATTTATAACTGAGAAAGTTTAAGCCCTTCAAGGCACTGTTTAATTTTTCAGCTCTCTTTTTTGGTTCTGTCTAGTTCTGTATTAGCTTCCTATCTCAGGTCTTACCTTTTGTAATGCAGATACTGTCATGCATGTGTTTCTGGGAGGTATCTTGCACCTCATGAAAGAAGGAAAAAGACTCTTGATTGGGATCCCAGTCTTCACTGACCTCAGTAGGTAGCGTGCTGTGGACGTCAGCAACATTACAGAGTCTTTGGCCAGTATGTTTGTCCTGGTTTCGGCTAGGATAGAGTTTATTTTCTTCCTAGTGCGTTGTTTTGGATTTAGGATGAAAAGAATGTTGATAACACACTGATGTTTTTAGTTGTTGCTAAGTAGTCTACTAGTCAAGGACTTTTCAGCTTCCCATGTTCTGCCAGGTGCACAGGAAGCTGGGAGGGAGCATAGCTGGGACAGCTAGCCCAACTGGCCAACGGGGTATTCCATACCATATGACATCATGCTCAATATATAAATAGGAGGCGTGGTCCAGGAAGTAGCGATTGCTGCTTGGGTATCGCTCAGTGGGTGGTGAGCAATTGCATTGTGCATCACTCATTTTGTATATTCTATCATTATTATTATTATTATTATTTTCCCTTCCTTTTCTGTTTATTAAACTGTCTTTATCTCAACCCATGAATTTTACTTTTTTTTTTCCAATTCTCTCCCCCATCCCACTGAGGGGAGGGGGGAGTGAGCGAGCGGCTGTGTGGTGTTTGACTGCCTGCCGGGTTAAACCACAACAATGTTGCTTACAATTCATGGATTGAAGACTGTTGCTCCGTATCTTCCAGGTAAGACTAACATAGTCTTTTTGATAGGGCTGTTTAGATGTCAGCTAAGAAAATAACTCCTCGATGTGTTTGCATGAGAATGAATCCTGTAGATAAAATTATATTGTGTAACAGTTTCCTGCAGCTCTCCAGATACTTGTTAGAGTAGTCCGAAATTTAATTCAGTCTCTCCCTATGAAATTGGATCTCTACTTTGTACTTCTGATTGCTTCTCTTAGCTCGATTAATGACATGGAAGCACTTGTTCTTTCTCTGAATAGTGTCTGGGTGTCTCCTGCCAGAGCAATGGAGATCACCTTCTGCTGAGCTTATACATATATGCAGCAATAGCAGCCACAATAGGTGCTTCAGTGCACTGTGTAATATCTTCTTCCAAGTTAAGGAGGCTCTTACACATCAGTTAGTTTTTCCTTGCCTGTATTTGATTGCACACTTAAAATCAGCTGACTCTCAGATCAAGTGGTGCCTTGTAGCTTTAAGCTCAGCAGTGGCTGTTGTCTATGTCAGGGAATTCTTCTGTCACTGTAAATGGTAAAACAAGATTCATACTAAAACTGGCCCCGGAATTTCTTTGCAATGATCCTCCCTGACAAACTTCAGCTTTCTTGATTGCAAATAGGAAAACTCTTGAAGGAGTGTGTGCACGTGGTAGAGAGAACTTAAGAAGGGAAGAAAAGGATTTTATTGAGTAATTTCCAAAAATGAAGTGAAAAAAATTGATGTGTATCAAACCAGAAAGAAGTAGAACAGTAGTGTGAGGTGACAGAGTCCTTTCAGAGTCTGAAAGTACTGTAAGTTTTACTCAAGACTGGGCAAAGTTCTGCATTGTGCTATTAGATGTCACCATCCTGAGATACTCAGCTTGGCACAGTGAGACCACTTCATTGCCTCATTTCATGCTAGTGTGTTTCAGGCTACGTGCTGAGTATCTCCAGTATTTGGCTTTTTATACTATGTGCAATAGATTCAATTTTCCTATTCTTACAGGCAGTATCTTCAGCAGTATGCCCTGAAATGCCTTATGGATTCAACCTGCCCTTAATCAATGTTGCAGAGGATGCAGTTTTGATCTTTTTCTCTGATACATGAACTATGATACTAGATCCATCCTGGCATACATCTGTCAGACCAGACTAAAAGCATTCAGTTAGAGATACTTCATTACCAGAATGAGGCCAACAAATTGGAGACAATCTAAAAAACGGGGATTGAAATATAACATAGATGGGAAATAGAGGATATCTCAAAATAAGGTCATGATGGAGGACTTAAATTGCACAGACGGCAACAGGACATCCTCAAAATATGCTACAGTATCTGCATACTGATACTGACTTTTACAAATATGCAGCAAATATGGATTGTTTGTGAAAAGAACAGCTATGGGTCAAGATGTAACATAACAGAGAAAACAACTCTGCAAATATAAATATTTATTATTAGTGGACAGTAACTGCTTCCTACTAAAATTGGCAACAATGATGAATCCAACCCTCTTAATATTTATTGGAGAATTAGGAAGCTAATGAGAGAGTGCAGCAAAAAACCCTCTTCTACCTTCTAGAAAAATCAGCAAAGCTAACATTGCCAGACCATAATGAAGAATATTTCAGTGTACTAAGAGCTACTGGGCTGCAGATCCACCACTAAAAACCACCAGTGCTTGATACTGGACCAAGGAGTGAAAAATACAAAATGAAAAATCCTGCATTGACTGAAGGACATACAGAATTCTTTTCCATCTGTAGTTTTTGTGATTGTTAATACTTCTATGAAACAGTGCTGGACCGCCATAGAGCAAATTACAAGCAAGCAATGAATGTGTCTGGTTTGATCTTCGAGCCTTTTTGATTAGGTGCAGGTAAGAGTCAGTCTCATCTCTGCATACTGTGGCATGGTTTAGTATCTGCTGTTACTTTCTGGGTTGGTTTGTAGTTTAAGTCCTTAACTTACGACCTTTTTTTTTTGATTTAGCCATTGATTGCACCCCAGAAGATGTGATTCACTTGAACTACAAAATCCCCGTTTGTTGTGGTACTAATAACCGTTGTGCCTACTGAAAGCTGCAGCAGAAGAGAAGGGGAGGAGGCCTAACAGGCTTGACACCATCTTTTGTCTGTTGCAGCAAGGGGAGAGGGAAAGATGTCTAGGAATTGTCCTATCATACGCACATATACACATACATAAGCATTTTTATTTGTTTATCTAATCTCTTGGATGCCTTTTCAATGCCTGTCTTACCCCTTTGTTCTTGAAGTAAGCAAAGAAAAACTATATGACAGGCATTTAATTTTTTTCTTTCTCAAGAGCAGCTAGTGTCCCTTGTGTTGAGAAGAAAATGGGACCATGTGGAAGGCTAGATTTCAATTAACACATCAAAGGGCAGTTTGTGGGGTTTTGCCTATAACTAAGGTCTAACTGAGTTGCAGGACTGTGGGAATTTTGTGTTTTCCTATACACTCACGTATTGCATTCTTACCTCTCCTACTTCTCTACTCTTCCTCTGCTTCTCCGAAGGGGCCAAATGAAAGCAGTATAATCTTGTTGAATATATTCTATGGTTCTTGCTGATGAATTAGATGAACAGCTGCTGGGAACACTCTGGGAATACAATTTGGTGAAAAAAAAGAGATGAGATACAAACAGATTCTCTTATGATGCCATTCATGCTATATGCAGTATTATACCAGAGGGGTGGAAAGATGGGAAGGCCTAAAATTCAATTTCAATTTGAGCTGGTTTAAAAAGAAGCAATTCTACATACATTGCACCCACAAAAACATGTATTTATATGCACAAACTTTCACTTTGTAGGTAGAAACTGCACAGTTGGTTGTATACATTTGGTTTTTTGCATGCATAAGAACTTACTTTTAGAGGCACAACCATTGTACTTTCTTCTCAATATTTCCCAAACAGTTACACTAATTCTTACATTATGTAGTTCACATCTCTTCCGTGTGCTTTAAGCAAGGTTGGGAAGGGGGAGAAAGGCCTACATTTTGGCATGCAGGATGATCAAAAATCCAATCCAGAAAATGAAAAGGGACTCATTGGTATGTGTCAGTGTTCCCGCAATGTCCTCCTGCTCATATTTCTACATTGTAAAAATCCGGCATGCAATTGTGTGTTAAGACTGGAAATTAAAGCTGATCTCCTCAGTTGCCTTACAAATGCCACACACCAACTGAAGCAATGGGCATTTTGCTTTCTTGTCTTGCTACTTCAGTAAATTCCTTCTCAGGTCCTTTTCACCTAGCAGTGTCTGGGAAACACACACAGAATTAAACACGCCTGTCTACAGAAACAGGAGAGACAAACATTAGAATTACATTGATCTTTGATAAATTACCATTGAGTGTAGTTCTGATAATTCATACTATTTTGGAAAGGTTGATCAGATTTTTTGATGGGGATCTTGGTAATATAGAACATGTTATGGCCTTTGGCCACACATCCAATATTTTGAACCAGATGTCTGTGGTTTACCAACTTGTTTCCTTTTATCCCACTGCAGGCCAGTAGTGGGAATTGGATTCTTTTCTTGATTGGTTGGTTGGAACACATGAAACCCCTTGTATGCTATGTATGTTTTGTAAACTACAAGCTTGGTCTGAAAACATAACCATTTTAGAGTTCTAGGAAAGTAATTTTAAATAAATATTTTAAAATGCTATTCTGGAACAGAATTTTTTTCATGCTTAGGTAATTGGAAGAGGCCTTCTTGGTAGTTATGAAAAACAGAAAAACAAATACGTATTTTTTAAAACTAACTCTTAGAAATCATCTAAAGGTTTAATGGTAGTGATGAAGACTTCAACACGAATGATGTTTTTGTTTCTTTAAAAGGGATTGCATTAGCTCTAAGGATGAAAGTGTCATCAAATCAACTGTAACTATAGCTTGACACTTCGTGCCTCTGTGCATGTGCATAGCTTGATATTATCTAAGTACTGGTAACACTGATACCTAAGGCTACCGTGGATAAACACAGAAGGTTTCTGATGACAGCATCTTAAGCACAGGAGAAAAGCTCTTGTGTGGTTTACGATACCGTCATAACCCTGAGGTGCTGACAGAGCTTCAGTCACAGTTTTTCTGTGAGTTTTCTGTATTTCATGTGTCACTTTTGTTTCTTGTTGAAAATCATAGATATTTTTTCTCTTTAAATAAACCCAGACTAAAGTTAAGAATTAAAATCAAAATACCTTTTACTACCCTGGTTATTTTAAAAGAATTCAAAATCTCAATTTGACATCTTAATGGTTATAAAATGGATGTTTTGGACAATAGAACTGTATTTTAAGAAATAATGTAATTAATCAAGAATAATTTTTTTTTTAGTTAAATTTAACACAGCACTATGATTTTTGCCATGTGGTTGATCATATCACTCAATATGACAGTCAACTCTATCATCATTTTTAACAGAATGTAGTGAGTATTGAATGAAGCTTTTGCAAAGATACATACATGCAAGCTGGCTAAAAAAATGTTAATAGCATTTGCCATTATAAAAATCTGGGGTTTATTTATCTGTTTCTTTTTTTTTTTTTCCTGACACGTTTATGTTTTAAAATTGCTAAAGTTAGTGTTCTTTATTTTTTCATTTTCTGAATTATTTCTTATTTTACATGGAGGTTTGTTTTATTTTACTAGGGCCTTGGCTGCCTACAACAGTTCTACTGCCTAACCTATAGCAGCCAAATTAAAGGAAACAGGTTCTCTAGTACTGAAATCATTACAGGAAAAAAAAGGAGAGGGGCAGAAAAAGACCTTAAAAGGTCATCCAGTCCATCCCTGTTCTGAGACAGGAAATGGGTAACTAGGTCATCCCCGACAGATGTTTGTGTAGGCTGCTGTTAAAAACCACAAATGAAGGGGATTCCACAACCTCCATAAACCTATTCCATCTAATCTAGACTTAAAGTTGAAAGGATTTTTTTGTTGTTGTTTCTTTTTTTTTTTTTTTTCCCTTCATCTAGTCTACTCTGCTGCAAATTAAGCAATTACTTGTTATAATTCAGGTGGGTACAAAGAACTGTTGATCATGGCTTTCTGTATGCTGCCTTTTAAAATACGCATTTTCCCCCAGTCATCTTTTTCTGAGGAAGCCAAGCCCCATTCCTTCAACCTTTCCTTGTAAGTCATATTTTCAAAATAACTTATCATTCTTGTTGATTTCATTTCAACTCCATCCAAATTGTTGAAGTTGCTCTTGGAGTGCATTGCTCAAAATTGCACAGAATGCTCCAGCTGAGGCCTCAGCGGCACTGAAGATTGCAAAATAATTAGGTCCTGCATCTCACATACTGCATACTTCCTAATACATCCTGGAATGTGAAATGCCTTTCTGCAACATCATTATGTTGTTGACTCATATTTAGTTTGAAATCCACCTGAACCTTCCCATCCTTTTCTGCAATCCTGTTGCCTTGTTAAAGTGTCATCATATTATATTGATACACTCTTTTATTTTTGTCATGGGTAGTACTTAGTTTCTCTCTATGTAATACGAGCTTGTTGCAGTTATACTGTTTCTCATGTTATCTAGATATTTTGAATTCTAATCTGTTTTCCTATGTGTTTGTAACCCCCTTCCAGATTTTTTGCAAATTTTACAAGTTTACTCCCTGTTCTATTATCCAAGCTGTTCAATGAAAAATTGAATAGAATAGGATGGATGAGAAATCCCTGAAGGATGTTGCTGCAGTGCCATCCTGCTTTGTCAGGAAACTGTTGATAAATACTGTTTGGGAGAAATATTTAACTACTTGTGTGTCAACTGTTACTTGATTTCATCTACACCATTTTTTGTATTGCAGGCAAAATTAGAGACTAAAAGCTTTGTTAAAGCGCGGATATCACATTTACTGCTTCCTTCTTATTCAATAGGCCTGTTGACCTTTCTAAGAAGGAAATTAGAGAGGTTTGACGCAATAATGATCCTAAGACTACATTTTAATGTCTTACTGCTTAATTGTTTTCTATCATGTTATCTTCATGCCCATACACTAACGGCCTAATAACCTATGATAGTATCCCTCAGAGATGGATGAAGTATTTATGAAAGTTAGGTCAATTGAACTCTAATTCCGTAGACAGGCAGTATTTTCATCCTTTCTAGTCTTCTAGGACCTCCCTTGTACTCCACGAATTCTCAAAAAAAAAAAAAAAAAAAAAAACCACAAACAAACAAACAAACTACAAAAAAAACCCAGAATCGTCATGCAGAGATTATTTTATCTTTTTAAGTGCTCCAGGGTAATTTTTAGCACATTTTCCAATGGAAACACAGTTTATATAATCACACTATATGACCAGTCAGACCACACCATGCCTTCTGAAGATGTTGCTCACTTTCCAGCCAAACTGGGCTGAGTAGTGGTAGTCTCAAAGGTACCACATTTCTACAGTTTTTGTAAAAATGAGCAGGTAAATAGAGAGTCCTCCATGGCAACAAGGAATTCAGTGTAAATGAAACCATGATACCAGGCATTGGAAAACTCACAGAAGAATGTTATGAATATTCCAGCCATAAATTTCAGTCAGAGCTTTCACTCTGGGCTAATCCAAACAGGGGAGACAAGGCTACAGGGAGGCAGGCTTTATCCACTGCTTTCTGAACTACACTTTTAAGTCAGCAGGATCAGAAACTGGCATGTCTTAATATCACTTAACCCACTCCTTCCCTCTTCTGGTCTGTGCTTCTTGGACCTTTGTTAAAATTAATTGCTTTGCATATCTGATGCTAAGATTTTTGTAGACACATTAGGCAAAACAGAGCATTGAATATTTTAGTCTTCACCGTATCACATTATTTGCGATCTTTCTTGTTAGATACTGGATTTGAACCTTCTTTTGTCTCCCTTTGTGTGTGTGTGAGTGTAACCTTTTACTGTATTGTGTAACTAGGTCCTTTGCTAGTTTAACTCATTTTTGCCTCTTAGCCTTCCCGATTTAGCGTGCTATTCTTTTAAACTCATTTTTAGTCATCTGTTCTTATTTCCACTTCTTTGTGTGATTCCTTCTTTGTTTTTAGGTAATCAAATAGCTCCTGATAAAGCCTTGCTGCTCTCTTTCAGTGCTTTCTTTGCATCAGGGTAGTCTGCTGTTGTGCCTTTAATACACTTTTTTCAGTAACTGTCAGCTCTCCTATGCTCCCATTTCCTTCTGAATTTCTTCCAAAAGATCTACCCACCCATTCATTCCCTAAGCCAACTAAAATCTGCTTTTGGAAGCCCATTCTCTTTCTGCCACTCCATGCTTTCTTTGGCATCATTAATTTTATTGTTTTGTGATCAGTTTTATATGTATACCTTCCACCTTTGTCTTAATCAGGAAGTATTAACTGATAAGCTAAATAATATGCAAAACAGCCTTTCCTCTCTTATCTCCTCAACTGTCTGAAATCACAAGTAGTTGTTCTCAGTACCCATCAGGAATGTGCTGGGCAGCTTGTCTCCTATACGGCTTTTTTCCAGGACCTTGTGTGTGTGGAGGGGTGGTGGGTGGGAAGGAAAGGTTGTCCCAAATCTGCTGACTATGGGGCTGTTATCTTTTTCTTGGAGAGGTATGACGTGTCTGGACAGAACCAGGGATAGGACACTGGACTAGGTGGGTGTGAGATCAGATGGAGCAAAGCAGCTCCCCTATTCCCAGCACAGGGGGCATTGTGGAGTGAGGCAGCAGACCAGCTCACCTGGAGCTGGAAGGGAACAGAGGTGGGGAATCTGTAAATTATAATACTGTCATTTTAATATCTAATATTTCATCATCTGTCAGGCTTATTGTTGATGTTATTCGGCCAAAATTTGAAGGCCTGATTCAACAGTTACAAAAAAACCCAACAACCCTAAACTGGTATGACTTTTGCCTGAAAAAAGCATCAAGACATGCCCCATTGCTATGAGAAACCACATACAGACATGGCTTTCTGCAAACACTGTCTGTCTCTAATGGCTTAAAATCAAAGGCAACAAAATAAGCTCCAGGAAAGACAGGTACTTCAGGAAAGAAGATATAAAGTGTAAAGAGTGAGACAGAAGTATGAAAGATGTGTGGAAAAGCATGAGCTTAAAAAAAGATGGAGAGGAAGCCTGACAGATAAGAGGGGCCTGTTTACCTGAGAGCAGCGTTGTAAGAGGAATAGTCTGAGTGTAGGAAAAAATTGCAGGGAATAGCAGACAAGTAGATTGCAAGGGACACGGGAGGAAAAGTGATAGAATAAAATGAACACAGACAGGTGGGGAAAAAGAAAGTGAATGTAGCATCCATCAGGATGGGGTTTTTCCTTTCTTCACCAGGGAACATTTAAAACCAAATTATTTGTTATTAAAATGACATACACAAGAAAGGGTTGTAAAACTGTCCTTGATTCTGACTGGAATGTAGCTAATAATCTTAGTAGCTAGAGCAGGGAGACTGGAGTCGAGAGGAACATTTCTATGGTTAAAAAAACCCCACCGTTTAATTTTTGTGTTTGGTTTGAAGGGAAGCTGTTTCCAGGCTTCTTAAGGATTTGGAGTACAAATAATCATAGCAGAGGTGGATCACTGGATCTGACTGATGGTGATGATATCAAAGGTATGATAAATGCAGTTTATGACAATTACATAGATGATAAAAATAGATCTGTGCTTACATGGTGTTTGTGTCTATTTCTCGAACGTAGGCTTAATGTGATACCATTTTTTTCATTTTGGCTTCTCTGCATCTTGATATGCTGGTATATTTAGGGAAGATATTTTTGCTAGTATATTATTTATGTATGTTTTTGTTACTTTGCAACTCAGAGTTGCTAGCAAGTGCTATATTAAAAAAATTATAAAGCATGTAGTGCAGTATATGGCTCAGGGAGACAGCTGTAATTGTGAGCCTCAAAATTGATTTAATCAAGATCTAAATAACTTTTTCCTATAAAAATATTATTGCTCTAAATCAGTTTTAGAAAACTTTAACTAAACTTGAAAATTAATGTTAGTACAATTGCAACATTCCTATTTGCTCATAAATAGAAATGCTATGTGAGAATCAGGTGCAGAAGCTGTTACAATCTGAAATGGTGTTCTGTGACAGCAATGCACTTGCTGTCACAGTCACTTGGCATTTTACCTTGTACTAGTGCCAAAACTGCATTTTGAATCTTCTGAGCTACAGGACACAGACTGGAAGATTCTAGTCATCATTCCAGCCCAGACTGGCCAGGAGCACGCTGGTCTGATACAGGAAGGGTCCATACATGTGCTCAGCTGTGTCAGGAGAAGGAAGGACAGAGTGTTTGAGCTACAAACTTCCAGCATTCACCAAGACAGAAAACAGTATTTTCTTCTCCCAGGTTATGTTTTCCCAGCATACTACATTCCATCTAACCTAGAAATGTCATAAATACATCATTTTGATGATGAAATAATTTAGGCGTTTTCTACTCAAGCTGCTGTACCAGTATGTCTATTTAGTTACAAGAATATTTTTCTACTATGATAGTTAAATCAGATTGGCTGCTGGTGTTCRCATAGTTATAGGGTGTGTGTACGTCCTTCTATATATGGAGTAGGCGAGTGCATGTGTACATGTGTGTATACATATATCTATGTATAAAATTCATATATATTGGCAAATATACTGGCAAATATACAGTGTGGCATACTGTAATAGCTTATGCTTTAAGAAAATACTGCTACAGGTCTATTATCCAAAGTGCTAGGATGACAGGGAACGAACAAAGAATTTGAAGCCTTCTTAACAAACAAAACCTCAGTTTCACTGGCATTGCAAATAATTGATGGGCTAAATCAAAGGACTTGAATATTGCTTACAGAAGAGAATTGCTTGTTTGAGAAAAGGATAGAAAAAAGGCTGGGTTGCTCTACTGTCTGTTGAAGAAGGTAACTTGCTCCAAGTCCAAGAAGATGGAAGAAGGCTACATATTAAATATTTCTGATTAAATATATGAAAAGGTAAAAAGAAGAGATGTAATAGCCTTGTTGGGCATATTTTAGAACTCTTAATCAAAAGAAGCAGGTGAAGGAAATAGATACCAAAAGCATCTGAAGTAAAGACACTAATGATCTCCGATTCCTGATGTTTTCCTGATCTCTAGTTGATAGAGACTGATTTAAGTTTGGAAGCATATAGTTTAATACTTTTCCAGGGATGTTGTCATTTATCATAATTCTGGAAACTCTTGACTTTCATTCCTAGAAGTACAAGCCTGCTAAATCAAGTTCCTCTTCTACCTCTACTTCTTCTGATTGTCCTGTGAATTTGAGGCCTTCCTTCTAATTATTGACATAATTAGAAAATGGTCTTATTTAGAACCTATATGTAAACATATGTTATTCATATAATCGGTTCCCTGACCTGATCAGTCACTACTCCCAGGTACTGCAGTATCTGCTGCTTGCATGAAACCTAAGCCAGTGAATATCAAATTGATTTTGGTGGGGAAAAGAGAGATAAGACGTACTCAGTTATTAAGAACATGTATTATTTGATGTTAATAGAGTACGTATTTTTGACGAGAACACCAAAATGTATTTGGTGCCTGTGAACAGTGAAGGTGAAGGTCTCAGAATAGGGAAGAAACTATAATCTCTCTGTAATTGGTCCCACAATCATAGCATATTCTTCCTCAAGAACATCTGGGATAAACTCTGGATTTTACCACATGTAATGTTTGAAATGATGTCTCTCTGTTCTGTAAAGGATGTATGTAAAAGTTTTGAAATTGACATTTGACCTGAGTGCATGGTTACCTTTATAGATGCAATGCAGATATCTCCAGAAACTTGCTCCTGCTGTAATCTTCCTTATTTTCACTATGCAGCTCATCAATTCTTTTCTTTAAGCCCTTTCTTTCACTATCTGCCAGTTAACTTCTCTTACTTTTCTAAAGATTTAGGGGTAGATTGTGAACTTACTGTGATAGAAGTTTCTTGCACAAATAATTCCAGTGGCAAAGTTGAAAGCTCTCACAGTTTTAATGTTTTTCAGGATTTTTGTTGCTTGGCTTTTTTATCTTTGGAATAATTAAATTTCATGACGCTTTTCTGTTCTTCAAGTGYCCTTGATTCAAGGGTTACTACTGTGATAAACCTTGCTAACTTCCATTTGACACATTCTCATGAGAAAAACAGCACATAGGCATTTCACTCCTCTCCATTCTGATCTGAATTTTGAGGTCCTCTTCCTTAGCAGTTAGCAAAACTACATGAGCTTTCTTGGGCTTCGCCTGGCGTCAAGCCTTCCCTTGTAGGTAGGTATGTAGCACCTTCTTCATGATTATCCAGTGCAATCCCACTGAAAGGGGATTCCCCCATATCTACTGCCTCAAGTTATGCCTGATGTTGATGATATGCAATGTTTACATAGGAAACCTTGAGAGCTGACTATTCTGCTCCTGAAAACTAGAAGGCAAAGAAAAAGATCTAATATTTATTGTATTTTTTAAAAAGAATGAGTAATACTTATTCAGTATTTGAGTTGGATTTAGTTTTTAACATTTTGGGTGGGTGACGCTGAGCTCMCTGCTCACCACTGTGGGAGAGAGGTTATCCATCTGGACACTTGACCATAAAGTTTTCTCGCAAAATGAAGGCAGGGCATTCAAGGAAAAGCATTATGTATATTTATGATGCTATGTAATAAGGGAAGTCTTTTAGAATATGTTTGGAAATTTCTAAAAGGTATTAAGATGTTCTTCTCTCCTGCCATGATACTATTAAACTAGTAACACTGAAGCAATGTGGCTTTACAAATAAAGGGATACCTTAAAATCACCGTCAGCTCCAATACATTAAGAAAGTAGTTTTTCTATGAACTACAGAAGGGAAATATACCAGCTCCATGTATTTTTAAAGTTATATAGATTGTCTCATCTGGAGATGATCTATGTAATTCACACTCTGCTTTCAATCTACATCAACAGCTCACAAAAACAAGAGATATAGCTCTGCTGTATTATGAAAAGTAGACCCCAACCTGTATTTTGCAGCCGGTACCCATTTCTGCCAAGCAGCAGGAGCTGTGTTCAATGAGTGCTCTGGTGGGGAGTCCTGCAGTACGTGCCCACTCCTGGTCCCTCAGTGAAATGCCTTCTAACACATAACGAGATATTGCGAAGATCTGATTATTTTACATAGTGCTGATTTATGACAGTTTAAAAGACATCTTGGCATTTTTATAATATTTAAACTGCACATCTGATAGAAGAAGTAATGAATGGGATTTTCCTCTTCATACCCTGTTCCCCTAGTCAAAGCGACTGATGCTTTATTTAAACAAGGAGTCCCAACCGTATCAGTGGAATGACTTACAGGCAACAGTTTGTAAGCAAAAGTGGCAGAAAGAATGCTTGTTTAGGTATGTTTTTGTAAGGGTAGAGGGGTTTGTGTTAAGTGGATGCAAATGAGTATAAACAAGGAGACTGAATTTCTTTAACTTATTGCTTCTTACTTGGCAGATTTTAAAACCCCTGTGCTGCAGCAGGATATACTCATCAGGAAATGAGGTGCACATTCACTTATGCTATCGTATGGATTGTGGGATTATGAGTATGTTTTGTTTTTAACCTTGCAAGAAGTTTCTATGCCAGCTGCTAAATATTAATATTGCAGTCAGAGTGAACTAGCACTGTTTTACTTCATGCCTAAGTACTAGCAATTTCCTGGTGTAATTTGCTTAGGTAAAGCCTGAGAAGTCTTCTCTAGGATCAAGTCCTTAAAAACAAGTAAGTCTTGGTTGAAGTATCAGATCACTTCTCTCTGCCAAAAAAAAATGTATAGCTGTTACTAAATATATGTCCTGGGACAGACTTATTTAGCACGTAAGCATACTAATTTTTACTTCAAGTTAATACCAAATTGCTAAGAAACTTGTAGCTATGCTGTATACTTGTGGGAGGTGAAGATCTTCGATAATTTGACAGATGTAACTTTAAAAGGAAGAGAGAGAATTGGTAATATCTGTGTTGTGCACAGATCTGCAACCCAACATTAGTAATCTATTTCTGCCATTCTCAAATAGAGGGGAAAGTAAGTTAGTAGATGGCCAGGATCTCTCCACACAGCAACCACAAAATGAGCGCCATGCCTGGCTGATGAATATACTTCTTAATATATGCATAATGCAATATATCTGCAAACCATGGTATTTAAGTAATCAAAGTCATTGTCATACTTAAGTTGCACTCATAAATTAAAAGGCTTTGTTCCAGAACTGACTTTGCCATGTATCTCACATTCTCAGTGAAGACCATGTTAGTTTTAAGGAAGGAAAAACTGAAAATTCGGTTTAAATTCCGCTATGTCTGCACTTCAGTCTAACTCAAGGCGGAGAGGTAYGTTTTGAAAGATGCACAGGTCAGGGTTGGTGCCCAGCTGGGAGCCTCAGCCTGTTGGGTGAGGCAGGTGAGAGGTGGTAGGGCCTGGCACATAGCTCCTGCCCGAGTTTCACCTCATCTGGTGGGAGCTGCTGCTCTGCAGCGAGGCAGGTTACACCTTCTCCCTCAGGACAACAGCTTCTCTCGGGTCCCCCCGAGTCTCTACCGCCACGCCGKCCTGTTCGGGAAAAGAAAAACACTTGAAATGCGGCAGACCCCTGCCAGCCCCTGGAAGAAAAGCTGCAAAAACAACGTTCACCTAGACCGTGCTGGGAAGCGCCCCGTTCAGCCCCGCTGTTACTGCCCGTACTTACCGCAGCAGCGGGCTGGGCTCGCCCCGCGCGGTCCCACGCCGGGGTGGTGCCGGGTGGCGCGGTCCGGGCCGCGGCGCGTACGGGTTCCGCTCCCGCCGCCGCGCCTTCCCCCGCGCCCCGCCACCATGGCCATGGTGGCGGGGCGCGGGGGAAGGCGCGGGGGCTCCGGCGCGGGCAGACCGGGCCGCCCAGGAGACCTGGACGGAGGGAATCGCCGCGGCCTCGGGGGAGCCACCCTCGGCCCCGCCGCGGCGGCCGGCGGAGCGCTGCCCGCGGCGCCGAAGGTGCGCGCGGGGGCGGGGGCGCTGAGGGAGGTCCCCGCCGCGGGACGGGCGTGCGTGGGGAGGGGGGTCAGCCGGCGGGCGGCTGCGGGCCGGCCCAGGGCAGGGGCTGGGCGGCGGGGCCGGTGCGTGCGCGGGGGGCGCCGCTCCCTGCCCGCCGCCCCTGGGCGGCTACAGCGCGGCTGGGCTCGACTGGGCGCCGGCGGAGCGCGGCGCTCGCTCGGCTCGCGATCGTGTTTGCGCATGACCCCTCCCCGCCTGAGCCCTCCCCTCCCCGGCGGCAGCGGCGGCGGCGGGGAAGGTTAGCCTCAGACACAGGCGGCTGCTCGGCGGCGGCGGCCGCGGCGACGCAGTGCAGAGGTGCGGGCAGGTTGCGCTGGCCCCGCGCCCCGTCTCTCCCGCGCCCCGCCTGCCTCCGGAGCCCGCTCCCCGCCGGCGGCCTCCCCGCGCCGGTGTCGGGCCGGCCCCCCGGCCATGAGCGCGGCGCTGGGTGTCCCCCCGCCGCGCCGCCTCCCCCGCCGCCCCCGGCGGCTGCCGGGCTCCAGGAAAGTAGCTTGATGAGTGTCCAAAGTAGCAGTGGAAGTTTGGAGGGGCCGCCATCTTGGTCCCGGCTCTCCACGTCCCCACCGAGCCTGCAGGGCTGCTCCGCGGCGGCGGCCTCCCAGCTCCACGGCGCGCCGCCCGGCAAGCCGCCCAAGGAAGGTAACCAGCGCGCCGCGGGGCTGTGCGGGGGGCCCGGCCCTCGGGGAGGGGCCCGGCAGCCGCCGCCGGAGGCCGGTCCCGGGCTGGCGGGGAACGGCGGCGGGAGAGGCTGGTGCCCGCGGCAGCGGTGCGGGGTCAGTGCTGGGCCCGGTGGCGGCGAGGGGAGCCTCGGGCGCTGGGCGAGCGGGGCCCCGCCGCCCCCGCCCGCGCCTCCCGCCGCCGCTCGTGAGCGCGGCGGCGCGTCGTTGTTCCCCCCCCTGCCGCCGGGCCGCGGAGGCGGATCGGCCGCGCTCCCTCCGCTCCCGGGCCGTCCGCCCGCCGCCGCCGCTCGCGTCTCCTCCCGCGGCGGCTCTCTTCGGGCGGCCGCTCGCCGCGTCCTCCCCGAAATCGGTTCCCCTCCGCCAGCGGCAAAGTAAAAGTGCTGCGCCGGAGGACGCGGCCGTTGTTGCTGGATGGAGGGAGTCGGGCACTTTTGGCATCATGGAGGTGGGGAGGAGAGAGGGGCCGACACCGGAGGGCTCGTCCCCGTGGGGAAGGCGCCCTCGGGGGCGGCCGGTTTTACGGCCAGAAGTGACAGGGCGCTTTACGGCCACCACGGAATGACTGCAACTTTCTCCTGTCCTCCATCACGCCTTAGATGATAATATTTTTCTCCTCCCTCCCCTGCTCCTCCCCTCTTGTGTTACACCGACAGCGGCAGCAGGGTGTTGTGGGTGTTTGCAGGGAATATCTGTATGAAGGTTATGAGCAAACAAGTCCCTTCGCTATTCCCTTTCGGGTATTGTCTGGTTTTCCTCCTTGCGTTGAAATGTATTGCCACAAGATGTAGCAGTTATACAGCTAGTGAATTGCTTGGTGCTTTTAGCTAAAATAACTACTTGCTGAACGCCGGTTAGTGGCGGAGGAGAACTTTTATACATGGATACTTGCATACCGAGCAGTTGTATAATTTTACTTGATTTGCCCCAGTTTAATGAATACCATGTAGTGTTTCTTGTAGTGTCTGCAAAACGTCATCGCCCAAGCAGGAAACTTGCTAACTTAAAATGGAAATAATAGTGAAAATGGGGAGTCTTTGTTTTTCAGGTCTTCCTGTAGCTGCTTGCTTGCTTTTTTTTTTTTTTTTTTGGTTGATAAGCGGTGTAAGGACTTGGTAACAGGGATTCGACATCCTGACAACGTATAACACAGTCCCTGTTTCTCCATTTTCCACGCCAGTAGTTGTCAGACTTGTATCACTCTGTGTCACTTTTGCACACGCTCCTGCAGGTAGATTGACATGAAATGCTCTAGAAAATACCTGGAAAGGAATTATGGTGTATGTTAAAGATGCTGAGTAAAGTGGCAGGCATTTTGTGCTCGTCTTCTCTGGGAAACTGAAGCTCTTAGAAAAACAACAACCACCGGTCAAATATGTAGTTTAAGTTTATCGAGAGTAGGTTCTTCAGTGATGCAACACTTGTTATGAATATGCGTGCATATAATATTCACGTAGAGTGTACACGTGAGGTATTTTTGGAGGTATTTCAGATACCTGGCATACAAGCCTGAAACGATCATTGCAGCACAACTTATACATCAATTTATTTTAAAGAAAAATGGTGTTCCTTGAGTACCTCTATTTAGACAAGGAAAAACATTTTTGTGAAATTAATTTTTAACGTGATGATGATGATGCTTTTTAGTTTTCTCTTTCTTACTACTCATGCTGTTGGGTTTTTCTGGGTACTGTAATTTACATCCCCTGATACAGATTCAGGGGTTACAGAGTAATCAAAACCCTGGTGTTTGCTTGGTACTATAATGTACTGTTTGCATGGTGTTCCTGGGTTGTGATAATTGTGCGTCCTCACTAGGTAGTTCTGTTTGAAAATCAGCATAAGCTGCCAGCCATGCTTGGGTTTATATTTTGCGTTCATGCTCGTGGGATGTTATCAGCATACCTTACTTTATGTACGTACATTTTACAATGAAGTATCTTCCCTGAAAGCAATAGGCCCTGAAATATAAACATGTCAGTATGTTCATAGACGTAGGCTTATATATGTGAAAGAATGATGTCAGAGCAAACTAATAAGCGTGCAGTATTTGCAGTGCAGTGTATTTATAGGAGTTTGTGCTCTCATCGATTCTGAACTTGTGATACCTTGTGATGTTAACAGAGGTTATGAGCTTTGGAGCAGTGCACGAGGCTGCTGGCCCATACTGGATCAGAGCTGCATAGCTGCTAATGCCTGTGCCGGTTTTGAGTGGGTAATATTTCCAGATACAGTGCATTTGGCGCTTGGGCTGAGCTTGTGGCCCGGCCTGGCCTTCTTGTTTGTGGATTCAAATCCCTTTGGTTGGCTTCTGTGACAGTTACGCCCATGTTGCCCGCAGATGCACCGGCCTTCACTGAGTGCACCACGTGTGCTGTGGTTTATCCAACCTTACCTGTGATTCACTGTGARAGTTTGGCATGAACCCACATCTCTCATATGGGCTTTTAAAGGTTCTGATTTATTAAGAACAGAAACCCCCAGCACCCTGATTTAGGAAGTCCTAAAAATATTCTCTGAAGCTCTAGTGTGGAGAAAGCAAAAAGAAAAGCTCTGGCATATATAACTATCRCACAGTTATTTTTTTAAAAAAATGCAATGCCTTGTCAGTATCAAAAAGGGACTAGTTGGGAAATACAGGTGAAATTAAAGAAAATAATTAATCTTTTTTGAAATGCACTACAACATTGCAGCAACGTTTCTCATTGGATCTCACGTTATCTTCTATATCTTGACTTACATGGGCATCATGGCTTAGCTGCATAGATTTGAATTTATGTTTTAAGGTTTTAAAATGAAAGGACTGGGGTGGACTTGAACACAATTGCATCTGTACACTTTTATTGTACCAGAACTGTCACTTGTTTGCATTTCAGTATAGCTTGTAAATGTCTGTAGTTCCGTCAATTGTTTTATATGCCAATAACTTATGTGTGGGATATGTGGTCGCTTATTCAAGAGCCCTGCAGTAGATGCTGTCAGGAATTTAGGACTGTTATGCAGTACCATTTTACATATTACATACAGTATGTGCCTGTGTAGCTAAATCTTGTGCCACAGCTCGTATAATTGCAATCAGGCAACTTCATGTTTGAAGTTTCTTGACTTCTGACTGCTTTATGCATGTAACTAAAAAGACCAAAGTGCATAGCTGGAAAGTGCTGCTTTGTAAGTGGGGGATATTCAGGCCATTGCTGACAAGGCAGAGAGGCAGAAGAGATTTTGGGGAGATACMTATGCGTGTCTTGGAATAGCTTCTCTTTTGAGGTTGGGGGCAGTGCCACAGTGTCTGGTAGTCAAGCATGATGCTTTGCCAGTTACTTTTTGTGTGTGCTGTTGGCTTTGAACACTTTACTAAAAGCAAAACAGAATGCCAGATGCAACTTTGAATTACCGCAACAGGAATGTGAATTTCAGTTTTCAAATTTGAGCCCAAATTAACGTATGATGACAAAATGGTAAATAAACTCATGACATGTATTTGACACTCTTTGAAGAACTAATGTTGTAGGTGTAGCAAATTTTGTTGGTTACTTTTCATTAATGTATGTTATTTGTATTTATTGTTACCTAAAATGTGATGGTAGTTGTCTGTCTGAGCATAAAGGTACAGTTTATTTCCTCCTTAAGTTTCCAGTCTAGAAGATGTTTCTAGATGCCAGGTTGTGTCACATATGCTACATACAGTATTAGTCCATGAACACGAAAGCTGCCTGATCTTATTAAAACTTCCAGGGTTGGTTTTTTCTGTTGTTTGCTTGTAGTGTAAAAACTCAGCTGCTTTATTTGCTTAACCAGTAAGTTCTCAGTAAGTTTGTTGTTTTTTTATCATTCAGCTGTAGATTGAGAATTTTATGGATTTGGCCGGTTTATGTGGGAGCAGAGGAGAATGGGAACACTTCGCGTTTAAAGATGATGGTATATTTTTACTTAGGATGAGCACAGCAATCATAAAAGGTTATTTAGGCTGGCTGTAGCATGTACAGGTGTTGTGYAAGACTTCATGTTGTTCCACTGATATGCACAGATTCTAGCTTGTGATATTATTGCTGGTTTTGTTGCAGATGTGTTTCTCGTAGTGAGCTGATGCTTACGCCAAATTCTTACAAGATTTTATAGCATGCCCAAATGAGAAATGGGAAGAGATGACCTTTTTTTTTAATCTGGGCCCTTGTTTGAATCTGGTTTTCTAAAAGGCAAGTGCTGCAGAGAATAGAGCAAATTAGTACTTGGGTGATTGTTTTGTTTTAATTCTGTTTTAACTTGCCTAGAATGGAATTTCCCATTAACCTAGTCCATTTTAAATGGAGAGAGAATCAATATCTTTAAGGACAGGCTGTATTTATTTATTATTATCTCCATTCAAATAAAAAGCTTGTTATTTCTCTCATTCTTTTTTTCCCTATACGTTTTTTTCTTGTTTGCTTTTTCTTTCAGCAAGTAAATTTTTTTCTTCAGCAAGCTGAAGTAAACTTGCTTATTAGTAATAACTCTGGTCTGCAATTAGTCTTGACATTTCTTTGGATTTTCTTAGAGCCTGGTAATCGTAAATGGTTGCAAAATACTGTTGGGACTCCTGGGAAAGGCTACTGTATATATGTGCATCATGGTCAAAGTTAGGTCTGTAGAATTTTGCTACCTGAAGAATGGAGATTATGGAAATATGACAGGCTTAAATAATCCTTCATGCTTTCTGTGTTCTTGATAGAAGGTTGTGTTTTGAAGTAGTACTTGCTCCCAATCCAGATTACTCCCATACTAAATTTCTTGCCTCCATGCTGAGTTTTTTTACACAAGAAAATGTTGTAGTAAATTGTGTTTATGCAGTAGAGTATTTCCTGAACTCTAGCTCCCCTAAAACATAAAAGCACACGAGCAGGGGGAAGAAAAGCTTTGTCTTTATGAACTTCTTTCTGTTGGCTTGGTGTGTTTCAGCTGTGAAAGAGGAAAAGGGAAATTTGGTTTGCCAAATTGCTCCGCGTGGAGGTGAAGGTGAGTAGAGGAAGAAGAGTGGTCAGGGTTTCTGTTGAGAATGCCGGTGCTCCAGTTGTGATTGCTGGAGAGCGGTTAAACAGAAACTGGCCACCATAATATAGCCCAGTTTCTCAGGTTTGCAAGTGGAAAACTTCTAATGGTTGCTGAAGATAACAAGGGACGAGTACTGCACTTTATGTTCAGTACTTAAGGATCAAGTTCGGTAGCAGTAGAGAAGGGTTAGTGAGCATCAGAAGGTATTTTGAATCCTACATTTCCCTTCATCTTGACTCCATCCTTATGAGATGCTCCTTTTGGGATAGAAACTAAGGATCTGCTTCCTTCCCAGGCACCTTCTCTCTGGAGGTCTTACTCCTTCCTTTCGTTCCTGAGCAGAGTGCTGGCATATGCCAGCAAAAAAATCCTGGCAACCAGCCTTTCCCTGGGGAGGATGCAGTAGGTGGTGGGAACATGAATGCTTGTAAGCTTTAATCAACCTCAGTCAAACTTAGTCCCAGAAGAGGGGAGCAGAAGGGCTTAAGTGGGGTTGGACGTGCTGAAGATGGACGGGGGAAGGCTGGGGCTGTGCGAGCCTCCGGGGGTGGGTCCGTGCTGGAGGGATTGACTGAAATCAGAGTGATTATATTACTAATTTTAATCATGACTTAAATCAGTGAGCAGGAAATCCTGATTAAATAATTGTTTTTAATTTTATTTTGCATTTGTGCTTAATTATTTTCCTAAAGAAAAGTTGATTCTAATTGGTCTAATTTGATCATGCCTCTTGCTAGGCAGGAGGGTATGCATCTATATGCATTTATTTAAGTAGTTATGCAGCTTAGATTCTTAATGTTTAAGAAACATAATTCACCATGCTTTAGACAGCTTTTCGCTAACTTTATTAGCTAAATAAAATGAATCCTAATTGTGCTAGATACATAAGAAGAAACAAATATATCCAAATGTGTTTTGCATTTAAACCAGATTAAGTAGAAATGTCTGTAGTTTGTGAAGTGAGTCAGTTATTTCTGGTCACCGTGCCTTGCAAGGTTCGGAGTTAATAGATCAAATTCAGTCACCGTTCCTTCTTGTTCATCATTTGGAAAAGAAAGCCAGGCTTTCCTGCTTTCCGAGTTGTCAGTTGCTCTTTAGCAGTTCCGAGTGAACCCACTGTTGAAGTGGCTGAACAAACGAAAATGGCAGAAGTGGTTGCTGGTGAAAGCTGGTCGAGTGCTTCAGAGCTCCGGTTCGGGTGGCTTGACGGCGGCTTCCAGCGATGTGATGGTTTGGCTGCCAGCAGAGCATTAAAGTTTATATTGTTTGAATGTATTTTTCCCTTGTATGAATTTAATAGATCATAAACTTTAAACCTCACCATAGATTCTTATCGCTCCAAGTTTAGCTTAAATGTTTTAACGCTGGAGCGTATTTTTAAAATATGCAAATAAGAAAAATTATCCACCCTGTGCTCAAAAGGCCTTTTTAGCTTTAGCTGGAGAGGCTCTGAGGCTGACAACTGTTCTCCAAGGATTTAGAGGGAAAGCTAGGGGTTGTTGGATGATTACACAACTGGGATGGGAATCTGATCGCTTTGGAATGGGAAACTTAATTTACTGGAGCTTTTGCGTGAAACTAAACGTCACAGAGAAGGTCCGTATTCCCTGGGACTGCCTCCGGTTGCTGAGAGGTGGCAGCAGGAGCATTAAGCAATGTATCTTGCCTCATCGTATCTGCACAGTTTTAAGTGGGTGGAAACTTAAAGGCCACGGCGCTTTCTTTATAACGTCCTTAAGAACAAAGCACTCTGCACTTCGGATTTTAAGAGATGAGGATGGTGGTAAGAAACTCCAAAGTGCCTTTTACAGGAAATGAAGCCCAACCATAATTACTTGGAGATTGGCAAGTACTGGATTCACTTTCTTTGGACTTCTAATACAGCTATACCTATAAGAGAAAATATCTTTTTTGAGGAATAACAGGAAATCTTGATGCTTTTAGAAAAATCCATGGTATAATGTCACATACACCCAACCTTTTAGGTATTTAATTTTATGACTGTACCTTGAGCTCAGAGCATATAGATGCTTCAAGCACTGTGTCCTGCAGCTGTAGCTTCTGGTGGATTGCAAATTTTTATTTTTTTGGTAAGTAATAGAACCTCTGAACTATATGCATAAGGGCAACAAATTCAAAAGTAATGTTAAATATACAAATAAATATTTAAGTTGCTTTTCATAACTCCTGGAGGTCTGAAAGAATATAATTTAGATCCTGGTCTTCACTTGGTGGGTCTCTGATGCCCTTGGGATCACGCAGCTTTAACAGCAGAGGTATTTCACATTTCTCTTCACCAYTGAACTCTTGGACCTCTTGATTCTATGGAGACAAACTCAAATGATGCTACAAGTAGGATTTCTAATACTTCTTTCTTTCACCCCTGTGGCTTAGGCTAATCAGGCCTGTACGCTCCATAGTTGTATTTGTTAAGTATTGTTTTTTCTAGTTAATGCTGTGTTCTCATAGGTTCCACAGTTTTGTCCTAAATTTTGCAGCTGTACTTCAGCCAATGCTTTTTTTTTTTCGTGCCCCGATACCCTTTGTCTAGCTATTTGGGTCCTCAGGAAGGTTGCAGTCTTTGCTGTTTCTTAGCTTATGCCTAGTAAAAGTGATGAGAGTAGTAGTGTCCTTTAATAAGTTGATATTTTCATTATAAAGCTATTGAAAATAAAATCCACACATTTGTTTTAGTTGTGGTAGTGGTGATTATAGATTATTAAGAGTAGGTTTATTGGTAGTAGTCACTAGGGTTTTTGTTTCTCTTGCGAGTCAGTTATTCCTTGACTTGGCTGCTGTTTGGGAGTGGTTGCTGTGTCTTTGATCCATGTTTTAGAAACTTTTTGATAATTAGTGTTGCATTTTAGTTTCAGTAGTTTTATTCACAGTACTGAACTATGGTAAAAGGCTATCTTGCAAGTTTTCTACAAGCTTTAACTTTGAATAAAGTGGGGTAATTCTTGTTAGAGTACCTTTGTATTTAGTGTTATGAAGGGCCATTACGAGGAGTGGGATTTTCATGTTTTAAAGTTACTATAGGAAACAAATAGAAGTAATTCCTGAAGGTGCAGGTTTAGAATTTTTAAATGAGATACAAAAAGCACTTTTTGCTGTGCATGTTACTGCCTCAGTATGTGATTGCTTTTTGTGAAGTTCATTGCCTATTTAATTTACCTCTACTTATATAATCAGATTGCATATTACCTCTTTCTAATTAAATTGTATTATTAAATGATTGTGATACTAATAATGCCTAAGAGGGGTAACACCAGTATTCAAACTATGAAAGGCAAATATCATGGTCTTTGCTTCCTTGTTAGATGGTATTTTGTATTCTGCATCCATAGATTTTTTTTTTTTTTTTCTTCAGTCCCTTGCTTGATACATGCTGTCATGTCCAGAACATCCAAGTGGTTAGTATGAAGGAAGAGGCAATTTTATATATCATGCATGTACACACTTTTATATATACACACAATGTGTGTGTGAAGTCTTGATGAGCTGTCTGTTTAGTCATTAGGAATACTAATGTTGTTGTTAGGACCCTGCATCCCCCGTAGCAGTCTCATAAACAAGCTAAGCTTACACAAAAACTTCAGCTGCTTTTCAGTAAAAATGTTCTGAATTCCTGTTGTCTCTTATCACATACTTTTTAAAAACGTGTATCCTTTTTTCAAATATGTAATTTTGTTAAACCTGCTGATGAGTGTTACAGATGATACAAAATTTGGCTGCTAGATTAATAGTGCTGATTTTGCCTTATCTTGAGTTTTAGCTTTTTATATTGCTGTTTGCTTTTAAACAGAAGAATAGAAACATGTAGAGTTCACAAAAAAGCAGAGTCTGGTTGTGTATTAGATTATATATTAATATTATATTTCTTGTATTTTTCTCCCTATTTGTTATACTCGCAACATATATCATAATTTGAGAATGAAATATTGAAGTTATGACAACAAAATGATTTCCAGTAAATGACCTTAATAGCGATTTTCTCCCCCCCGCCCCCTGTGTGATTGAAAGTTGACCTGGTTTGTTCTCCTGGCTAAATCGCAACGTGCTGTTCTCTCCAAGCCTTTCACTTGTTTTTCTCTTCTAGAGAAGTGCAAACAACAGGCACCAGTCTCTGCCAGCATCTGACACCACCTTCCTGCTGTTTTCCTTAAATCTCTCTTTTTTCTTCAAGTTTGTTCATACGAGAGAGAGAGAACCTGCTATTTTTACTTCTTTTTGTTGTTCTTGCGGCTTTGAAATCCCATCTATCCCATCTCTCTAAGGGAAGCGAGTGATGAGGCAGCAGTACCAGTGGCTGTCTGAAGCTGCAGAATTTGGTGGTGCACCACCATCCCTATGGCTCTCCGGCTGGGGTGTGTGCTCTCTCCTAGACCAGGTCCCTTGGCCTGCCTCCTCCCACCGCCGGTTTCCCTTCCTGAGTGGTGCTGGGCCACAAGGGTGACCTCCAGTCTCGTCCTGCTCCTCTGCTTCCCCTGTGCTTCTCTAAACTATCATTTTCCTCCTCAAATCGCAGTCCCCCTGCTCAGCTTTCATTTGTGCATGCTCTTGATTTTGCTGGAGGGAGGGTAGTCTTTGATAAAGGGAGCAGGTCGATGCGGTAGAAGCAGGAACCTTCCGGACGTTCAAGCATCGACCGCCCACGCTCAGCTGGAGGTGTGCTCGGTGATAACGGTTTTGCAAGGATGTAGCTGGGAGTCTCTCCTCTCATGTCCCGTGGTGCGTCACCGCGCGGGAGCTCTCCCGCTCTAGAGCCGGCAGCAACGGTGAGTGCTTCGTGCAGTTAGGAGTTYGCAGCCGCAGGTACCTGTGTCTAGAAAGACTGGAGAGGAATGTTGGTTTATCTTGGGTGTCAAAATTCTGCTTGACCACTAGTTACCACTTGAGAAAAGGTGAAATCCAGTTTTGAGATTGTTGTGGATAAAGGTCCAAATGAGGGATTTTGGGGGAATAACAGATTTTTGGTAGTATTTTTTCAGTCTTTAATAATGGAAACTCCACGTGTTTTTTAGGCTTAAGTCAAGACAGGTCATTACAATTGCTTTTTGTTACATCCATTGAGTCATTCAATCTATTGCGTTTGTTGTACGAATGATTGAAAGATAGCGAGTGGAAAATTTTATTTCTGGCAAAATAAGACATTTTTAGTACAGGTTCTCTCATCTGGTAAATAATCACGTTAGCATGTAGTACTCGCAGAACAGTATTTTGTTATGTGAAAGCAGTAAATGAAAATAGTGAATCAGTGATTCAGGTAACTACCAAAATAGGTAGTGTGACTAGCTGTTAGGGATGTAAAAGGCTTTCGTTAGAGACTAAACTGATTTTTTTTCTAACAGTTGTACCAAAACCTGCATGGTGTACTCAGTCATTTGTGTTTGCATTTGCCACCTTATATTTAGAAGTTTTCCAGTGTGTAGACTTCATCACGTGTTCATATTAACTGTGGCAATGCGGTACCTGCAACAGCCGCGGCTGCCACCTCTGGGGGCACGCAGTGTGCGTCAGCCCTGCCGGCGGCGGTGGCACCCGCTGGGCACGGGCAGGGCGGCCTCCAACTCCACCTCTTTTTTCTCCCTGGGAGCTGCTGTTGGTGAAGCTTTCTCCTTCTTGATGTGTTTTTATTCAGTTGCTCTTACTAGTTCTTAAACTTCAGTTGTCTTTTCGTCACTGAGATAGCCCACTAAAGCAGCAGGCGGGGGTAGGGAGCGTGGCACCTGTGGCAGGTACCCCCGTGCATCTGGAGACTCGTCAGGGCTGTAGCCTTGTCTGACCGTACAGGCAGTGGTCTCATTTGGACTGTCTGCCTTTTCTAACTGATGGAGGTAAGCCTGGCTCTGTTCCGGATCCTCTCTAAGTCCGTCATAGATTTGTTGATAGATTTATTCAGTTTTAAAAAATATCCTGTGTGGTTAGCTTGGTATTTAGTTACCCCCAAAGTCAGGAGTGTGGAAGCAGTGGTGTTAAATGTACGCCAGGTGAAACGCGTCCCAATTTGTCAACCGTTGGTAAGGTGTGCTCCTACCTCCCAGTAGCACTGGCTGTTCTGTCTCTGTCAAATCGGCTGTAGGAAGTAGACTCCGGGAAGCCCGCTTCAGACATCCAAGGAATTTCATGGTCCTCCCCTGCCTCCGGTGTGAGCTATTTTAAGGAGAAGTCCTGCTTTATCTCCTGTCAGTTGGGGAAGAGAACTTGGATCACACTTGGTTTTGCTTAAATTATGGCTGCAGTGGTCCACAGAAACCAGCGTAGCGTCCTTATCCTTAGCTAAGAAGAAATTTGGTTAGTTTTGTAGGGCAACAAGTACTATGCAGCTGAGCGTTCAGGTGCTTCTACATGGTGGGTGATGTTAATTTAGTATTTTTACTGGTGTCTTGAAATATGTTTTGAATATATACCTGAAAATATTTTTTTTTTTCGATTTGCAATATCAAAGACTTATCACTCTGCCCTTTCCTAATTTCTGGTTGCCCTCAGGGCTTTAACTGCATTTATGTTACGAAATTTTATTCACGTGATCACAGACTTTGTTCCATGAAGTCTGTTCTTCGCTCAGCCTGCGAGATGGGCAGTTCTCAGGAAGGGACTGTGTTGAAAGGAATGAGAATTCCTTCTTTTTTTCTTCTAAAACTTGAATGAAAGTGATAGTATAGCGGAAAAGAAAGCTGGTTTAAAATTAGGCGATAAGCGCTGGATAGGAGAAACGGCTGTAATGCAGATTTCTTTAATAATAATGCTGAGCAACACTGAAACCAAATTTTTGACGGATGATTACATAGGATGCTTCTTTGTGAACTGGGTGGGTGCTGAATTTTTAAAAATGTTCAGTACACAAAGTTGCAACTGAATTTAATGTATACTCTTGGTATCAACAGGCTTTGTAGCTGTGCTGTAAGAAGGATGAGTACAAAGTTTAAAGTACTTTTTCCCGTTAGCCTTAAACTTGATTTTTCACTGATTCATGTGTGATTTCACACAAGWCTCATTTTTTCCGTATCTGTAGAATGGGAGCAATGCTGCAAGGTTCTAGGAAAATGTAGGTGTACTCATTAACATGTCAGCTTTGTGTGTGTGTAATTTAGCTATATAGAGCCATATTCTGAGAGGCTCCTCCCTACAGGGGACTTTGAGGAAATGTGTTTCTTCCCCTATTCAGCGAAGCTTGGATTGTCTTGTCAGTTCAGAGGCTGCTGGTTGAGTTGTAAATCTAGAAAAAAAAAGAAAAACCACAAAAACCCAAGGAACAGTATCTAGTTGCCCGATTCGTTGAGCACCACCGAGCCTCTAGACAGGGTGCCTACAGGAGAAAAATAGTGAGCCACCTCACAGGTAGCATGGCCCGGCTCAGCACAGGGGGCAGGGTCCCCGCTGCATGAGCTGCCTGGTAGTGTGGTGGTTTCTCACGAAGCTTGTGATTCTGCAGTCTAAATCTCTCAATATAAATTTCTTTGTTTCAATTTTTAGTATTTTCTGTGCTGTGCGCGCCATACAGGTATTTTGATAGGAGGAAATTGACAGTGTTATTCGAGGTTAATACCTTTTTTTTCTTAAAATGGTGTAGTTCAAAAGCCAAAATAGTTCATGAGTTTTTTGGTTACAGTTAGAGGTGAATTTACTGTCCCAGTTTAATCTTAAAGGTGTAATAAGCTTTTCTGCGTGTCTGATGTTAAACTGTGGCCTCTTACATAAGTATGTGGGGGTTGAAGTTCTAGTTGATCACAATGTTATGAGTGAAATAGATTAATATATTTGGAAAGACTTAGGATTTTTTGTTTAATTTCTTATTTGTAGCATGTTCCTCGCCATGTAATGGCAAGAACAATATAGGTTAAGAGTTATGTACTGTGATCAGCAGTTTGTTGCTCCAGGGAGCAGAGCACTTGCCTCGGCCTCGAGGGTCAGTGGGCTGTCTGCGCTGGGGAGATTTTGAAGATCATGAGGGCAGAAATGGCAGTAGGAGCTACAGAAGTAAGGAGATTAGGAAGTTCAGGGAATTAACAACTGAAACACACTCCTATTGACACAAATACAGCTTTCAAATACCAAATAACTGGTATTATGGTGCAGAAAAATAAGATAAATCTATTCTGTGAAATTGCTGGGGTTTTTTGGACTGCCTTTTTACCTTATAGGTAACTCCCAGACAAATTTATTTGGGGAAAAGGTGCACAATTTACATTTGTTCCTTCATGGTTTACTTTTTCTGAGTGAGGGTGAGAACCAAAAACTCTGTGGGAAGGGGCATTGCTCGCTCTCTTCCTGCTCAGTAGGTGACCTCTGCTTTTAACTTCCTTTTCACTCCTTCCTTAGATAGTAGAAACTACTGTTTATTTTTGACATGTGCAAAAGGCCTGTGCCATTTTAAATTCTTGCAGAACAGCCATTTCGTGGACTCAAGCATTTAGAGCTCCGGGTTTGTTTCCTTATAACTGAATGCAGCAAATGGAATTTGCTGTGCTTTCTGGTATTTCTCTAGGTAGATATTTCTTCTTCAGGACTGCTCCAGGCTTTTAGTCCTTTTCAGCATAGAAATAGATAGAGGGATGGAAAGTAGTGAGCTTTTGTTCAGTGTGATGCACTTTTTGAGAGTATCGCAAAACTGGTGTTATCTTGTGACCTGTTAGTCTGCATCGCCAACAAGTGACCCGTGAACTTGCCGTGCGCTTCTCCCTGCTTGCTGTCTCTTCCCCAAGGGGACAGGGAGCGTCTGGTTTTGCAGCAGATGAAGCTGAAATGGGCAAATTCTGCTTCTCTCCTTCTGTTTGGATACCTTTTACAGAGCTGTCTCAAAGCAACAGTAGTTGCTGCAGATTCCTCTACATAGAGATGAAAAGGGAGCTGGTAGAGATAGGCAGGCAGCATGTCACCTGCCTGTGTGCGGCCCAGGCTGTATTAGTTTTTATCTCTCCTGACATAATGTTGTGTTCAAGGCAGATTTTTGCTACCTAGGAAGACAGTCTTTTAGTGTTCCTGCCACAGATGTCTCGCGTAACTTTGGCCAAGACATTAGGTGCTTTCTGTAAAATATAAATAGGTTTTTCCTACCTTATAGGGGGATTGTAAGCATAAACTTCTTGTCTGTGTATTGTATATTTGTTTATCGATCGTAGTAGTAATACAGTATGATACAGCAACACCAATACTGCCCTATGGGACACTAACAAGGACTTTTTTACTTTTGATTGACCAAGGATCTCCGGTAGACTAAAGCAACCCAAAGGGGTGCCATCATATTTTCTTCTAATCTTTCTTCTAACTTGGTAGAATACAAACATGAGACAATGCATTTAGTGTAGTTTTTCCTTAACCAGAAGATTGTTCTTAACTCTGAAGAAAGAAAAGTTACTGCTTTTGACCTTACAACTGTGTAATGAATCTTCCCTTTTCAGGAGAAAGCTGCATGGAACCTAGATGTGATTGTTTAAGGCTTTACGGGAGACTTTAGAGAGGTTAGTATCACATTCATGCAGGCACAGGCTATAGTGGTCAGAGATGACAAGAAACATCAGGAGGATGTATTAGTTGGCTACCCAGTTGCTGCCAAAACTGGCAGTTGTCTTGAGCAAAACTTTATTAAAAGTACTTTAAATGAGTGCTTTGTATCTTGATTATTCCATCACTGTAGCAGATGTTCAAATCAGATGCTGTCATTAAAAGAGTTTTACTGAAGATGCATTTGTTTTTCAGTATCTATACATTTGTTCTAAATGGACTAAATGCTTAGAGCAGTACTTTAGACAGTGGGATTCAACTAGTCAATAAACCTGCTCTTGGGTATCACTGTCTTTAGTTGTGAAGAGTGCAAAATGGTCAGTGAAGACTATGTTAACAAATCTGCTTGTTTCTTTGAAACACTCTGGCTCTGCCAGTTTGCTATTAAATGGTAGAAGTTGGTGGTGTTGAAAAGCCACCAAAATCCTTCTGCCAAATCAGAACCTGCTCTTTGATCACTCTTGGCAGTTCAGAATAATCTAGAGAACAATTGCAAGTGAGTAATCCAGGTTTTTAAAAAAGCAGGAAAATATGACACTTGGGATTACACAGCGACAAGTTTCAAAGGAATGGATACCATTCCTTGTAACGAACATACTCAGGATATCACCTATCTAGTTTGTATGTGTTCAGAGTGTTGACTTCTTTGTCAGGCTCATTCTGCATGTGGTATTGTAGCCAACAACTCAGGAAATCTGTTTTTAGCAAATTTTTTATTATTTAAGGTCTTAGTTGTATGAGTTCAGAGTAAGTCTTTTTAAGCAGGACATTTCCAGAAGGGATGTTATTCACTGATGCTACTTTTCTGTGAAGTATTTTTTGTAGCGGCTTTTCTGTTTGATTGATACAGGAGGGCTCTCATGATGAGGAAGGATCTTGCACTTTGGGATTTCTACGTAGGAAGTACATTCTGATCTTACCTAACTCAATATTGTTTTTAAGAGCCTAGAAGGGATTACTGGACATGGAGGGGGATTTTGCATGTGGGCAATTTGTCCTCCAAGTGGACTGTTCTGCTGTTTAGGCACAGCAGGTGTTTCTGTTACTATGCCCATGAACTGATCTGTTGAATGCAGTTTTTGTCTAGTTAAGATGTGCGGGAGCAGAGGACAAAATACAGTGATACCAATCTTCAAAATGTAGCCTCCTTAACTGCTGTTGAGGGGTGGCAATTCCAAGATAAAAAGCTTTCAAGATACTAGTAATATGATCTATGTTCTTTTAGTTGTCCTTTTTCCCTTCATTCATCGCACTAAACATCATTCAACAGACTCAGGAAGGACCTTGTCGTGGTTCTGTTGCTCATAGCAGTATTTGCTATGCTAACGCTTCCTGTACATGGTGCATGTGGAGTTATATTAGAAGTTTGGGAAATGAATAGGTAGATGCAATGTTGAATGTTCTATGCTATACCTTACCTTCTCTTTATTAATTATTCTATACTTGCCAACTCCTATCATTAATATGGGAAAAACCACTGCAAAAATAATGGTGTAGTAATTTCTGGGGCAAGATGAGAAAATTTTGATTTGTGAAGAATTCCTTCAGGAGAAGCTAGCATAAAGAAAAGTCTGGCTAAAAACCCACCTGTTACAAGGATTTACATGCTAAGTAAAACTAAATGTTGACTCTTGTTTTCTGAATAATGAACAGGATTGGAATGAGACACAGCATGCCATGGAATGAAACACATTGTTTCAGTGAATATTGCAAAAAAGCTTCAGTAGCTTTCAGACCCATCGGCACCATTAATTGTTAGACATGCATGTTATCACTTTGCAGGTTTGGGATGTAATTTTTAAAGGTGCTCAGTCAGTTGGGTTTCTTCTTTCTTTTCAAGTCTTTCTATTGCTTACATTAGTGCTTATCTTTCATAGGTACTGTGCTGCAACTCAAACAGGTTGTACTTACATCTGTGCAATAGGTTTGTTGTCTGTGACATTGAAGGAAAGTGCAATTACTTTTATGCAACATGTAGGGAAAATGCTGTCACTCAGAAATAAGAGCTGTTGATTGCTTCAGGACCAGCGCGTCGCTCTTGAGCCATGTGTGGCTTTCAGGCAAATCAGTTGCACTTTCAAGGGGTAGGATTGGTAGAGGCACTCGTCAGAAACGAGGCATCACTGGCTGGCTTGCCTTGGACATAGTTGCATGCCTGGTTCAGTCCCAATTACAATAGAATAGACCCTTGGGGAGCTATTGTTCTCTCTGCTGTATGAACCACTCCCTGAGCTCTGAATGAGCCATTCTGAGTTCCCATCCTTGTGGCATATACCCACACGCATGAGTATATATTGTTGGTTTGTGGCCAAATAAAGGCATTGGTAAGCAACTTGTAAATTCATCTCTGCCTCTGCTGCCTACAGCCATCTGATGAGGCACATAATGGCCAAGGGATCCTTAGAATAGGGCGCCTAGCTGAAAGGCGGAGAGAATTAAACGTTCTTAAATTGTTACCCACAAATGTCTCCTAGCTGATCTGGAGTTGGCCCAAGTGGTTTATTCATAAGTCTTTCTTCAAGGCATTAGCAGAGGTTCCCTCAGGAACATATTTCTCTGTAATTCACTTTTCCTTTCCAGGTTGTTGGCCAAACAATTGAAATCCAAAAACTGGCCACAGAGAGATGAAGTCTAAAGATCATTACAATTTTTTTAGCGTTAAAGAATTGATTTCTGTTGTAGAATGATTTGCAGAAAATTACTAATCTATCCAGCAGCCAAAGTTTTCTTTGTTTTAGATCAAATTTCTGGACTGTTGAACTATTGGGAAAAGTGAAATAAGCAACCTTCAAACAGCATTTTAAAAAAGTGAGCTACGGTCATTTGAAAAAACCTTTGAAAAAAACTTCCGAAAAGAAATAGGCTGCATCTTGGGGGGAGGAGGGACACAGGGAATATTCTCCTGTTTTTTCAGCACCAGAAGAATTATTGTTGAATGGCAGAGTCCAGGTAACCCAACAATCTAACCAAAATGCTCTTCCTCGTCTGCTCTTTAGTTCGTGGGAAATTGGTCAGAAGTTGTTGTGTTTGGGTTTTTTTTTCCTCCCCATCAGAAAAACCTTATTTTCTCTACTTTGTATTTTAACAAGTTTGCATCCAACAATTGTACAACTATAATCAGCAGGCACARATTTTATAAAAGCACTTTGGAAGTGGATTTTCAGATCATATTTGTCAAAAACTGCTGTCTTCTGATGTTTATAGGGAAGATTTTTTTCCATATAATTTGTTAAATTTACTATAGTTGGGCTTTTTTAGGCCAAAATTTGCCAGTTATATTATTTCCCTTCCACAGATTTTATGTAGACTAAAGTCTGATCTGTCTGCCTGCTAATTATCCAGCTTTTTCCCTCCTTTCTTTCACCCCCCGGCCTTCCATAAGCAGTAGACACCTTTCGCTTGCCTGCATACCTTTGCCCATTCTTTTGGACACAGTCTTTCTCATTTTAAAAGGATCAGTTTGTGGAATAAAAGTTCTCTTTAGATTATTAAGAAAAGCATTCTAAGTTCACCTAGGCACCTTAGCAGTGATGGGGGTGTGTTTGTTAGGAGACAGAAGTGCCTAAATAGAGAAGATAACTTCAGTGAGAAATACTATTTTTATACTTCTTTTTCTGTGTTGTGTGCTTCAGTGTTACCAGCTCAGGGACTGAGAAATACTGCTTTTTGACTGTGCATTTAAAAAGACTCTTGATTAATTAAATGGATTCTGTTCTTTCCTGACCCTGGGCTTAGATATGTGTGTCTCTCATTAGGAATTTCTTATCACTTAACATCTTTTCAAACAGCTGGTTTCACTTGAACACCAGGATGTGTTTTTCCCCTTTTCTATTGCATCTGCTTCTGCTGTTTGACTTCAGCTACAGTGAAGGTTTTAAACTCTAATGTAGTACCCTGTACTTTTTCATCTCATCTGTTATTTGGAGGTTACAGTAGCTATGTAGTCCTCTGTAAAAGAAGTTAGTCCTCTTGATTGGAAAACCAGTGATTATAAGCATTTCTAAATTTCCAGGTTAAACTTTGTCATGGGTAATCTATAGCTGTTTGTTGTTATTCTGTTAAGTATTTTGGAAGAGCTGGAACCCTGTGGTGTAAATGGTGTCCTGTAGGTTTTTGTTATGTAGCTAATTGTTAGGAGGTAAATATAGTTCTGGGATTTTGTTTGTTTGTTTTACTTTAAATCTCAGAGATTGTATCTTGCTGCCCTACTGGCTGCTGGTTTAGGTTGAGTGGGACCTTCTTGACTTCTGAGGCCGCAGTACTGAATGACTGTGGTCACAGGATTGTGATTCACGTTGGATGGCGATGCACTTCAAAGCCTTCTGCTAAGGGTGGGCTGTGTTTTTGCTGTTATCTTAGAATTGAATTCTTCTTAAATTACTGCTGCTTGGCTTTATGCCATCATACTAGCATCTCAACTTGTTTTCTTAGCACGTTAGTAGTTTTCAAGGCTGTTTCCAATTCTGTTTTCTGTGATTCCCCAAAATGTGCTGTGGAAGAAAGGCTATTCAAGACATGGTTTAGCAACACAGGTCAACTTTGTGGGGTTTTTTTGATTCATTTCTCAATCTCACAGCCCAAATGTTCTCTTTTAAATGGAACAGGTGTCATTTTTTCCAATTTAAAAATCAAGAAACTTGCATTCACTCCATACAGTTTGATGTCTTACTGTATTTCGGTTTGCCTTGCCTTTTCACTTGATTAGACTTGTATTTTAGAGCTCTGTGTGTTCCTTCACTGACAACTTGTTCTGGGTTGCTTTATTCCCCACTGGCTTTGTAAGGTACTGAAGCATATATAAAGTACAAGCTGTAATAAATAGAAATTTTTACTATTAATAGGAAGAGACCTTGATCAACATGACGATGACTTGCTAGTGTTTACCTAACCACAAAATAGTTTGCTACCAAATAGTTTGTTTTCTTGGAGGCAGAAATGTTAGCTTTATTACCTTATTTTCCTGGAGAATGAAAAAGTCCTTTCTGGTTGGTTCTGCAATAAGGAATAGTCCAGAGTTTAAGAAAGGTAAGAGAGAAGAATGAAGTTGAGTGCATGGTTTGGTTGGTTTGGTTTTGGGTTGGTTTTTTTTCCAAATGAGACAAGATAGTAGCTCACTTAAAAGGAAATACACGTGGATGCAGAGACAAGATGTATCTTCATGTTGGTGAAAGAAGAAAAGTAGTTGTGTGGGCTTTTTTTTTTTTTTTTTTTTTTTNTTTTTTTTTTTTTTTTTTTTTAGGAGACTGCTTAAGGATTTAAAAATCCGTATTCTTACTAATTTTCTGTAGTCTGTTTTGCATTTGGTATTTTAAAGCTTTCCTTTTATCTGCTGGTACACGTGTATTCTAGAATGACAAGAGCTGTCATACTCAATTGTTATGAAGTTAAATTATTAGAGCGTCAACATAATGGGATAAATGCATATTTAGGATATTCCAAATTGAAATAAACAGTTACTTAAAGACTTTAGGGATTGCATTGCAATGCTGTTAAACAGTGGGTTCTATACTTGGAATGGTTACCATGCTTAAAGTCTGATGTTCATAACTTCAAAGATTGTTTGATATCTTTAAAGGAATTTTGAATTAAAGGGGGGGGAGAGAGAAAAAAGCTGCTTTCCGGGCTGCTTTTCTTACCATTTGAAATGTGTACCTTTTTCCCCCCCCCCCCCCCCTTTCTTTTCCCACCCCTCACCCTTTTAGCTGGATATTAGTTAGCTTTACTGATCTAAAGGATGCTACTGTCAGTGAAGAAACTATGTGATGGTGATATTATCAATGTTTATGTGAAGTGTTCCTAAAAATATGTTGGACATAATTCTCATACCACGTGAGTTACCATAAAATCTGAGTGCCTACTAGGAGCACATTAGGAAATTCGATTTACGTTTGGGCTATTGTTGAACTGTCTTCTTCTCTTCAATAGATAGGTCTCTGTGTTGAAGTATTTTGCTTTGGCATTAAAAGCTATATGCATATAAGTCTGTTAAAGAAACCAGACCAAACCAGTATGCCTTTCACTTAAGTGAAAGGTGGTTTGTGCTGGCCTTGAATTCAGGAGAAGGGGGCCTCAATCTAATCTGGAGGGTTGTTCTAAGAAGAATCTGGCTTCTGCATAATGAACTTTATCTTCATTGTAGAAAGCTGACAATGTGTGAAGCTGTTGATCTTTCTTCATCTCGAAGCTGTAATTGATTGCCAGATAACAAGAGTCCATTCAGGGTAATAAGAGACTCGAAGATAAAGATTGAGTCTTGGAGCTTGATTCCATATTTAGTGGAAAAGAAAAACATGTCTGATCTGTCACGCCTTTGTGTTTGGGTCTGCAACGCTGCTCTGTCGTCTAGCAGTGTTCGAGATAGAGATCGTAGTACGTATGTATCCCAAAAGATGCAGTTTTAGGAGATGAAGACTTGCAGTTGCAACTCTCTGCTAAATTTTTTCTCCTAAAATGTCAGTTTTACTGAGGTATGAGCAAGTATTTGGTTAAATAACTGGATCTTTTGCAAGTATTCGTATATTTGGAGGTGTGGGGCCTTGGGGTACAGGTGTAGTTGCACTTTATTATTTTCTGGTCACCAGTTCTGAAAAATTCAAACTACCATGGAGAATCCTCTGATTCCTTACATCTCTGTTTTGCTAAGGTAGAGTACAGTATAATTGATTATACCAAATGCCATGAAAAAGCTTATAAATTGCTTCTCTGAATTTATAACTTTGACTTTTGACATAACCCATTGCTTAACAAATTCTCAGAGGAGTTTGGAGTTCTTTTCAAAAGAGTTCTTGCAAAAAGTGTCCTTTTCAGGACAAGAAATCTGTATATTTTATATTAGTTTTTAGAGGAGAGACTGTATATGATTCTGAAAGATAAATTAATATGGAAGATACCACCACTCCCAAAAATACAACAGCTAGGTAGTGTTGGTAACTTTTTAAAAAAATTCCTAGAAGAAGCATTCCAAAACCTGTAACAGTTACAAGACATAAAGAAAAGTAGGTTTTTAGGGCGCTTTTGTGAGTTTTGGGTAATCTTCCAGGTATTCTCTTTGGAAGATAGTAGAAGTTGGAATGACAGTGGGTGGTAGCAATGCCAGTCTTTCATTTAGCATCATTGTAAATATGCTGTAAGTACTTGTGTAACGTGATTGCATGTCCTTTGAGTTAGTGAGTTGGCTCTCGGGTAGGAATGAAGTTAGTTCAAGTAAGAAGTCTGGGTATATTTTCAAAACTTAAGTTATGTCAATCTTGTGGGCAGCAAGGTGTTCTTTGAGCTGGAGAATTTATAAAGTCTGGTGTTTAAAAAAATTCTATTTTTTGTCCCTTACATGAAGTGCCTTAAAACTTATGGTACTTTTAAAAGTAGGTAACTTGTGCTGAGAACTGAAGGATTGTACAGAACTGCATGTTCTTGAAAAAACAGCTGTGTCTCTGGGAGTGAATGGTGTATTTTAAAATTACAGCATGAATGAGGAAGACAGTTTAATAGATCTTCCTAGGATTTGCTCTGTGGTGAAAGAAGGTTTGAATCCAGCTTTTCTGTCTTGTCCTTCAGATCACAAGGATGGCGGAGTGTACATGTTAATTGTGTGTTGCTTCTTGATTTTGGATATTTAACAACAATACCAAAAACCAAACCAAAACAAAAACCCCAAACACAGCAACAAAAAACCACTCCAGCAGAGATAATGAGGAGAATACAGTGCATTCATTAGTGTGTGTAGGCTCTAAAATCTGAGCAGAAAAAAAATGAAGGATTGTATTTCATCTCTGCTGTGGACTACCCCTGTACCTGCTAAATTTACCATTCTGACTGGTAAGGTAACCCAGGGGTGCGGATCTATTTAGTGCATTAGTATCTAGATACAGTACATGAGACCTGCAGTAGCAATTTTACTCTGCAGCACTTCAAATGAGCCTTAGCTATCCACAGTGATTATTGCTTTCCCATATTTCATAAAATAAACAATATAGGGTATGGTAGTATCTGTTTCTGTAATATACGCGTGGTTTGTAATTGCTAGAATTATGTCAGTAATTTTAAGTAAGCTCTGAACTTTTGTGGCAGTGACTATCAAGTAGGCTAGTAAATCAAAATATTGCTAGTCCTGCTTCATTAAATGGGTTACTTTGAAATAACCAACTTTAGTTTACCAGAGTGGCATGCACTTAAACACTTTTACTGTTATGAAGCAAAACAATAATCATTTAAACTCGCCTGACAAATCTGGTGTGATTAGTTTCTTACGCTCTTTCAGATCAATACTTTCCCATTAAGGTACAGATTACATACATACTAGGAAAGATATGCTGATTTAAAAAAAAAAAAAAAAAAAGCCTTATTGCACAATGTGTAAATGTAAGAAATATTTTTTGTGCATATGAGAAGTGTACAATTTGGTTTTGAAACTCTTGGAAGCAGTACACAAGCACATTTTAGGAAGCAAGAGTTTAAAGAGGATTCCTGATTGTTCTGCACTGTGCATACACATAGTAAAACAGTCTTTACCCCAGAGAGCTTACAATCTAAAATATGTAGAAATTGGAGGAATTTTTACTAGGCAAGTTCAGAAGCGGCATTACAACTGCTCATAATAAGCCAGCTGCAGTTTCAAACTGGGTAATTCCCCTGCATTGCTGGACAAGAGACCTTCAGCTCTGTATGTGGCTGCGTTTGAGTAAATTCCCCCACCTCCAGAAACAAAATGCCGTATCTTCAACCTGCCACTTGCGGTTTGATTTTTCAAAAGAAGGCTCTCCAACAACACATTTCCCAGATATCTCCTTCCCGACCATTTTTCTCTTGGTGTGGTTTTCTTCCACCAGAGGAGGTCTGGGTACCTGGCTCTGCGGTAGAGGAGCACTGACAGCACCTCGCCGTCATACGCCTTCCCACGGGAACAAGGGCAACTTGAATTAGCCGAATAGCAGAGCCAGTGCTTTCCCTACCAGGAGGGTTAGCTCCATGGCCAGGAGTGGCCAAAATGTGCGGTACAGAAAGTTCTGTCTCGTTCTTGAATGTTAAAAGTTTGTGAGATTCCCGAGAGTCGTATAAGAAAGTGTCTCGTGTCCTAGGTGAGGAAAGCTGTGCTGATGCCTTGGTTGTCAGGATGCGTAGCTGATGGGTAGAAGTTAATAGGAGCACTTAAACTTTGCAAACTGCAGTTTTCATGAAAAGGGAATTCCAAAAGCTTTTTTTCATAGTACCATTTGAATATACATAGTTATTGCCTGCAGTCCTTTCAGAACTGCTGTGTTGTCCTGTGGGACTGAAAAGCACAAACTTGATAAGCTGTGTCTTAGTTGGAAAAAAAATGAGGCTATATCACTTTATATGGTACTTGAGGGATATGCTATTAAAATAGTGCATAAAGATTTTGGCATTAAGTATCTTATTTAAAATAAAGCAACTGAAATGTTTCCAGTTGAAGATAAACTGAATGTTCAAGTAGTTGAAAAGATAAAGAATGCAGTTTGTATAAATACGGAAGACTATTTGTCTAGATCATCTTTCAGACTCACTAAACAGCCGTCAGTGATTTAAATACAAATTAGAAAGCTGCACATCATGTTGCAGCCTACTCATGTAGGCTGAGCTCATCAGAAACTCCTTTTGTTCCTCCGTTTCCTTCCACCTTACTTTCCCTGCCGGTGCCAGCAGCACTGCTTTACCCCGTTTGGCAGGGCTCTGTCAGAGGCATCACCTGTGCGAGGGTCTCTTGTTACTCTTGGCGCCTTTCGTATTGCGGATCCTGCTCCTTCTCTGCCCTTCAAACCTCCATATAACCCTGCATTCCCTTGCACGTGTTGGGGACTATGATCTACCTTCTGATTTTCCTTTTTTCCTATGAGTCTTACTTGTTTGTCTTGGACATTGATACGTTGATAGCCTAAACAATTTAAATAATATGGAAAACAAGGGGATTGCAGAATTGGGAGGTTTTATGCTGGAAAGTATTTTGCTCCTGTCAGCTAGTTTTTAATCTATAAATAATTGCCTGGTTGGCGTATCGCACACTGCAGACTCCGTGTCTCTTACACGCCTCTAACAGGTTCTAGTTTTCACCAAAATTGACAAGGCTATTCTGATACACAGAATTTTCCCCAAAATTTCTGGAATTCATTGAGTGCATTTGTTATTAGGTAACAGATGGTGAATCATTGTCAAGTTGAGGGTATAAATCCTTTCTTTGCCTAGTGGTATATTTGGCTTRTTTGTAAAACATTCCACTGCAAATATTAGGGAATATAATTTATTTATTTATCTTTTTTAGGAGCAATGGATGAGCTTCATAGCCTGGACCCAAGAAGACAAGAATTGTTAGAGGCAAGATTTACAGGAGTAGTAAGTGGCAGCACTGGGAGTACTGGAAGTTGCAGTGTTGGAGCTAAAGTAAGTTCTAAGAGCAGTCATTCAGATCTACCATCTTTGAAATACTAATTTATTTCACACTGTCTCACTTGCATATTGCCCATGTAATTTACTTGCAAAAGTACTGGGTTGGAAGAGGCTCTCAGGAAAATCCTTGTTAGTCTGTTATTTTGCTTTGAGATAGCATTGTTTATCCTGAACCTATCTATGACATACGGACATTGAATTGTTCTTAAAAACACCAAAGAATGGGCTTATACAGGCTCTTTTGTGGTTTTGCTCTAGTGCACATGTGATCAGAGATGGAAGTTTTTCCCAGTATTTAAGTGGAGTTGTCCCTTCTGCAGTGGCCAGCTACTTACAGTTCGGCTTGAAATAGACACAGAGGGACTGGTGTGACCTCTGTTTTTAAGATTAAACTTGTTTGAAGACTTAATATATCTAGATTAACAAAGCCAAATTCTTTCAACTTTTCCAGACGTTTATATCAATTTTACCTACTTTCATTGTAGACTTTCTGCAGTCTGTCTGTTAGTATCTAAACCAGGATGCAACACTTGAGGAAAAACCTTAAGAACGTTGACTAAAAGGGCTTAATTATCTTCCATATGTCATATATTACCCTTCAGTTGATACATCTGCAAAATAAATTTGCCTTTATTACAAATTCTGTTCAAGTTACTAGCTTCAACTTCCAAGACTGATTTCTGCAATACTATTGCCTAGCCAGAGGTACTCCATTTTGTATTTGTGCATTTGAATGTTCTTCACCAAGTGTACTACTTAATAAACTGATGTTAAAAAGATATAATACTAATTTTTAGGCACACTTCCCCCATGACCAAAGTACTTCTGAATTCTGTTTCCAAAGTGTTCGCAGTGCCCTCATATCTTAAGTATTTTATACAAACTTGGTTAGTATTTTTCACTTCCTATTCCACATTTTAATTACCACTCTAGATTACAGAACGAAATACTACCTGATAGCAGACACTGAATAAAATTTCTGGAGACGTGTGATGTATTGATGACTATTAACAAACCAGAATTGAAACCAGTGCATAGAGTTCTTGCATCATACCTTCTTAATTTGTTTTTGAGAGTGACATGAAGGTAACAGTCACAAAGCTGTAAAAAAGGTGACATATCACTTCTGTTACTATCATCTTAACCAAGAAGTGAGTTAAATGGTCAGGGGAAGGAATCAGGTTGGATTGACACTGTGGTTGATGCACTGTTGTTTTTTTATTTAATTGCCTTTTAATTATGACTGCAAAAATGTATATTTGCCATATCTTATGATTAAAATCAGATAGAGACAAACCCAGTAATTCTGGCCCATCTTTGTTTCTTTCTTCCTTGGGTTCTCTAGTACTACTTATTAGCTCATTGTAATTGCTCAGGTAATTGCTCATAATTCAAATGACTATTTGTCCTTTTTCATGACTAGACCTGTACCTTCTTTTAACTTCATTTAACTTTTAGTGTATTTATAAACCCTTCTATTAGTTTTTGATACAGCTGTGTTGGTCCCTTGCCTTATTGCCAGTCTTTCCTCCTCAGAATCTGTTTACTGCTGTGTGTGTAATACATTTTCTTTAAAAGTAATTATCAAGTTTCTTGGGGTTCCTTTTCTTTAAACTTTGATCCCCTATGAGTTGCTGCTTACCATTTCCATAAATCTGTTCAAGTCTTCTTTTTGTTGTCTGCTGCTCAGCTGATTTCACTTTTACCCAAATTACATTCCACTTTCAGGTTCTCAGTTTGTTCATCCAAATTAGCCAGAAAAAAAAAAGAAATTTAAACCAGCTAATTTCCTTTTTCATTCTGCCATGTAAAACATAAATTTCTTGTCCCTGACACATTCTAAGATCTGTTTAAACAGATAATTGTATCTCATCCAGTTGGTTTCCAAATGAATAGCTGGATAAAGTTGGTTGGTTTTTTTGTTGTTGTTGGGTTTTTTTGTTGTTGTTTTTTGGTTTTGGGTTTGGTTTTTTTTTTGATACTACCAAATGCTTTGATAATTGTTTGCAGAAGATACTACTACTGCTGTCTTCTGATTGATGCAGATCCTCACCTAAGACACTGTTCTTCTTACCTTTGACCAGAAATATTCCACAAATGATCTTCAGTATTCAGTGCAATATCTCTTCTTTTTCCTGCTTACTTTTTGTTTTGTTTTGGGACGCAGGGAGGTAGAGGGGAATACCAATATCTAGTCCTGTGATTTATCCCACCATCAGTAAAATGGCAATTACATCAGTTTTGTTTGTATTTCTTTTATTTCTGACCATACGGTGTATCTAAGCAGATAACATGAAGTGCCATAGCTGATCTGGGCTGTGTTTGGAATATTTTTTNTTTTTTTTTTTTTTTAAATATAGTCTTTAGTCTTGGCAGGGGATGTTGAGAGAGGCTTATCTGATTTTTATTAAAAAAAGCTGATTAAACCTTTTTGATCTGATGCGCAGAGGTAACTGGGAAAATGTGATGTATAAATGTGATCTCCATTGGTCTGCTTTCACTTTGAAGGCAAAAAAGAGAAAACTTCCTCTTCACATACATACCCAAATCCACACATACCAAATTCTCATTTTCCTAACTTAGCAAGACAATACAGAGGTTGCAGCTGCACTTACTGGTTATTTTTTGAAACATTCTATGTCATTATTCTTTTAGTAATTAAATTGAGATGGACTCGTATTTATTGGGACTATTTTGAAAGCCTACCTTTATCTACTGTTTTTCTGAAGAGTTTTGGAATTGTTGGGGGAAAAAAGCCTATCATCTTCAAGCTTTTTCAGTAAGCAAGCGTGGAAATATGAATATAGCTTACTGAGATTGTCTTAGCTGACACCGATGACCAGATACTGAGAGATGGCAAGGAAGAACTCCATATAGGCATTTCTATACTGGAGACTGCCTGGGGGGGGAACACACATGAAAATTTTGTGGATTTAGTTAACATTCTCCAGAAATTTTAATTCAGAGATGATCTAGTTATTCAGAAGATGTCACAGATCAGTATTGTTGTGCAAACTGATGCAGTGCTGGAATTTAACGCTTTGAAGCAAGCTGAGTGTTTGCCTTGCAAGCTGAGTTGTTGTTTCACTTCAAAGTATTTGTTCTGCCTTCCTGTATGGAAGAGAATAATCCAGCAGTATAAGATTTTTTTTCTTTTAATAAAAAGAAGCTCAACTGATGTTGGCATTTTTTGTTATGTGAACGTGGAACAGACTCTTTCAATAAAATGTCCTTGTTGCCATTCTGTGTTCAAAAGATCTCTGAATAAATCAGCCTTAGAAAATTTCTAAATAAATATTGTAACTTGAGATTATTTCACAGATTTTATCTTTTTTTTTTGTTTTTTTTTTTCCCCCCTCACTAGTCTAGATTTGTTACTTTGGAGGAAATGGTTTGTTTTAAGAATGTAGAATAATACTGTCAATAGGTTGTAATTTCCTGTCATTGAATGGATTAAAAAAAAAAAAATCTTTGCAATAGCCTAGTATCTGTCTCGGAGGAAATGAAACCCTCTTTTTCTTTGAAAAATGAAAATTTTTAGTAGTCTCTAGCACTTCAGCAATATTGGTTTTTTAAGCCCATTCTGTGCAATCATTTGGTAAGGTTTTTCATTGGATGTTTTGCTATTCCCAAATAAGACCGAAAGATTTTTGAATGTTCTAGGGTTTTACTTGGCTTAAAAGCAATCAAAATACAGAACTTACTGTGCCCTGTAAAAACATCCACCTGTCAAACTTCTTTATCCCCCTTGCAAGTCACAAGTGCTCTATAGTTAATAAATTTTTCCTTGCAAGCATGGAATTTTATTACTGTTACTTGTTATAACTGTGAGTGATAATAGTGGATTAGCTGTTTTATAAATCTGTATATAATGTTTATTATTTTATTTGTCTTGATAGGCCTCAACAAATAACGAAAGTTCAAATCACAGTTTTGGAAGCTTGGGATCTTTAAGTGATAAAGAATCAGAGGTAAGTATACGGGGCAGATTCATTATTACCTCAAAATTTTAATACTAACAAGTCATAATTTTATATTCCACTTTGATGCCTTATTTTATATAGAAGCTTTTAAAGTAAAATGCAAAATACACAGCTAGATTGGACAAAGCATACATTACTAAAAGCTACTATCTCTTGGAGGAGGAGATGTGACTCCATGAAAGTTTCTTTGGATTTTTGGTCATGAAACTAGCTGCTTCTGCTTCTTTATTATCTACGTAGTCATGCTGTCAGGATACATACAGCTTCTGGAGCTGAAAATGCTTAAACAGTTTGCTGTCTTTTGTTTAATAAGTAATAAGGTTTTCATCAGCACAGATAAACTTTGGCTGGTCTTTGGCTGCATCTTTGAAAATACGCTAGAAACTAGTTTGCTATGTTTTCTTTAAAAATACGGATTTACTCCAAGGTCAGACAGTAGCTATCATCTGCATTTGTAAAAGCTGCAGTTGTCAGTGTGTATTTTCTTACCTAGTACCACTTCATAATCCAAAAAAGGATTCATACTCCTATTAGGTTTTAATGTGCAGAGTGCAGGCTTCCCTGGAGTAGAAGATTTTCCTATTAGTGACCAGCATTGACACAGTTGCACTAATGCAGCTCTTACAATTTACCTATTTTGGGGTCGGTGAGTCCCTCTGACAGTTTTGCCTGTGTACATCACAGATTGCACTGATAAGATTATACCCATTGTAAGCAAGAGCATATTTCTAGCCCAGGCTAGACCTGTGTTTGAGGATGTGTCATGCTGGAGGGAGAGTTGTGTGGAATGTGCTTTCGATGTTATTTTCACATGTTAAAGCTTTATTTTGGGGCCTAATTGTTCATTCACTCAGTCACTACGAGACACTGATGTTTGCTTTTATACTGGGCTGACCAGCAAGTGAATTTAGTTGGTTCCCAAGACCAATACCTTATAAATAAATGTTCTCTGTGTGTGATTTCACGATTTCCTCTTTGAAAAAGGCTCTGCTATGTTTTTTCCCCTTGCCTTTCCCAACTGGATTTTCCTTTCAATTGTACATAGACTATTTTCTTAACCAGAAGAGTCTGTCTGCCTGTTGGTTTTCTTCATGGCTTTTCCTAGAAACACTTTGGGCAGTGTTGCAGTGATGCAGTTCTGATGTAGGTGTGGGAATGGAAATGTGCTGCAGTAGCCTGAAGGCTATGATGCATTATTGCAATTCCTTGACAGAAAAACGTGTCTGTGAGTAGTCGAGTGATCTCAGAACACTGACTATATGTGTAATAACTTTTTGGTGTAGAAAAATGTGATTTTACAGTTGGATACATGAGATACGGAGGCAAGGTTTTTCCAAGGCATGCAAGTTTGAAAGTTCGACCCATATCTTCAGTCTCTGCACGGTGTTTTAACCTCAAGCCATGCTTCTGGGTAGGGATAATTTATTATTTAAAAAAAATATATTCTGAAACTTGGATTCTAAAATAGAAATAGATTTTTTTTCAAAAAAGTCCCTGCACAGATCTCCAGTGCACAGTGCTCCAGGTTTCTTCTGTGTTTTCTGAAAGATGAGTCTTAATGACATTGAATAATGAAATATGATTTCTTGACCCATTTTCAGAAGTTGTCAGTTGTATTCACTTAAATTAAATTATGATTGTAATATCAAATATGTTAATAAGTTTTTAGAGTTTTGTTCTTAAAATAACATCTGATTACTTATATGCTGTAATCCTATAAAAAGTACACTTTAGTTCTTAATATTGCAAACAGGTTGTGGGATTTTTGGTGTGGTGTTTTGGGTTTGTGGTTTGTTTGGTTTTTGTTTGTTTGGTTGGTTTTTTTGTTTTTTTTTTACTGGTGTGACAATGAAGGTTTCATAATAATAGGGAATTCCCCTTGTGGATAGTAGTGTAGAAACACAAAAACTTACTCATATGGGAAGCAGTGCCATCATTTGATGTTGAGAGAGAACTGTTGTATTACAATAGATTTTGGGAGGGAAAAAAAAGGAGAAATGCAAATCTCAGAATCATTGAAATTAATTTCTAGCATGAATGTCAGTTTCTGATCAGATTGTGATGGTACATTCATGTCATCATTCTGTGCTTTCATCACTAAGTGGCATGTTAAAAGAAAGTAAGTCTTTCACACTTGGTTTTCAAAACAAGGCAGGCTTCCCACACACACGCCCACACCCCTTTTTGTTTTTCTGGTGTGAACTTTTTCCTTTTTACTTTTTGCACACGGGATTGCAGAAAATACAACTATTAGAACTGTAGNTTTTTTTTTTTTTTTTTTTTTCTGTCTGATGGATGTATTTAGAGGGGCAACTTATCTGAATAATAGTTTTAATTGGGATACTTCAGAGGTAAACTTTGGTCTGCAAAATAACTTGAAACCAGGCTTTATTCTGGATTCAGTTCAGCATTGTGAGTGATAAACATTAGCTGAATGTTTGATCTTAATATCCAGACCTGTATTCCAGTTTCTTTTTAAATGTATACGTTATTTTTATTTTATTAAATGTTTTGTTGCTGTGGTACATAGGTCTTAATTTGAGTGTATATTAGCTACTTGTAGTTAAGATAAATCCTAAATTGGGTACCTCAGGTTGTGAACAAGTGCTTCTGGTAGTCTTCCAATATTTTGGTCTTCCCCACCATTCCTCATTAAAGTAGATTACGCCTCCTTGTTTTGGTTGCAAATACATTCTTTTATTTATAGTTAGTATTTTCTATTCTCTGTAGATAATTAATTATTTAAGGAGGACAGCTTTGTCTGTGGCTTGATTTGTCCAGTTTGATTAGTTATTTAAATGTTTTGCTCTGCTTGCTTGTAGCTGTTTAGTTGCTGCGGTTCCCAGTAATGCAGAACCCTCATTATAAATGTAATTTCAGAAGTAACTAAAGGTTTGATCTAATTGGAATTTATAATGTGTTGCAGAGGAAAACAGCACTGCTGTATTTGTTTGCTGTAGTTGTAAAGCTTTGAGGGGAGGGTAGGATTTAGAAGAAAATAATTGTGGAAAACTATCAACTCATTCATTATGCAGATGAAAAAATATTAACAACTAAAAAAATCATAACTATTAGGCATAATGGAGATTTAAGTGTTGAGAGACCAAAAAAATAAAAACTTTGATTTTATTACACATGATTTTAATTTTTTTTTCCTCTGCAAAAATAACTTCCCGAGTTATGCTGTTACCAGTTCTACAATAATGGTAGAAAATATTTAACTATACATAAAATATATAAAAATACTTATCTGAGTATTTTTTTTTTAAAGGAGATTAACTAGTTGAGAATTGGTACTTAGAAATGTTTATTTTATAGAAGAGGATGTGAAAAGCCAGGATTTAAAACTGTAAGTGTGAAGAGAAGACTCAGGGGAAGCACATTAAAATTGAGGGGTAAACTAGGATCAAGACCATGATGCATGAGGCTCTGCTAATATGCCACGCTGTGGGTAACTTTAACACAGCTTTACAATCTAACTTTGGATAACTTCAAAACTACTTGGTCTTGCTTATGAAATAGTGGGATTTTAATCTAAATCTTAGCTGTATGTAAATCCTTCTGAAGTGACTGAAAGTAGCTTCAGTCTTTGTTTATCAGGGGGATACTCCTCAGCCCCATTAGTCCTCAGTTTCTTGTAATTCGTATGGTTCCATTCATTAGAAAGGATTTTGGAGAACATTTTCTAGTGATTGATGTACGCTGTACATTGCCATGTGAATATTGTACTTAGAAAAGGTGAACATGACCTTGTTGGGTAACCTCATTAATAACCTCATTAGTGTGCTAATACTTTTTTGTTTGGAAGGTTAAATTAAACACTGAAAGAAATCAGAAGAGCTTGAGGAAATAGACATTTATGAATTATTTGAGTTTCAGTTTTAAAACCATAAACCTCTTTAAATGTCTGGTTTTTAGATACAAGACCAGTCACTGCAGTTGGAAACTAATTTTGGTGGGGGAAGTCTTAAATGTTTAGTCATTAATTAGCTTTTAAACAACTTTTTTTTTTTTTTTTGCTTGATATGGTAGGTAAAACTGACTACATTAGGATGGTAACTGCAAAATTGAAACCTGGAAAACAACATGAAAATGCTTGGTTAAATAGTTTCAATTTAGTTTTGTGGAAATATAGCTTAATGTTACCTATTTACCTGGCAGTAATTGCAAATTATTAAAGTAATATTTCTAAGCTGTGCTTTCTGCTTTTAGAATCATGTAGTCTTAAGATAACTTCATTTCCAGGAGTCTGTGTTGTACAGTTTGCTAATGTATGATAGCACTGTAAGAGATGCAGATTTTGGTTGGAAGAGTTTATTTAAAATAAAATGCATGTAATTAGAACTTCATTTGTAGCCTGATAATACAACAGTTACAATTGTAAAACTTCCAAAGGTGTTTTTATGAAGCTATCCACAGAGCTAAAACTTCTGAAAAATATATGGTATAGATAAGGAAGACTTTTCTTGTCCTGACTGTTCTTTTATAGACTGATAATTTTCTATGGATCACAGGTAACTTAAGGTGGTTCCTTGCCAAAATAAATCTTTTAGGATATTTGTAGTAAATCTATATTTGAAGATATCCATGTGAAGATTTTGGAACTGAAACATACTTGAAATGCTTTTAGTGATGGGTTGAAATTTGAATTTTGATATCATTTGCTGTATTGAGAAAGAATACTTTGAGCACAAAGTGACAAATACAGTGAAATGATAAAATGATGGTATCATAAAAAAATGAAGCATCTTATCACTGATCTCAAATTTAGTCTGAGATACTAGGGACCATTGATTTCTTGATTGTAAAACAGAGTTCATGTAATGGCTTCTGTGCTTTCTCCAGTTACTGGTATGAGGCTGCTTGGAGGCTGAATACACACACAGCTGCAGTATCCTTTCCTTGAACCAAGGCAGCTTGTAGAATTTAACTTACACTGGGGAGACTAACTGGTTTGAATCCTCAGATCAAGGGAGAGCAAATATAATTTAGAGATGCTTCTGATCACAGCCCTTTCTTGTTATCTGTGTTGTACATGTTGTAGTTTCTAGGCAACTATATATAATATTTCTGGAATAAATTTTTAACAGATCTGGATTTTTTCACTTATCATTGATGTTTTTCTTTGACTTTCTTGAGATACAAATATCATGGGGAGGGGACGATGACACTTTCCAAGTGGATAGATACTCAAATTTTGAGCAATTGCTCTCTTTCTTAAATCCTAAGCAGATTCTAGAAATCTGCAGTTTATATTAGTTTGGAGATGACTTCTGCACTTCTGAAATGAGTAACATTATTGGCTTCCTATTGAAGCACTAGAACTTTGTGTTTATACTGTGGCAATGTGTAGAAAACACCATCAAGAATCAGCTTATTTCACTAAGTATTAAGCTTTAAAACATCCACAACTATACTCTGAAGATCTTGGTGAAATGTAGCCATAAGTGAAACCGAATTGGGTGTTCATAAAGCCCAGAATGGATGAAAAGGTATAATTGCTTAACAATTAATATGTAGAATTGCCTTTTGGGAAATTATTTAAGAATTATTTCTCACTTTCTTAAGTATCTTTTCTAGCTTGTATTTATCTGATTGACCAAGGATCATATTATCTACTTTAACTAAGATCTGAAATTATATCCCTGCTGAATTATGAAATCACGTTTTATGAATGAGGATTTAAATTTATTTCACAATAATATAGCGATAATATAAATAAATAGAGCTGCTGTTGGATCGTGTTCTTTTTGTTGTTTGTAGACTCCAGAGAAGAAACAGTCAGAACCTTCCAGAGGAAGAAAAAGAAAAGCAGACACTCAGAGTGAAAGCAGCCAAGGTAAACTAAAATGTAAATGAATTAGATAGTTATTGCATGTATGTAATCAAATTATAATGCACAAAGTTTTGACTGTTAGCCTTAAAAATTCTGTATTTTTGTTTGCATAAGACAGGTGTTGGGTTTTGGATGATAAATTATGTATCCTCCCCCCCCTCATTTGTCACTGTAAGGGATGGGCAAGTAAAACCTGAACTGGGCTGGTAATTGCCCATAAGAATTGTGTGCTGCTGCGTGTGTAACTTGCAGCTATGATACAGCTCTGTGTACTTTTTAAGACTTGTAGCAGCTCTTCTCATCCAAAATACTTTTGTAGTATGTATTTCTTTTCAAGTAGGTAAGGGGGAAAAGGGATTACAGATTATGATATCTGATTGCTTGTTTTTCAGGGATATTTAAAAATTTAATTTTATTCTTCCTTTTCTATGGATTATTGTACAATGTAGTTGTCTAGAGGGATGGGGAAGTCGGGATGAGACTGATTTCCAATTTAACATTTACAAGCATAGTTTTTGTTGTTCCTCCCTTTAATGTGACTTTTGGGGGAGGAATGGTGGAAATTTAACCTCAAGACAAAAATTCATCAAAAGGGGAGAGGAAATAGTTTTGATAACATCTGTATTAGCTTTTTTTGGTTTCTAACTGAGCTAGGAAATGTCGCTTCAGATATGGAGCCCATTGATATGTATCTGGAAGTCTTCATAATGCAACATGCTATTAGTAGAAGAATTACGTAGTTTGACTAAAATTAATTTCTTTGTAAGTGTTGCTTCATAGAGACCTGCTTTGTTCAAAGAACTTGAATGAAATTTCCTATTTCCATTGTTCTGGTAGCCTATCCTTCCTGCTACCAATGAGAGTTGAAATTAGAGATAATAGAAATTTTAGGAACTTTTTGGCATAGACAGCATGATTATAATGTCTCATAATTACTATTTTACTGTCAGCAGCAGTGAAACCGAATAGTCTGCACTGCAGTATTTTCAAGGAACTGGCCTAGGAAACTGCAGCGTATTGGAGTGGTACAGTACAGTTGAAGCACAGCAAATACTGCTGTTGTACTGAAAAAAGGAGCAAGAGATCCATCTCTTGTATATTGCATACTTAGGATTTTGACTTTGTAATATGCAAAATAATCCATAAATGTTGAAGAAAAGTATTGTTTAGAACATGGAGGTAATTGGAAAGTGGGATAAAATCAGTGTAAATCTATACATAATTGGCTGTGCCAAAATAATTTGATGTATTTCTTCAGTGCAGAGTTCTGTAACATGACATAGAATAGATTTTTCTATGCTGAAAAGGAATGCAGTCTGTCTCATTTATCTGGATGAAAGCAAATTTTAATTTGATAAAGCAATATATGAGAATTAAGCATGAAGACAGAAATCACTAGAATTACAGGGTAGGTGAAGAACTGGCTAGAGGGCAGTAGCAGTGATATGTACGCTAACTGGGTAACTACTGGAGAAGTTAGCTGTGTGCTGTTCTAGGTCTTTGAATTACTTTATCTAAATATTTCTGTTAAAAGTCTTGACACAAAAAGGGCTGCCAAATGTTTCTGTTTCTTCGTGGTATTTCTTCGTGACACAAAGTTATGCAGCAGTGCCAATACAGAGGCATATTGGACTAGAAAGAATTTTTCAGGGCTGAAGCAATAGAAAAGCTTGAAAATCTTTGCTAAAAACTCCAAAATTACATTTTTGGACCTATGGGTAATGATCTCCTAATTTATCGCAAAAATTTCTTTCTATAAGGAAAAAAGCTTTGAATAATGGTCCGTTTTCGAGATGTCTCCTAACAGGTAGTCTGACCTGTACAAGAGACAAATACAGTCTTAAGATTTACCAGTCATCTTCGGGCCAAATAGAAGAATGCATTTATGCCATTGGGTAAGGCATTGGTGCGATCTCTAGAATGCCACATATGGGTCATGTCCTCACGCTGAAGAAAGATTAATTCACATTGGTGCTCCTGAAGTCTCAATACTGATTAAGTTAAAAGAAATTTTACTCTGTCATTCTGCTCTATTTATCTCCCTAGTTAACCCTGTGAGTTAGCTGATTCATAATCAGATTGGGAAGAATGCAAATACTTGTCATCCTCCATGCCCACCCTGTTATTGGCACTTAAGGAAATACTTGGGCTGAACATTTGGGCACAATAACTCACCTGGAGCATATAATGTTAATAGACTTGGTTAATTTGATATTTTGGAAGTGAGCTTTGAAATAGTGCTTGAAAAGGGGAGGGACTTAGCACTAAAGGTTTGATCTGTAGGATGAGAGATGAGTTTCCTGTTATCTAGAAGAGGTCTAGGCTTGCTGCTAAGTCTGCACTGATCTGGTTTAGGAATTGAAGTGTGACTTAATTTCTGATTTCTCAATGAATTGAATATGCAAATCTCTCTGTTGTGGCCAATCTCTTAATTATCTACAGAGGGAGATCACATATTAGCACATCAAAGAAAACCAATTAAGAAGTGGTAAGACTGCTATAATTACTGTATAGGTAAAAATGTAAGACACATCTATAAGTAATTTATTTAATCAATTCTAATGTATTAATGTATTTGTTTCAGGAAAGAATATTGGGGGGCGTGGTCACAAGATTAGTGACTATTTTGAGGTAAGGTTTTTGTGTGTTTGTAAAATTTACTTTAGCTTTAAAATATACTTTTAACTTTTTTTGGATGTTACAAAATTTTTGCTTGTAATGGACAGGCCTCTTGAGAGAGGATACTCTTTTTTTTCTTTATGTAAGTTTATGACTATTAAACCCTGAAGTAGAGATGCAGTCGTCTCTTGGGTGCAGCCTGAGCTAAAATACAAAAACCATTTTCTTTCGCGCTTTTCTTTAAATGGCCAAAGGCTTCACTAATACAAGTAATACAATCTAATTTACAAATTCTGTGTACAGATGAGCTGTATCATTCAGTAGATGTATAATGTGTTTTCATAAGAAGATGGACTAATTGGAGGGCCATATCTTCTCTACAGTACCAAGGTGGAAACGGCTCTAGTCCAGTGCGAGGCGTACCTCCTGCAATCCGATCTCCTCAGAATTCACATTCCGCTCCTTCTTCTGTAAGTTTGTGAACTTCATAACTGGTGGAGATACTTTCATAGTCTAAAAGTAGCATAATTGAAAAGACTCTATATTCAAGGGAAGAGTTTTCAAAGGAGGGAATCCTGGAAAGGAATTTATTCTTTCAACAGCAAAAAAAAAAGAAAAAGGATGAAGTTAAATATTAAAACTAAAATTTTCTGTTAATGCTGGGACTTTTTTTCTAAAACATAATTTTTAAATACAAAGTAATTATGTAAAATGTTGAATAAATTTTGAAATGTTCTAATGACATCTATTCACAAGCCTCACACAAAAAAGGGGAGGATTTTTCTTACTTATGAGGAAACTGAATCCCTAACTCCGGACTTGAAAAGCTCAATTTTTGATAAATCATAAGTTTTTAAATAATTGACACCTAATTCACCTGTATCCTTTTAAAATTCTCTTTGTTGGTCATGCTTTTAAAAAATTAATTTTTTTCCTCCTCATGTGCACAATTTCAGTGTTAAGCATACCCACATGTGATTCTAAATGGACAAACAGATTCTGCCAGTTACAGAAGGGATTTGTTTTCTCTGCTGGTAGACCTCAGCTTTTATTCCATGTACTTTCAACTTCAGGCATCCTCTTATTCTTGCTAACAGTGTGGAGTGTAATACAGATTGTGGAATTTGGCTTGAAAACGGTCTCATTCGCACAAACTAGTGGGTTTTGGGAAGTTTCAGTGATGGGATTTGTGTTCTGATCTGCACTAGCTTCCCCTTTCTGGTTCTCCCATGGGAAATAACCACTCCAAAAATAACTCCCATTACTGTATTTTTGAGTTGTGAAAGCTTAGAATCAGAAAAATAAGTCTGTGTAAGACTGACATCACCTTATGTCAGTCTTGTATTGTCTTAAATCTTTCAGTCTGTTTCCCAAAAGTGACAATCTTAGTTTTCTCAAAGAATATATTGCATCCTTTCTGAACTGCAAGTGATATATAACAGCATAGTGATAGCTCTCAATGCAGTGCTCCAAGTAGTGTCTTCTGTAATAAAGATACCTTATTTCTCTATTCTATATGATTTTCCTGCCAAGAGTTGTAAACAAGGCTATGTTCATAATTGAATATTACAGTTGTATCTAAAGTACTTTGTTTTCATGCATTTCAGGTTCGACAGAATAGTCCTTCTCCTACTTCATTAGCTTTCGGGGACCACCCTATCACGCAACCAAAGCAGTTATCTTTTAAAATTACTCAGGTAACTATTTTTGAGTAGAGGTATCCTATATCATTTCAGACTGTAGGAAAAACTGATAGATATGTTTATTTCTTTGGCTTTCAACTTATAAACTCTTAAAGGCTTTCAAAAGCTTTGCTTTTTACAATCTGCCAAAGCATTTTTCTTTTAAGTTCAGCAGCTCATAATTTAAATCTCTCTGATTAGTTTTGTATTCTGCACTTGCTCTGCTTCCAACATTGCACTTCATGAGTTGTTAGATGACCATGTCGTTGGTAGGCTTTTGCTCAAGACTTTAGCTGTTGTGTGATCTTAGAAGTAGAGGCTGCTCTTTCAGGCAGTATTTGAAGCGACAGCTGCTGTTGTCGTACTGCATTTAAAATATGACATTGAAGAAGAAAAATGAGATGATAATCAAAATGATCAAGATATAGTTCTGTCATGACTTTTAAAAGCTGAAAGCAACTGTTTTATCCTCTCTGCCATTTCTGACGTGATCTGTTCTCTTTCACAAGTTAGTTAGAACAAGGCTACTTCACCTGTTGACCAAATACAGAGAATTTAAAGTAATTAACTGACATTTACATTCTTGCCCTGTTTTATATGCTTATTTGTGAACTATAGCTTTTCAATTAGTGATGAAACACTTTTAACACTGTTAGTGGTTTGTCCCAACTGTTCACAGTTGTCCTCATGAAGAGGGAAAGCAGTTTTGAATAAGAACCTTCCATGTCACTTTCAAAACACAGGAAAATAAGATGTGCTGGTCTTGTTGAATGTTTTAAAGTAGTTTATTTCTCTACGTAACAAACGTGAGAAAAATAATGCTGCAATTGTTAAAGGAAAGGATAAATATTTCAAAATGTTCTTTTTAGACTGATCTCACAATGCTGAAATTAGCTGCACTAGAAAGTAATAAAAATCAAGACTTGGAAAAGAAAGAAGGTCGTATAGATGACTTACTCAGGGTAAGTGTTAGACATGGGGTAAAGATATTTATTCAGAACAACAGGCAGTGAATCTGAGGCAAATATTTTAAATGTTTGAATAATCCTTATTTTTAAAAATTACCCTGGAGATACCTAAATTAAAAGGTGAAACAAGTTTTTAATTTTTGTAAATTTTTTTTTCTGAAAATCGGAGAAGTCTATAAAATGAAATTCATAAGGTTTTTTTCCTGCTTCTGTGCTACGACTTGTTAATGATTAAATACTTTTATAGACTTCATGAAGGTACAAAGAAAGCCGATGCTGTTTTGCAGGCAGTTGATTAATTCTTTAAGATCATAATATAATTTCACGTAACAGGTGGTTTTTTTGTTGTTCTAATTGTGAATAGCAGTTATCAGTGGGACAACTGTTGGCAGTTTCAGAATGGAGGTGATTGTGACAGAAATTATTACGGGCAATAAATAACTAATTTTAATAAGAAACCTATGCTATACTATGCTCTAAAACCTGTTTTCAGAAAAAAAAATTAATGCTTGTGCTCTTGAAAGAAGTGTTGGAGAGGTGATATGTAGAAATATGAAACATGAAACAAAAACACCTGTATTCACAAGTCGTAGTCTGTTTAGTGTTTATATGTGGACAAGTACATATTAACCTGTACAATCGTACATTATAAAATTGTACATGTAGACTGTTTTAGCACATGTTCAACAGTATGGGATAGACAAACCTAACCTTTTTAAAAAAAAAAAAAAAATTATTTTTAAACAAAATAATATTGCTGTGGTTATTTTTAAGGTAATAAGTTAAATGTAATTGGAACGTAGGGAACTTGTTGAATTTCTACTCAGATAATTGAAACTTTTATCATTGTGAATTTTTTGTTTCCTTTTAAATTAAAAACGTTAGGATTTCACATGACTTCAGCAATCAGATATAAAGGATCCGGAGCTAAAACTAAACTTTCAGTTTAACACTGGAGGACTGGAAAAGTGATCGGTACAATGTTTTTCTATATTATTTATATGCTGAATGCTCTGTAATAGAGAATGCAGCTCAGTGTAAAGGAAGTAAAAAAGGAAGCAAGACATCCTTCTACAGATGGGGATAGATCTGTGAAATCAGATTTTTGCCTATATATATACGTTTATGCATGTTCCTTACTTTAGTCATGTGAAGGTAGATACCTTTATTTTCTGTGACAGCTGATTAAAAAAATAGTGTTTCAATATATCTTTTCATATTTTGTATATATTTGTTAGGCTAACTGTGATCTTAGAAGACAAATAGACGAACAACAAAAGCTACTTGAAAAATATAAAGAAAGGTTAAACAAATGTATTTCAATGAGCAAGAAGCTTCTAATTGAAAAGGTAAGTTTACTGCTTTTAAAATGTTTGTGATAAAAACTGTGAGGGTGCTGTAGAACTCCATTATGGTTCCTTCATTTTCACTTTAGTCTCTGAGACTGAAACTTCGTATACATGGTCTCTGTCTGGCAGTAAGTGTTTTTATAAGCCTGAATAGGCAAAATAAGATGTCGAGCCTTTTTCAGATCATGGAAAATGTGCCTTTTTTAATTTAAGGGGGTTTTTCCTATCATGAGTAATTCAGATACAGCAAAGCATAAAAGACAAGAATTTAGGATGTGGCCAATTTTCTGGACAAACTTTAAGAATAAGATTACAGTGGATGAAAAAAATTCTGAACATAATCTGTTGTGGAGAGGAGACGGATAAAATCTCTTTGTGAGACACTTGAGTGGCTGAGATAATTTTTGATCTAAAATGAGAAAATGCTATGTTAGCTGAGAATTAATGGAAACAAGAAAATGAAGGTGACCATTTACCTTCATACTACTATGAAAGAAATATTTATTTCAAATTTAATGCCAGTTATATTTAAACTAGCAGCAGTTTCTTAAAAGACAAGGATACCTTGTTTCTCTCCCTCTTCCTTAAAATAGCCTTATTTAAAAACAAAACAAAACAAAAAAAACCAACCTAACAAAAAGTGAATAGAAAATCAGCTTATTACCAATTAGGATACAAAAAAGTTTAAGGTAAACAGCCAAGTCTGTTCCCTAACACTAGCTGCTTAGATGCTGCTGTCAGATACAAGGGCACAAACTGATCCGTTAGAGGATTAGAGAGAGTTTCCTCGCTAGCATGCCATAAATAAAATATTGCAGTCCTTTTTAAGTTCCAGCATGAGGGGAATGCAGGGAAAAGATGCATCAGATCTGTTCAACATGATGCTAGGTGGGCATCTTCAGACTGAGAATATCACATAGGCCATTTTTTGTGAAAGGCCATGCAGGCCTCCTCTGCAGTCTACAACTCTGTTTGCACAAAGATCGTTAATTCTGTCAACTTCTCACTTTTTTTGTGTGTGTGTGTGCGCACGCGCGCGTGTGATTTTGGGCCATAGGCATTTCTTAAGAAGCAAGCATTTGTAACAATTAAAGAAGTTTCTGTCCATCAGTGGTGTTCACAGTGCTCTTTCTTCTTGTGCTGAAGCAGACTAGGCAGACTCAGTCATTTATCACATCCCAAGGATGCTTGTGGTAGTAGTGACTGGTTCCGAGAAGGGCATCTGCTTCTATTAATGCAAGTGAATATCTGACTGCAGTTAAGTGTACCTGCAGTGCGTTCCCACGAGGAGATTCCTGAGCTTGGTCAGTTTGGTACAAGTAGTAACATAGATGCTCTGTCAAGGGAGTTTCCAGGCTAAGTGTAGTAGGTGCACTCTTTCTGATATCTAAGCAGGCTCATTTAGTATAATAGACATGTACAGCCATAATCTTAATTATATGCCTGTATGATGGTGATACTTTACCAGTTTTGCTGCATTTACAAATGTTTTGTTAATTATGAAGAACAGCGAACTTTATAGGGAAACTGAGTCAAACTCAAATTCTTTTTTGTGCACAAATTGTCATTACTACCAATTCTGACAACTGCAGATGTTTGAGTTCTGCAGAAATTAGAATAAATGGAGTAAAGTAATAAAAGATATTTTCATCTACTCTCCTTTTATCCTTCCCTTAGAAAGTTGTTGGAGGAAAAAAACCTGAGTGTTTTACTGACTTTTTGAACACTTTAGTATTACTAAATCTGAATATTTTCTTTGTTTTCTTAGAGCACACAGGAAAAGCTGGCAAGCAGAGAGAAGAGCATGCAAGACAGATTACGCCTGGGGCATTTTACAACAGTTCGTCATGGCGCTTCATTTACTGAACAGTGGACAGATGGCTTTGCATTTCAAAATCTTGTGAAGTTAGTCAATGCTATGTTCTTCAAATTCTCACTAATTGTTAGTTCCCTCTAGTGGATTTCTTTATTACTAAGGTTCTAGGATTGAAGCGGCTTTTCATACGTTGTATTTTGCTTTGCCTTTTCAAGACTGAGAATACAGTACAGAGCTCCCTTAATCAACTGAGAGAATACTAACGCTGGGTGTCTGAAAGGCAGTTTGGTTTCACTTGATTTTAAGTATCCTCAGAAAAGCACAAATGTACTAAATGAGCAGCATGTAATAATTCAGCTCAGCTCGTAGAAAGAACTATAAAATTTAATCAGTGGTTTTTCAAGCAGCTAACCATGTGTCACTGGTGATCATTGGGGCAGATGAGGTCTGTGAACTTCTCACATAGGTGCTGCCTGTGCACCCATCACTGTTGCAGCTTTTTCAGTCATTCAGCTCCTCAGTGCCATGAAGGAGTAGTGACAAATCTGGCAGCCTCAGGTAGGGTGTAGTGCAAGTGGATGGGGGAAGGCAGCCACCTGGAAAAGAGCTGCTACAGCATGTATTTCAGCAGAGATGGGGCCAAGGAAAAGGGCTCTGGGAGACCATCAGAGATGGTGGTAAAATAATTATGCAATGCCTCGAAAGGTGTTCTTTGGTAACGAGTCTGATTCAGTCTTTGGAGAGAGAGAGAGAGAGAGAGAGAAAAGTAATTCGCCAAGATTTTAGTTTCTGAAGGGCAATATGTAGTCTTAGCATTATGTGATTGCCTAGGGCATTGGTTTTTTAAGACAGTCTTAAAAACAATCTGTATATGTGTTTTGCATAAAAGCTGTAATTGTTTGCCATACAACCAAACTGGTGATTTATTTGGGAATGGTCAGACCAAATTCAGTATTTGGCCTATAAAAATCAAGTACTCTCTATTGACTCTGTTACATTTCTTTTGATGGTATAAAAGAAGGTATCCACCAGCTCAGATACTTTTTTTTTTTTTTTCCTTTTCTAGTGCAAAAATCATGTGTAACACTTTCAAAAACAAAACAAAACAACCCCAAAACAAAAAAAAAAAAAACACCTCATATTTCAAAAGTAAACTGTGCCAAAACTTTAGCAAAATTTTTCCACCTCATGAAGAACATTGGTGTTCTTTTTCCTAGGAAACATTTTCACATGTACAGTAAGTTTTCTAAAAATTTCTTAATGCTGTATCAGTTAAAAAGATAGTTCTTTAAAAAATGCAAAATGATGAAACTTTAATAAAGCTTTTTTTGGGGTTTACAGGCAGCAAGAATGGGTGAATCAACAAAGGGAAGACATTGAAAGGCAAAGAAAGCTCCTGGCCAAGCGAAAGCCTCCAACTACAAATAATTCTCAGGCACCATCTGCCAATTCTGAACCCAAGCAGAGGAAAAATAAAGCTGTGAATGGGGCAGAAAACGATCCCTTTGTTAGACCCAATTTACCACAGCTGTAAGTTTAACATTTCAATCAGTCTTTTACATAAATTCTCAGATATTGTCTGTTTGAGTTCTATTCAAATAACAGCATAAAAAGACACTCAGTATATTCAGCAGCTATATTCTCACTGAGGACTTGCTGATGTTAGGGAAATTTGCACCACTGCCTATGAAGATGTCGTACAATTGCCCAATTTATTTTTGGTAAAGTCACCAGAGAAAGGCCTATTCTGTGTTTATGCAATGTTCCTTCTGTTTTCCTGATCTAGAGGAGTCCTTATTCTGGTTTCCTACTCTTGTAATGTCACTGATACCTATTGAACTTTTCTTGATCCACATTGGTTTAGGAGCCTCTCCTTTAGTTAAGAGATCATTTCATTTTTCATATAACAGTCTTTAGCTGACAAGAAAAGCTTTTTTCAGCCTTTAGTATTTGAAGACGTGTCTAAAAACAAATGGGAAAAAATCTTTTTTTCTCTTTTTTTTCCTTCCTTCTGAATGCTAGATCCTGAGAGCAACTGTCAGAAGTTACTGATCCCATTTCACATATTGACAGTGCTGAAATTTTTTGTCATTTAAACATAAAAATTGAGAGCTATCAAAGAATTCTCCATTTCTCAAGGGCCTTTTTTTCCTGCAGACAGAAATGGTATAATTCAAGGCACAGACAGATGTGTTCTTGACATTTAATTTGAGTATTTTTAAAAAGTTGCTGCTTGGAGATACTAGTTATTGCCCTATTGATACTAGTTACTGCCTAAGAGGCTGCAGCTGATAGTGTATCTGTTCCTAGTCAGCTTAAATAAAAAGTAAATAACTAGTGTTAAAAAGACTAACAAATTAATCTGTTACTTTGCAGAAGTAGGCTATGTGTGTTGAACATGGTCACCTGTCACCTCTCACTTGTGGAGGTAGTAATTTATACCTCTGGGGGTGGGGTGTAAATAAATTACTCTGGTTAGATCTGTAAAATACATATGTTTGGACCATCAGTTTGAAGACAGCTGCATATGTTTTGCATAATGCATCATTCTTAAAGTTCACATTGTGAACTTGGCTGTGACAAAAATACCATGAAAATACAGTAGTAAGGCGGCGATATAAGCAAATCTTGATTAGTGTTACTCGTGTGTTTTGGTAGAGAGCTGAAGAGTGATCGCTCAAATTGATTCTTTAGTAATACTTAGTGCCTACGTTTCTTCTTCTTAGAACATAATTAATACTTCTGAATAGTACGGTAAAGATTACCGTCATGTTAAAAATACCTTTTTGTTTGAATGTAATACCTCTTGTTATTAAAAGTAACGTTTAAGTAATGGAAAAGACCTGAAAAATTACAGAACTTTCAATTTGCCAGCTTTTGGCCAGGTCTTCATTCATGTTAAATTTCCATAATCTTATTGCTGCTTTAGGAGGTGATAAGATACACATTTGGGAAAAAATACAGAAGACATGTTCTAATTATTAAGTAGGACAAGATGAATTCCTGATAATAGACTTCTGAATATTTTCTGGTGTTATGCAGTTTTAAATAATTTCCAAATGACTAAAAACTTTTCAAATTTTCATTTCATTTGGCTTAACCAGTTACGTGTTAAATGGCACATGAAAATGCCTGCTGGTGATGGAATTGCCAAGAGAGCAATCAGAATTGCCCTTTTGTATCTAATGCTAGAATAAATGTAAGCTGTTACTGAATCAAAACTGTTTTGCGTTTAAGTATCCGAATTTGATCATTATATAATCTAGATACGAGATTGCTTGCCTATGTGATAAGCTTATAAATTTTCTTTCAGACCTTTAAAAAGGTCTGTAATATGTCCTGAGGTCACAGAATCATTAAGCCACATCATGCTCTTAGGCCTTTACTTGAAAGGGTTTTTTAAATGTTTGTATTTAGGATACATTATAATTTTGTATAGCAGTATTACGTGTTGACTCCTCTCTGCTTCTCAGTACAGAATTAAATATGTTTTTTGTATCTTGGTAAAACAATTCTTAATTGTGCACTTCCATTTGAGAGTAAATTTGTCATCTGCTGTATGTGATTCCCTCCTATTACATTGTACTTATCACTGTTCCTGTGTTACTTCAGAAGTAATGATCTTAATTAGTATAGCCAAATGGAAGAGGTTCTGTTTATATGAGGCATGGGGAAATGAAGAGCTGCTTGAGGTTAATGAACTAAACCAGTAGTAAATCAATACAACATATATGCAAGTGATCAGGCAGATCTTTTTTTAAACAAACAAACAACTTGCAGTTGTTAGCAACAAGTATCTCTACCACTGCTTTGTTTGCTTTAGAAAATGTCTCCAGCTGCAGGTATTGACAAGACAAAATGATCTATAGCTTTGTAACAAGCAGTATTATTGAAGCCCTTTCTGAAAACAGGTGTTAACTGTTTTGAAACGGATTGAAAGTGTTGCCTGAGGCATTCTTAATAAGAGCATTGTTTTAGTTTAGCTGAATATACTATGGTCTCTGATATGAATTTAAAAGCAAAATTTTTGCACTGCAGTTATTAGTACAAAAGTGGCCATCTGCCAGTGTCCTGTGAGTGAATGGTGGGTTTGGTGTTTAAATAACATGCAACAGATGAGTCTAAACACTGTCCTGGTTTTCCATCATTCTTTCCCTTTTTGTGGCCCAAACCAAAACTAAAAAGTAGTTTCAATTTTGACATCTCTTTTCTGCTGAGCAAAGTAATTTTATTAGTCTTACATGAAAGGAATAAGTTGAAATTTATTTAAAGAAAAAACATTTATTTGAAGTAGAGGTTGCCGCCTTAGCCCTGGAAAAATCTGTTTGAAAACTCTATTCAAAATTCTTTGGAGACTTGAGAGATTATAACGCTAGTCCCCACTTCTTGGAAGCAGCTCTTATTTCACTAGACAATTATTTCTGGAAGCAATGTTTTATTTAGTTTAGGTGGTGTAGTCCTTCCTGCGCAGCTTCAGCCGTGTCAGTTGTTTCACTTCCCAGTCTCTTCTTCCTCTGCTTCCCACTTCCTCCATGGGAGTTTGCATGCATCCTTGTCCCTGCATGCAATTTGGAATAGGAGAGCAGAGGGAGCTGGCAGAGTTTGTTACTGTAGCTGAACAAATGCATCATTTACAGGGAGCATTCTGTTCTGTATGGAACAAATAAAAATATTTTCAGAAACTTTTTCGGGCTGAAGTGCCAACAATGTGTCTGGGCTCCTTTCCTGAGGCATTCTCTTTCTAAGGCAAACATGGAAACAATGGACGAAAAGACCTCATGGAAGGCTTTGACTTGGTCAGTGTCTGCCCGTCCTTGTAGAAATTCGAGGAACTAGGGTGAGAATAAGGTTGGACCAAAAAAGGAATGCTTCAGAAATTGTAGCCAAAAACTTTGGATGTGTGTATGGCTGTTTAGGGGCATGGCCGCGTTCTGCTGTGCCTATGTATCTAGGATGATTTTTGAACTGGGAAAAGGTGGGAGGAGAGATGGTTGTAAATGTGCCAGGCTTGATCATCATAACAACCAAGGAGCACATGGCCATTTTGGTTTTTTGTCTTGTCTGTACCCACTAGTAAGAGTGTTTTGATCATAGAAGAAGGTTTTGCCTGAACTTGTGAGGAAGAAGTGCAAGGAAGATTGGTTATGTCTACCCATGCATACTGTGTCAAAGTCTTTGAAATTTGGCTATGAAAACATTGTTAAATGACTGGAAGGCCTGTTTTTGCTAATTTAAAAAAACTTTTAAATTGATGATAATCAAGCCTTTCAGGCTGGGTAAGCTGTCCACTTTCTTCCAGTGACAAGTAAAGGTGGCACACCATGGCCCTACACGTCACAGGAAAATTACACTACATGCACAGAATATGTCCAGTGCTTTTTTGGGAATTTCAGGAATTCATTGCATGTGTATGATAGTTCATTTGGCTGTAGACAGTTAAAATACAGCATTTATTGCACAGTAATTTTGAGTGGAAAAGATCATGGTCGGGACCACACTGTTAACAGATTAATTCATGTAACCTACTCCCAGCTGCCCTTCTTCCCCAACGCTCCTCAGATTAGCCTCAAGCCTGACTATCCAACTTAAGTTTGTTTAGTGGATGGCAGCAGCCTGTTTCTGGCCGACATCCCTTCCCTGTGCTCCTCAACCTTTCTTCCTCTGCATCTGAGGATGGGTGTGTCTCAGGTGATGACGGACCAACCCCTTCTGCAGGAAATGATGGTGTCTCATAGGTGACTTCTGTTTTCGGAAGGTGCCTCCAGCGTGCCGCCGCCTTGCAAAAGGTGGTGGGCGGGTGGATGCAGGTGGGAAGTGATGGGTTGATGGGAAGCCGTCTCTAGGCTGGATGTTTTCAGCCTGTGCAGCGGGGTGGTGGCCTATAGCCAGAAAACAGACAGCATGCACACTGTCATTGTTTTACAGCTATTTGTCGTATGCTATTTTAATATGAATATAAAACACAATATATTTATAGATAAAAAGTAATAAACTCCTACTTCTAAAAAAAAAAACAACTAAATGTTTCTGAATATGAGGGAATAAAATTTTGTTTTTCATAAGTAAATGAACAAAATCCAAAATGACTACGTCTGTGTACAGTTCAGCGTTTTATATGCCTTCTTCCAAAATGTGGTGGTCAGTAATGACAGTTTCAAATCACTGTGAATCATGCTGTGCCTCTAATAGAGTTAGATTTGTAAGGAAATAGAAAAATGGAAAACAGTCATTTATTGGGATATAGCATGGAAATATGGAAAGAGTGACTTTGAATCTTAATGTTTTCAATATGACCTCTAACTTGTGCTCTGTGCTCAAGAGGGCTATTTAAGAACTTTTTGGAAGGCAATACTTGCTAGAGCTGTCTAGGCACTTTGTCATAACTCTGTGTAGATAGCTGAGGTTTTATAAAAAGGTCCAGATTTCCTATATTATGTTAGTTTTTCAGGGCATCTGTGGTTTTAGGGCTCTCGGTGTTCAATCAAAATTCTGGAAGGTCATGTCATAAACATCGTATTTTCAGTGYGTTTTACTTGTGGTTCAGCTTTGCTAAGCCACCTGAATACTCTTCTTTCTGAGAAAGACAAACTTTACTATCTGCATTTCTGGAAATGCACAAACCTGTAATTTATACTGCAGACAAGAATCTGGAAAGAATAATATTCAAACTTGTACACATTGGCATTGATCCTTTGCCTTTTTTAATTGAGAACTTAATCCATGTTAGAGTAGTTCGCTGTTTGAGTAGCAGTATTGAAAAAATGTCAGGGATGCTGCCGTGAGTTGTCTAGCGTGGCCTTGATGCTCTCTTTGATAGGTCTAGCAGATGCATTAGAGCAGGAATTAGAGCATTGTTTTCTTAGGTTTCTTGCTGTTGTTTGGACTGTACAGAGAATGCATTGCCAGCTTTCCAAGCTATTGAGACACCCCATTTCACATTTGCTTTAACACCTCTTCTTTTAAGATGCAGCGTAAATTGTCTAAACCCAGAGGAGATTCTGCCAGGAAAAGAATATAAACATTCAGTCCCAAAATCTGGTACTAAGGGACCTTTTGCCTTTCTTGGAGAGGCAAATTTTCTCACTCTGTTGCCTTCAGAATGTTTGGGGATGTCTGTTGACTGGAACATAAGGCTGCTTTTCATTCCAGTAGGAAAAAAAGATGCAGGGTAACTTTGTATGATGCTTCTTAAAAGAAGAGATTGCTTCCTTCTCAAATTCTGACAGGATGTGGTCATGGGTGCTTTTGTTACCTGATTTGAGTGTTTTCTATACATTATAGACCAGAAGGTTGATGAAATAACTACAGTCTTGTGAAGCTGTTTCCAGGTTCTTGGAAATTTAGGTGGTCAAAAAAGAATCCAGGAATTTCACTAATATTCCTGGAGAATATCTGGCCAACATAATCTTCTGTCCTGGCCAAGTAAGAAAAGGGGCAGTGAAATTCAGTATTTATGAAATCAGGAATAGGAAAGGGCTCTGTGAAAGCTTCAGAACCACCAGGTTTTATCCTGAAAAGGTGCACTCCTTTTATTAACAACTTTTGAGACCCAATAAATACAGGGTTTAGAATTTTGAAAACTATGGCAAACTTCATCCAAATTTAAAAGGGAGGAAGAAGTCTTACAGTTTATTATATTTCTGCAAATTTTATCGAAGTTGGCATTTGCTGTAAGAGAAGTCTGAATTGGTGTCCCTCACCTCTGGGGAAACTCCTGGTGCATCTCAAGACACTCTAGTTCCTTAGACTTGCAATATGAACAGCACGTATAGCCTTCTAAACACTTTGTGTAAGTTATCTTCCCAGGACAGTTGATAATTGAACCCACTAAAATAYGGACTTTGTGAAAACATATTATGCTATTAGTTTTAGCTTTGCATCGTGCAAGAAATAGTAGATGTAAGCAAAACAATAAAACATTTAATTTTGATTTGTTCATAGGGATTTGTGTGAATCCTTTCAAGGAGGCCATATCTCTTTCTCCTTCCCCATCCCCTGTTCCCCTTCATCATACGCGTATGGTTTCTTCTCTGGAACTTGAAGTTTCTTTGGTTTCTTTTCTTTGGTGGTTTGTCTTCTGTGTCTTTTTTGTTCATTTGTCAGACGGATAGTGCATGCAGTCAGTTCGTGGGTTTCTTAGTTACTAATCCATATGAACAGTCTAGATCCTCTGGATGATAATTGACTTTGTGTCCCAGCAAGTCTACAGACAGTGAGGGACCACTGAATTAATTGTAGCCAGGAATCTTTTCTCAAAGGAAGATGAAAAGAGAGTAAGTAAAAGAGTCGCATGCCAATTCAAAACTGAATTTGTGGTCTCATGCAAAATGTAGTGTTAATGAACTTGGAATGTATGGTTTTGCACTATGTTCTTTAAATCACAGCTCAAAAATCCAGTGTTATCAGTCTTGTCTAGTTGGTTTCTGGATCTCCATCCTTTGGTTCATTAAGTGTTGAGAACAAAGCAGTGGAACTAGCATCAGCTAAAATACTGGGATTGTCATATGATTCAGGATGCACTCGGATAATCTAACAGGCTATCTGAGAGAACAGAAATGGTACAGTGGGAGAGGCAGTTAATATTCCAGAATACCAGACACAGAGGCATTCTGTAAGTACGTTTTGACACTGAAATTACAAACCAAGATGTTCAGATGGTTCAAAAATGTAGTCCTAGTATTGTGGTATTAAGTCATTAACATAAGATACTATATTTACTKTAGTAGTTAAGTAAGAATGCTATTGTTTTGTTTACCATCATATCAAAGCTATAATTACATGTTTGTTTTGTTTTGCTTTTTTCAGTTTGACTCTAGCAGAGTATCACGAACAGGAAGAAATTTTCAAACTTCGATTAGGACATCTCAAAAAGGTATGTATATCGTCTGTTATTCTAAGATTTTTTTTTTTTACCATGCCCAAAACCATAAAAATAAGGAGGGGGCTTGTTGAGAGCTATCTGATTAGAAAACTTAATACTAAAAGTGCGGTACAATTTTATGCCTAATAGTGGCTTTCCTTTTTTTTTTTTTTTTTGTGTGTGTGTGTGCGCAACTTACCATAAACACTGGGAGTACAGGGGAGTAGTAGTGAGTCCATCCAGTATAACGGTGTACCTTGAATCCTTGTAGCAGTGATGATGCCACCAATAATGCTCTTGTTTCAGAGCTGAGGAAGTGGATTCAGCCAAGTTTGATATATGGGCTGTTTGCATTAGTTTTTGACCTTTAAAAAGGTCCAATTTACAAAGTATTGCATTTTCGAATGAAAATCATGTTTTGATCATCTACAATATCCACTTCAGTTGTTATCAGTTAGCATACCATCTCTGACAAAAGAGAATATAATTTTCCTACTTTTATGGAAAATCTTTTCTCTATATCTTAAATTATTTTTGCAGTCATAAAATTTACGCCAGTTTTTTACTTTTGAAAAAAAAAAACAGCAGTACTTTTTTCCCGAAGCCCATCATTCTAATAAATCTGTGTAATGAGATAATTATGATACTAACAAACTATTGCTTATTCAAGCAAAGCTTTTGAGGAATAACTTGTGAAAAGGAATGACAGTTGAAGCAGGCAGAAATATCTCAACAAGTGTGAAAGGAAAGTACCTTTATCTGCTGAGCAGTAGTTCTTGAGATGTTCAGTCAAAACAGATCATAGTGTTTTTCCCCTTGAAATGTTGCAAGAGTCTGTTTCAGGCCTGTTCTCTTCAAATGTACAAGTCACCTGTTACAAATCCTACTATAATAAACTGAACTGGGCCCCTTGAGAACAGTGATGCTGGTTTTTAAAGAATATGACAAGAAAGTACTTGAATCTGTGGTAGGGAATCGGCATATGAACTTGTTGGCACTAGTGAAGTAGACTGCCCACATAGTTCTTCATTGTTAATGCTTTAGAAATAGCACCAGCTTCACATGAAATTCTGTTACGAAATTCTGTAGGTTTTTTTCCATGCTTTAACTTTTTTGAAGTCTAATGGAAATTTCAAGTGACATATGAAGGAAGCTGTTACAAAGTTGTTTAATACCCAAATTTTGTTTTCACCTTGAGCATCAATGCTGGGGAACTCTGTATAAGAAGGAACTTCCTTGACTAAATGCCAGAGGGGAAACAAATGTTATTTCTTAGCAAATAATGTTTGAATATATCTGAAAATAATAATAAAAATACATACTTGCATTTTAATTCTTATGTGCAATACAGATTTTGTCATTAACTAAGAAGAACAATTTTGTTGTCGTCTTTTTACGTGGCTATATTTCTTTCCTAGTGCTTCTTTGCCGCTTACATTTTTTTCCTTCTTTCCTTCTGCATATGCTGTTTTGCTGTCTGCTCCTCTTCCTTTTCACTCTCCAGATGCTTTCCTGGTGCTCTTATTTTTGGTGCCCTGTACATGCTGCCGCCACCAGTTTTCTTTTCCTTCTGCTCCCCAGGAAATTCTTTTCCAGCTAGCAGCTTTGGTCCTGGAGAGAGGCTCTTGTTTTCTCACTTCCTTTTATATAGCAGTGACCTGAGGCAGCTAAGCTGGTTCATTCTTGCTTAAAGGTATTCACAGCCTGAGTGTCCTAAATAACAGCTGGAAACAATGCAACCAGCCAGTTCTCTTTGGACTAACATTGGCCTATGAACCACATTTTGAGAACCACTGAATTGCATAATATATGAACAAAAAAGCCCAAAAGAGGCATAACTGATGGATTTTTTTTTGTCAGCCTTTGGGAAGAACATAGACAATTGTGTGTGTATAAGTGTGTGGCCTTTTGCGGGGGGAGAAGGGCTAGAATTCTTTATAAAGGACTATTGGGTTATGAGGAACTGCATATCATTTCAGGGTATTTAACAGAGAACTGCAAGGATGAATGTAAATATAAAAAGAGTTTTAACATTGTATAAACAGGAGGAAAAAAAAAAAACCTTGACATTATATGTTAGGAAAAACAAATGGTCCACCCAGATCTGCTAGCAGATTAGTGTTACTTAGTCCAGCTTTTAAATTATTAGGAATTTGTTTTTCATTTTCTGAATGGAGGTTCACCTACTGTCTTGTTTTGGGATGAGAGTTTTTTTCCTTAGCTTATGGAGAAGGATTCAGGATATCCACTGAAATCATCTGGTCCGGACTCCTCAATTCATTGGAAATGTGGTCATTTAATGTGTGTTTTAGATTAGTTTCAGGATGTGGTTTTATGATATACAATGTTTGTAAATACCAGCTTTACAGTATTTTCTCTCCCCTCTGCTGACTTCTGCCTCCATCCCCTTATGCCATGACTTGTTGCCCTGTTGCTTTTACCAGCCCCACCAGGTTGTGCAGTCACAGTATAAATTGGATTGGAGAACTGATCTAGCTTTTTTCAAACAGCAAATACGTATCTTTTTGTGCGTCTTGCTTCCCCCCCCACCCCAAAAAGAAAATATTGATTAGTTTTCTAGTTTGGTTCACCATGTGGCTGTACAAGAGGCTGTGCCAAAATAACAAGAAATGATGTGGGGCACTGCTTCCACTGGCACTGCTACTAAAAAAATACGTACCCGATGCCAGGCCTTCTTTTTTCTTTTCAGCTAGAATAAATACATAATTATGAGCTTTCTGGTATGGACTAATTTTGTCTCCCCTTTATTCAAACTTTGAAGTTCTAGAGGTACTAACTCTGAAATCGATATAATCCTTTCTACAGTGTCTTTCAATGAGTACATGCTTTTCACTTCAAGTACAGATACATAGGTTTCCACAAATTAGGCATCGTGAATTCTTTACTTTTTTAGAGAATCTGAATAAACAACTATTTCAGTGTTCTCTAATATGTGGCATAAAGATGAGATAATTTTAAGTGCTGAAACTAGTTAGGGAATGTGCTCATACCTGACATGCTGCTTTTGAAATTGCACTCAAAATCTTAGGCAATACACATTCTGCATTTGTAATTTCAATAAGATAAAAATGGAGAAATCTTTTTAAATTAGCTTGGTTTTAGTGTCTTGTATCAACACCTTAARAACGTTTCTGCTGTAATGACTTATTCTTTTATTCTTTTTTTGATTTGCACTTCAGCCTCAAAATATTTTAAATGTCTTTTCTTAATTTGTCGGTTTGTACAAAATCTATAACTGCACATATCTCAGTTTTTTTCTTCTTTGTACATCAATTTCAGACCGCTTCCCAGATAATTTCTCTCCTTGGCTGAGGTACAAAACCCAGCTGCCTCTCATTTCAAATAGCATCCCTACAGTGCAGAACAAAACTGTGAACATCCCATTACCTGTGGGTTCATGGACAGAAAGGTTCCTTGAAACAGGCTTTTGCCTTATCTTTCTGAATTTTTCTGGCTTTAAGAGAAAAGCAGTGCTTTCTTCTAGTTCAGCAGGGTTTTGTAATGTAATGTTCCTCCATCACCACTAGTATTGATGCAGGGGTAAAAATATCCTTTTCAAACGGGGAGTAAATGAGCTTTTATATTTCATTCTCTTCATTTGCAGGAGGAAGCTGAAATACAAGCAGAACTTGAACGTTTGGAAAGAGTTAGGAATCTTCACATAAGAGAACTGAAAAGAATAAATAATGAAGATAATTCACAGTAAGAGACTTACTGTCTCAATTTTGCATGTTTATTTTTAAAATAATGCTCTAAAATCACATTTTACTTACAGAGGAGAGGCTCGTTCATTAATTTTTGTTTGGTTCTCTTTGTTTATGTATATATTTTAAACACCAACTTATTTAAACTTTAAAAAAAATAGAATTACTTATAATTTGGTAAACTTATGAGTTTATTGAATATGCAAGAAATAACATATACACAGCTTATAGTGCAGGAGAGCTAAAACTTGCTAGACCGTATTACTAAGCTAAAAAAATACTTGTAAGGGAACCTAATGCGATTCACTTAGCTGACAATAATGCAAGAAAATGGCGGGGAGGTTTGATGCAACAGCAGCAATTTTGTGATGCAGTTAAAATTAGTTTTGGTTTTATTGCACTGTAAATTCATTCCTACTAGGCAGGTACTTAGTAGGAAAAAGACAATTGCAGTCTTTTGTATTATGTTAAATGTTACTTTGTACTTCAGCTTGCATGGCAATATATCATAATGTTAAATTGTTATTTAATATTATCTATTACTGTGTCAATTTGAAAGTAATAATTACATAACTAAAAAAATTAGTCTGTTTTCCGTGATGGCAAATCCAAACACTAACACTACAGTTTCACCAGCACTTTAAGCTGGCACTGTTGCTTGAAAGGAACTGGTTCTGCCTATCCCTGACTACTTCATTATGCCCTTGTCCTGTTTACTTTCACATGCTTGCAATGGCATTTCTTTACTGAACAGACGCTGGAAATTGATCCAAGTTAAAACCAGCTCCTGTGGTTTCTTTTTCTGGATTAATTTTAACCCAGCATCAATTTCCTGGTCTAGTTCTTTGCCCCAGTTGCAAAAATGCTTATGCTGCCATGAGGAGAGAGGGCAGTGCAAGGGTGGAATGAGCAGCCAGGGGGAAGGAGATGATGGCACTGGGCTGCTTTCTTTCTGCACTAGTAAATGTTTATGAAACAGTAGCCTTAAGACTTCAGGATAATTTTTTTTTTTTTTAATTTTCCTTCCCCAGACACAATAGAATTATATATACACTAAGACTTCTAAACATTAAAGCAACAAGATGTGAAATTGTACTTAACTGTTTAATGGTCCCCATACCTACCCTGCAGAAATATAGAAATTTTTTGTTACCATGTGTCTATGGTGCTAATTGATAGCTAAATTGGTGTTGTGTTTTGGATATGAAAAATAATGAGTGTTGATGCTTACAATTCGATGGCAGAATATTTTCTTTTAAAAGTAAATGTCCTACGACAAATAAACAAGCAGTTCTTTGCAGGTTAAATGATAACTTTTTTAATCTTCAGTGTTTGCATTAGAAGAGGTTTTGTTTTGGTTTTTTTTTTTTTAAAAAGGAATCCTTCAACAAGAAGGAATAAATGCCACAGAAAAATGGCTGGCTTTGACTGTATAAATACTGCGTATGTGGGGCAAAGAATGCCCAAATTACAGTCCCGGTTGAAAACAGAGTTACAGGACATGGACAAGCAGAATACTGCAGCTTTGCTGCTCGTTTTCTGCAGTCAATGTTGACGTATTTTATGGTACAGAACGAAAATCTTTAAACTGTGTGTTCGTGTTTTTGTGGGAGTTTAGACTTGAGTAGTTACCAAGTGGCCAAGCTGCAGCTTACACTTGTAATATAGAAGACAGAAGCAATGGAGAAGTAATTTAGGTCTGTAGCCCCTGCTGTCTTTCCTAACATGTCTTGTCAACTTGGCCATTTGATAAGGGAGAGGGTTCTGAAGTGAAGCAGCTGTTGGGTCCTGACTCAAATCCTGTTGGGTTTTCAGCTTCCGGCTGTGATGCAAAGCTGAGCCTTCTTTCTTGTTCTAGCAACGTTCCCCTCTACATCCCTCTACCCATGTATGCCCTCCTCAGGCATCCCAAATATAAAGTAGGCAGCAAACTCACCTGTTCGGGGTTCCAGCCTTGACAATGAAGAGTAGGAAATGCTGCCCAGTTTAGAGATGGGTAAACTTGTATGTCTGCATGCGTTCTTTACAACTGCGCTGGGATAACAGGACAAGTTGAGAGTGCGGGTTAGGGCTTCCCTGTCTGGGTTTAGAGCCCAAGTGATGCTGGGACTACCTGCAAGGTGCGGTTCTGAGCCACGGAGAGCCACACGGAGTAGCAAAAGCAGCAGTGGAGAGGGAAGTGGTAAGATTCACAAGATTGGCCCTACTAGAGGCATACATGTAAGAGAAGGACCAAGAAAATACGAATCTAAATTTGTTGAGTGTGGTTTTAAAGAATTGGGCTACTGGTCACATGACATCAATTTTCTAATGATGCTACCTCTAAATTTGTTATTTCTTCTACACTGAGTGCATTACTTACTGTTTATGATTTTTTTAAAAATGTCTTTAGCATTGAAATATGTATTTTCACAGTGAGGAAAAGGAAATTTTATGTTTAAAAGGGACACAGTAAGCAAGAACACGCATCTTCCCTCAAATACTTGACTCTATGACCATGCCTCCAAAACTGTAGAGAACATGGAAAGAGGGGATGACCTATTGGCAGACTAGCCCTAAACCCTTCCTTAAAGTTTTCTATGGAGTATAATTGGCAGCTGGCCCTACTTCATGTATAGTTGTCTCATCATTGCACTGGAAATGTGATGAGTATTCACCTGCCTTCCCCGTGGTTGGATGGAAGGATGTATTTTGTCTTCTGCACATTTCAGGAGAGAGTATGGTCCTTTTCTCTGTCCTGCAGCATCATTTTGTGTTTGGAAGGAGTGTTTTCTTCTTGCTTTTGATTGGAGTATGAGCAGATACTCAGTCCTTTGGTGTGTTTTCCCCATATTGCTGCTTGTTATTTGTTAACTTCTTAGTGTTATATAAAATCCATTTTGTTAAAAAGAGGCAGGTATGTACAACAGGTCTGGTCATGTTTCATGTGAAATTGGAAGAATATCCTCCTCGTCTGTTCTAGAAAGCTGAAGTTTGAGACTTCTCTAAAATTTGGCACAACAAAGAGAGAGCCCTTGTATTGCATGTTTAAATTTAAGGGTGCTTTTCTTATCCTCACAAAAATAGAGAAAAATAACAAAAAGTTTGACAGAATTGACTGGTTTGACAATGGTGTTGTGATAGCATTTGTATGCTAAATAGTCAAAGGGTACGGAAATTGGCCATGTTGTATAGTTATGCCATAAGGTTACACATGGTGTAATATTGTTCAGCGTATTATATACTGCTAGTAAAAAGAAAGCGCCATTTGAGAAGTAATACTGAGAGGTTTACATTTTAGACTCTATTTGTATACCTTAAATAGAATTAAATGAATTTTTTTTTTTTTCTTTCGAGATTTAAAGATCACCCCACGTTGAATGAACGGTATTTGTTACTCCATTTACTTGGCCGAGGTGGCTTCAGTGAAGTATACAAGGTAGAGTGTGTTGGGTCTGCTAAATCTAATGTTTGAGCCATGTACATTTGTATATTTCATTTTGGGGGGGAGGGAGGGGATCTAAATAAGCAGAAGGATTGTAATGTGGTATACTCTTTAAACACTGGTTGAGCAAACTTTGATTAACCCATGGAGGGAGGTAGCATTACAATAGACTTGTCAACAGACTTGTGAATTACATGCCAATGTTTTTCCTCTCTTTATTGGGTGTTATTTTTATCATCTTTGGTTATAACTTTCCCATATTTGTGGGTTTCTTTTTTAGGCTTTTGATCTTTATGAACAAAGATATGCTGCTGTGAAGATTCACCAGCTTAACAAAAGCTGGAGGGATGAAAAGAAAGAAAACTACCACAAGTAAATATTAATGACTTACGCTTCATATGTTAAATTGAATAGCATTTTATTGATTGTAGAAGGTTAATGTATCCATCTTCCTTTAGACATGCCTGCAGAGAGTATAGAATACACAAAGAACTGGATCACCCCCGGATAGTTAAACTATATGACTACTTCTCCCTGGATACAGATACGTAAGTACATAAAATGATACGTTTTCTAGAACTTGGCAAGGATTTTAGTGCTGTATATTAGATAAACAGAAATGAAGAGTATTTGAACAAAAATAATATGTTCTTGCTTTCAGCCAAAGCGTTTAGGGTTTCCTTAAGGGGACTTCAAAAAAAAAAAAAAAAACCCACACTAGTTGCAGAATTTTGTCTCAGCTAAATATTGCAGGCCTTCTGTAAAGTGATGAAAACAGTGTTTTGCAACACCTGACTAGCAAGCCCTACAGGACATCCTGAGGGTGAAAGGGACATGCAGTACTGTAATGTTTTTGGGCAGAGCAAGGGCTGCTGCAGGGCAGCTCCAAAAGGCTACTGTAGCTTAGACAAGTTTCCAAGACTAAATGCCATCAGGAGCGTTATTAGCCTTAGTGTAGCCCATGGTCACGGGGCTGCAYCTCTTTGCATGAAATTGTGTCACATCTTAAGGAACAGTTGAATATATTTTTCTATTGAGAAACATGCCTACATAAATAAGGGGTTTTTTAACTTAACCTCTCATCAGTATGGATCCATTTTCTCTTTTGGCGAGTATGAATGTTCTGATTGATGTCAGTTTTCATAAGCTAATAGTTACGCCATGTGTTCTATTAACAGTTTCATTCATATAGCTTAATATTCAGGCAGCCATTCCTAAACTTGCCGGTATCAAACTAGGTTGTCAAATCTCCATTTCTGATTGTGCAGTTTGATATGTTATTTAATTTTGTCTCTCTGAATTCTACCCTAGGTTTTGCACGGTGTTAGAATACTGTGAAGGCAATGACTTGGATTTCTATCTCAAGCAACATAAATTGATGTCAGAGAAGGAAGCTAGGTCCATTGTAATGCAAATAGTAAATGCACTACGGTATCTCAATGAGATCAAGCCCCCTATTATACACTATGATCTTAAACCAGGTAAATGAGGAATGTTACGATTGAAAATGTCTTTTTTTTTTTTTTTTTAATCCTTTTTTTTCTTTGTAATTCATGCCTGAAAATACCAAAATTATCTTCTGTATGTCAGGCTTATTGTAAACAACTGAAAAAAGTGTGTACTTTTCTTTCTGGTTTTATTGTCCAAATCATCTGTCCTTTTCTTTGGGAAAATGTTTGTCATAACTTTTATACTTTGTATTATTTTGATTTGAATTTGTAGAAAAAAATCATATAGCACATAGATAAATACATTGGTATTTAGCAATATAAACAGATAAGATCATTAGTTGCCTCAATCCTGTCTGATCATTGTGGAATGCTGATGTGTGAATAATTTTTCCCTTATGTATTTCTTAGCCTGTAAAGGGTTGAAATAGGTAATCAGTCACTTTCAGCATCCTAGCATAAGCGTTTCAAAACAGGACTTTACAGAAGTTTTCTTTGCAATGAATAATAAGCATTGTTATAAACAATGTATTCTGTCTTGATTCCATGGCCTTTGTTTTACCACCTTGCATGAATGATACTTGTATTCTTCATGTACTTTAATCTGCTACACTTCCATGCGTGAGGTTTGTAATGTAACTCTCAGTGCCAGCCTGTTTGCTTGCTGCTGTGTAATAAATTGTTCATATAGATTTCTCTCATATTACGGAATTGTACAGAATGTATTTCTTAGTCTCATTAGTTTTTGTTCTCAGAGGAACTTCATCAAATAACTTCTATATCAAGAAATTATTGTACAACTTTAACACATGGAGTAAGATTCGTGGTATTGCAGCAATTTCTTGGCACAATTTTGTGGCGTATGCAAGCCCTGAAACCTGTAGTGTAGGATTAGTTCTGGGCAGAAAAATACGAAACTTCATTGTAACTGGTATACTGCTACGTTTTGGTGTTTCCTCACTACACTTTGGTGTTTCCTAGCTGTCCAGCCAGCTCCCAGCTGAGGGAGCATTTCAGATGATGATGATAACCTAGAGAGTTCCTGAGACTGCACTGAAATGTGTCATAGTCAAGTTACTCTAGACTTGAGGACAGAAAGATGATGTAAAGATGTCACTTAACACTCATGAAGTTAGATGTTCCTGAAAATTGAACCTGGTTTTGAAAATAAAGCATTCTGTTAGCTTTTTTGAGGTAATTTTTTTTTTTCCCCTGGATAGGTAATATCCTTCTTGTAGATGGAACAGCATGTGGAGAAATAAAAATTACTGATTTTGGCCTGTCCAAAATAATGGATGATGATAGCTACGGTGTGGATGGAATGGATTTAACTTCACAGGGAGCAGGAACTTACTGGTAATGCCTGGTTTGATTTTGCTGTTTAGACCCTGGGTCGTTGTCCCGGTTTCATAAATGCTCTCTTATAAAGCCAATTTGGAGAGAGAGCTAGGATTAAAAATATTAACATGGATGGCAAGCAAAGACTTTTGTGCAGTACTGTGAATGTTGATATTCCCAAATGTTAGAATGGTAACATAACAAGTAAGATAAGAGAATGTGAGTGTGTGTTTTTTATTTTTATTTATATATGGGGGGTGGGGTGGGGTGTTGGTTTTTTTTTTTTTTAAATGTGGAGATGATCACTATGATTTAGAAACATGGTTTCCCCAAAGAAGCAGGTGTTTAATCTTTGGCTGCAGGTGGTTGAAGATGTTTGACAGAGCTATGATGATTAAGTGTGGGTGCTTAGTCTTGGAAATCTTAGAGCAGGGATTACCAGCAGGTAATGTCCTTAGGACAAAAGAGTATTTGCTCTTCCATTCTAAAGGTTAATGACAGCTGAGCAGCTGTGATTTGTTTTCTGTGTGCACTTGCATGCTTGTCCAAAAACCTGAAGTTTTAGAGCTGCCTACAGAACAGGAATGACATTTCATTGCTTACAGAAAAGCTGTTTCTAGAATTTGCTCTCTAAAGATGCAGCTTCTTCACGGCACAGTAGCTCTTTGAGCCTGGGTGCATGGTAGCTGTGTCAGAGTGAGTGGAATAGAAAGCCTGTATTGGCCAGGTTATTACTTGTGAATTCATTTGCTCTTTCTCCCCTCATTCTGCCTGTAGCAAGATCAGAGTCAGGAGCTGAAACCTAATTCTAAACAGAGAAGCCAGTGTCATTCGCATTTGCTCTGCAACTTTTCCCATATTAGGAAGTTGCATGTAATAAAGTTTTTGCCTTTTCCTTCAGATTTTTTAAGAAAAGAAAACACACATGCTCTTGCACAAATGCCAAAGCGCACATGCTGTGAAAAGACAATTATTCAAGTTGAAGTATTTTAGAAGTGTTAGGCTTTTGCTACTCTTTTTAATGCTTTACCTATTTAAACACCAATTTAATTATTTTATTGTAGGAATGTATGTCAAAAAATTTTGGCCTATGGATTTCATCTAAAATGCCACAGGCGCTAATGGTGCTGTAAACTAAGAGATCAAAAAAGGTCTGTGACCATTATAGGTTCATGATGAATCTCTGCGTTTCTAATTCACACTTTCTCTGAGCCCAGAATCTTCATTAAGGAGGGAAATATTTTGAGTGAGTTTGAGGTGGGGGATGAGTCTGTTTAGAGCAGATTGCACAAACTGTCAGCAGCATAGTCCTGGAAGGGATTTCCTCAGTCACTGGGTCCAGTTACCTGCCTTTCTAGTTAGGTCACATAATCTCTTTTGTAAACTTACAGACGTTTGTATTAAATTTAGTTAGTGTTTTGTCCCCAGTAATCTGATTTGAAGTGTGTTCTGTAACCTCAGTTCTCTGATCATTAGAAACCTAATCTTCTAATTTACAGACTGTGTTTATTTGTGGCCAGTTTATACTTGTTTGTTCCTGTGCCAATACTGTCCTCCCTGAAGTAGGTTGTTTCCCTTCCTAGTACTTGCTCTTTGGTGTTTTTATAGCCTTCAGGTTTTTTTTCCCTGAATTGTAGGCTCTCCATTCTTCACATCATTTTAGTAGCTTTCTTTGCCCTTGCATCACTTTAAGCTCATTTTTCTTGATTGTTGTAATCAGAATTGTACACGAGTATTCCAGAAGAGATTTTGTGATACTGTGTGAAATTCATATTTGTGTTGCATTCTTATCTCATTTTTCTGCTTATTTCCATTTCCACAAATATTTCTTCAAAATTTCTTTTAAAGCCTTATATGCTGTTGATGAAAGAATGTCTGGTCTGTAGTTGCTCTAATAGTTTTTATGCCTTTTTCCATTTTAGATACTACAGTCAATAATACTTAACTGCCCCCACATCGATATGTTTGGGAGGTTTTGTTTGTTTTTTAAAGGAGGTTACATTTCACCAATTCTCTTGTAATTCAGGAATGGCACAGGAACTTCCTCAACTTTCAGCTCTTTAAGTATGGCTTCCTGCAGATTATAGGAATGGAAATAGCAATCACCTTTGTCTACTATATACCCCCTCTGGTTAATGTCATCATTCTTACTAAAAACTTAGGTAAAGGGTCTTTCAGCCATATCTACGTTATCTTTACAGGCCTTGCTGTAAAATGCCCTGTAAAATGGCTTTCATCTTTTCTTGCTCTGATAGATGGAGAAGGTTAATATTTAACGTAGGATCCCAATTAAAAAAATAAAAGTGATAATTAGTGATTTAGGTAAAGAATGTTAGTGTTTGTGCTTGTATGAAATAGACCTATTTGACTGACTATACAAAAAACTGTAATGTCAGTTTTGATGGGTGTGCAAGGTGTTGGAATGTGGATCATAAGGCAACTGTACAGTTGTCAAAAGATCAGAGATGTGTACGTGAAGTGTTTGTATGATTTGATATTTGAACAAGTTCTAGTGATGCCATACATCTACTTGCAGACACTGAGATGCATGTTTTGTTTTCCAGGTACTTGCCTCCAGAGTGTTTTGTAGTTGGCAAAGAGCCACCAAAGATTTCTAATAAGGTTGATGTATGGTCAGTTGGAGTAATCTTTTTCCAATGCCTTTATGGTAGAAAGGTAAGGAAAATGTTGTTTGAAAATCTTAGAGTTTTAGTGTAAATGCCTGTTTCCAGTAGACTGTGAATTATAGTCATAAAGACGTGAATCTACGTGGAAAATTACTTGTGTTACTTTTTGGTGGTGTGCATTGATATTGCAAGAAATGTAGAAAATCTTGACTGAAACTTTTTTATTTACAGAATGGTTAGCAGTTTGTATTAACACTGCAACAACTTACTATAGCATAAATATTTATGAAATCAAAGTGGTCGGATAACTCTCATGAAGAAAATCGTGTGCTTATTTTTCAGCCATTTGGCCACAATCAATCACAGCAAGATATCTTACAAGAAAATACAATATTAAAAGCCACAGAAGTTCAGTTCCCTGTCAAACCTGTTGTAAGCAATGAAGCCAAGGTAACTTTTCGTATGATCTCTGAGTAACAGTCAATACATTCATCATAAAGGATTCAGCTGTAAAATTGCTGTAAGAATGCTGTGGGACATAGTAACTAAACGTGTAGGAAAACATAATGGAGAACTAGTATTTTGATGTTTTTATTTAAGCAAACTTATTCTGAGACTTCTCAAAAACCTGTGCTTCAAAGCGAGACTATAGATATATTCCAGAAATTTGCAAGTGGTTTTAAAGTAGGCCGCTTCAAAAATTGTCTGCTTTGCTTTTTCCCAGAGGACCTTATGTGTCTCACTCAGGCTGTCTCACTAGAAGTTCTTGTGAAATACTTCTGCTAACAGTAACAAGCTTTTTCTGAAAATAGTGAATGTTTTTCTCTGCAGCCTTATTGGCTTGAAGAACTATTTGACTACCAAATACCTGGAGGATATGCCTGCTAACACTCTTCCCCTTGAAAGGTCATAGTACGTGTGTATTAACTCAAAGCTGAGTTTAGAAACATAAATTCTTAAGATTAAGAATCTGTAAGATATGTTGATGCTGAATCAGGAAATAAGACTGCCAAAATAGTTGATCTGCCACAAAGGTGTGGATGGCAATGTTTCCTGTATTTAAAAATCTTATTTTGAAACACCTGTAGTATCAAACTCATCTCCACAGACTAGCTATTCAGAAACAGATTAAAGTGGTTTCCCAAATGATTGCTACTCTGAGCATCCGTAACACAAATCCAATTCTGTGAATATGGAAGAAAACATTATATATGTGTTATTTGTTTGTAAAACTGTCCCAATTTTTGGAAGATACATTCATGGCCAGATGCAGTAGAGATGTGCCTGTTGAAAAAAATGCCAAGATAGTAGAATGCCTATTCAAGTTTCAGCAACTAATTAAACATACTTAGATTTGGGACACAAGCTGCAAAAAATTTAGGAATGGTTAAGATTTAGCTTCTAAAGATTAAAAGGAAAGGAAACCTATTTCTAGAGGCTGTAACTTCCCAAGAAAATAACTCCTTTGGGTACATAAACCTGCTGTTACAATTTGTGGTATATTTCTGTTGGTTATATTTTCTAAAAGTAGTGTTAGTGAGCGAGTTGCAGTTAAGGTTATGAAAATTTGGTTGAAGAATTGTAGTTTGTCCTGGGTTTTTTGTTTGGTTGAGTTTTTTGTTAGCTGTTTTTTGTTTTTTTCACCCCCATTTGGAAAAATTGTGTCCCTTGAATGCAGTTGACAAATACGCATCATATAACTGATAACATTACGTGTTAACAGTTTATATCCCTGTCTTTTAACTTTGCATTTTTTTGTCATTATTAGTTTTTATATAGAGGATGTTGGGAAAGAGTAGACAGTTCATCATGGAGAATTGGCAACTTATTTTACATTCTCTGTGTATTCCATGTTCTGTTTGTTTGTTTGAAAGACTAAAATAAACTTTCAGTTTTCTCCACTCTTATTAATATTGTCACGATAGCTGTAAGAGAGAGGGAGAAATTATTCTCTGCTGGAAATGCTATAAACCAATTTCAGACTATCTTGTAAATTCAGACCATTTATGATGACTGTGTAGAATCCAAATTGTCTTTCAGATTTATAGGCCTGGCAGTTGGAAAAGAACAGCTTGTAAACTGAAATTCTCATTTGGAAAACACGGAGATGAAATAAATATGGAACCTGAAATGACATTGTTCGTTAGTTTTCAGACTGTAACTGTCCTTTGATTGTCCTCACTTTTTCCTATTTTGTGCAATGTTCTCCTTTGCATCGCAGTCATGTATCTACAGTGCCACAGAAGCATGAAGTATTTTATAAACATTTTAGACACAAACTGTACTCTGAGGATCCTGCAAACAGCTCTTAACAATTCATTTGTTAACAAAGGATTCATTGTGAAGAATTCGATTAAAATCCATAATGTCCAAGAACATGTGAATATATATTAACAGATGTGCATGATTTTTATTTTGTACCTTGTTCATGCTGGATATGTAAATGATAGAAGTAAATTCTAGCAGGATTCTTTTGGAACTTTTATCACAGATTTTTTCCTTTAATCTCCAGCTTTTAATTGGAGCAAAGAACAAACAGCTGAACAGATTTATCAAAGAAAAGATATGTAATTCTTTTAAATGAAGTTCTAAATTAAGTAATGATGTACTAATCAGTTCTGTAGCAATAATAAGGATTTTCTATCATTAAATGTTGAAGCCCAAGCTCTCAGGAGACCAAATGTTCTGTGTGTGCTAGACATAAGACTTGACAGAAACTTTCAGCACAGAATGATTGGCATACATCCTATGGACCTAAACGTAGGATAACATAGTGTCTCAAGAACAGTCCTGAAGCTAGCTACAGAATTTTTCAATTGATTAGATATTTTTAAGCGGATGGGATTGAGTTTTTTCTGGGAAAGGAGTTCCAGCTAGGTAGTGGTTTCTTAAATAGTCTGTTAGTTATTTAATGCCGATTGAACGTGGCAACCACCATTGTCAAATTTCACGTTTTGCTCTATTCCATCATGGCACATGTGGTAATGCCTGCTTTCAAAGGTCAGCTAAAGCGTTGTAATTCTGTCCCTGCATCTTCCATCTACTCTTCCATCTACTGCACAGCTGAACGGTTTTAGAAGCTCCGTGGAGCTCCTTTCTACTTTTTCAATCCTCTGACATTTGCTTCTGGTTTTTACTGAGCTGTTCAGGGATAACACATGCAGAATTCTAATTGTGTGAGATGCTAATGTTTTACTTGTAAATATAGTTCCTAAATAAGGAAATACATATTTGAAGTGTGATTATTTGAAGCCAATTAATTTGCTGATTTTTTTTTTTTCTGCTGTGATGTTACATTTTTTCATTGGACTCAGTAGTAAAATGTTACACTGTCATTTGAATTGAATTACATAAGAAAAAGAATTTGTTTAGAAACTAGTTTATCCAGGAGGACATGCATATTTGCTTGTAAGCAGACGTAATTATTTGGAATGGTATTGTAACTTTTTACGTTTCTTTTGTAGGCCTTTATCAGACGCTGTTTAGCATACCGAAAAGAGGATAGATTTGATGTCCACCAGCTGGCTAATGATCCTTATCTTCTCCCTCATATGAGGAGATCAAATTCTTCAGGAAACTTGCATATGACTGGGCTAGCAGCATCCCCTACACCACCTACTTCAAGCATTATTTCGTACTGAAATTTCTCCAACCGAGGAATGGCATGATACCTTTGTGTAGTTTCCAGATGCAGCCTTGAGCTTGAAAGCATTTGAGTGTTTTTACACAGGACAGGTTTGATAACTCTGTTTTCAGACTGAAGTCCTCCTACATAGTGTCATTTGTATGATTGGAATGGATCATGGACTGTGAATAAATGTACCCTTCTGAGAAATACCTTTAAACATTGAAGGATGACACTGCCTGTTACACACTAACAGGTATACTGTGTTTAAGACTGAAGAAAAGGTTTTTAGTTTTTTCTGGGGAACATTGTAAATAATCTTTTTAATACTTAAAGTACATTTGATTGATACTGGAAAGTTCTAACATGAAGGGTAGTTTTTCATTATTTAAATAAAAAAGGGTAGTGAGCAAATTTGAAAACACAGGAAAAATTCCGTGCCTGGTTATAAACTCAGTAAACTGCCATCTTTCCAAGACATTGATCTTTTGAAACCAAAGTAAGGAGTGTGAGACGGTCAAAGATATGTTCTGTATCAGATTCCTCAGCTAAAATTGTAGTATTTTATTTGGCAACTCAGGCTTGTACCTCCAAAAATGTGGTGGTGTTTCACTGAATTTAGATTGGAAGAGTGATAGGGAATTCCTGGTACTTCTCAAATAGATTGCTAATTTTGAAATCCACTCAATTTTCTAAAAATACTATACTTGCTGTGGTATTGAAACTTGTGAAACTTTCCAGGCTTCTGATAAAAGCAAGCAACAGTATGAAACCAAATGCAAACAGGTCATGTATAATGTTCTATGCAGGAATAATGATAAATTCCCTTCTAGCTCTATTGTAAATTGTTGTACAGATGTCACATTTTCAGTTAAATTTCAGCAACTTATTCCTGTACAAATGTTTAAAGTATGGCTTTTTCTAATTGGATATTGTATTTTTTTTAAGTCTCCCTCAAGGCGCTTTTAATTGCTGCTAAATGATGTTGCTTTTACTTTTGCAAAAGAATCAAATGACCTCCTTAAGGTGCAAGTCAACTGTACGTTATAGAGAGATTAAGAGTAGGTAATTCATTAACAATCAAGGCATGTAAAACAGATCTGTGTTGGCAATATACAGTACAGTTCTTTAAGTCAGTTTATTGCGTTCTCAACCTGCAGAGCGCATTGATACTAGATGTAGAAGTTGCTCATGGTTATTCTCTATTTCTGAAAGTTCCTATCAACAAGGAAATGTTTCTTGTGGCTTGTACAGATATTTTAAAATGTGAAACATTTTCTAACTGCCTTGTATGGTAGAAACTCATTTTTCAGAACAGTGTATCTCTCTCCTGTTCACTATTCTTTTTACTATCCCATTCTTGATGCTGAGTATCTATATGTAATTTTGTCCATGTTGCAGAAGGAGGCTGTATTACCACAGGTTTTCATTTAGTATTGTACAGTTAAACTGTTGCTCTTGTTTCTGATGTTGCAAGCCATTTTGTTTTCATTGTATATAAAGAAACATTAACTGTCTCTTTAAGATGCTGCTGAAATTGTAGAGAATGTAGCCAAAACAGTAATAAACAATGACAGTTGAAATTTCAACGTTTTCATTGCGTGTTTTTGCATTTCAATGAAGGGCAAAGCAGCTAACCATATCACTGAGCTACGCTTAGCTATTTAAAGCAGACTCTCTTTAATTACAAACAAAAGGCCAATAATAGAATAATTAATTTAAGTAACATTGGAGGTGAAAGGGGAGGATTCCATGAAACTTAAAACATCTGTCGTAATGAAGTAACGAAAACATCATTTCACTGAATAGACCTCACAGAAACAACTTTAAGTATTTCAATGGGTCCTTCTAGAATTCTTTAACTGTGGAATAAAATTAGCTCACAGAATAAAATTAGACTCAAATAGTGACTCTTTCTGCCTTATATTACACCAGAGTACTGGGGCTGCATCCTTTTCACCCTCTACAGCATGCAATCGAGTGCAGGGTTCAAGGAGAATGAGCCATAGCTGTAGGCTCACATTAGATTTCATTCCTTCTTATTCTGCATGTGTCAATATTGGAAGTTAAATCGAAGAATGTTTTGCCTAAGGAAAAGATGTAGGATTGTGTTAACTGTATTTTTATTTATCTGGAATGTATTATGGTTACCCCTAGTAAAGGAGTTTGGCAATATATTAGAGAACTACTTAAGTAACTGGAAATTTTACAGCTACCTAAAAATAAGGGGTTTTATGCATTGCATTAATTACGTACAGACTTGTTTTTCTGTTGTTAGCATCTGGGAATAGGCTGTTGTGGCTGAATACATGGCACTTATTCCAGCTTTACAAATACACATTTCGGAAACCTAAACACCCACTTTAAACAAAGTTTCATATAGAAATACATGAAAGAAAAGGAGAGTCACCATCTCATCTTTTGAATCAAAGTTGCGAGGTTTTTACCTGCAATACACATAGTTGGGTTTGTGTTAGCATCTTACAGTACTGTTAATAAAAGTTTTGTATCCCCACGTGGAGTCATTCTGCGGTCACAAGATGATATCTGAGTTAGTGTGTTTGGTGCCTGGTATTCAGCAATTTGTGCTTGGGATAGAAGTACCCTTGAGGCTGAGTCTAGAAGCCTGAAATACTACTGCTCGTGGAGGAATGCTGATCCACTCCTGGGTAATTCATGCATCGGTTGTTCAGTCTGTATTTCATGCACATTTTACTAATTTCATCACGTGTCATCCATCACTAGATTTCCTAAGCTCTCTTCTGATTTAGCAGCAGGTAGACAAAAGGAATGAAGTTAAACTTCATCAGGCAGTTTTTAATGAACCTTGGAAATAAAAGGCTTCCTTTAGTTTAAATTCATAAATACTTTAAAATTTCTGCATTTACTGGAAGATGCTAAAATACTACATTGCTGTATAATAAAAAAACTACGTATGAACAGAGGTGACTGTAAGAGAAGTTGCGCACTTTTAACTATGATTGTAGTGCTACAGGTCACTGCAGCCAGTTAACAGTGGTTGGCTTGTTTCTGGAAAACAACTATGTTTTGGCATGATTTTATTTTATTTATGTTTGCACTGAAGTTGTTCAGATTTCAGTGTAGAACATTATTCACCCTTAACTTGGTCTACGCTGGTTGATAGATACCGTTTTCATGGAGGCTAGTTAATATTTTAATTTTCTAAAAAGTGCTTTTAACATTTGCAAGAAGACTGGAAGGGCACTGCGTTGCTGGCCAGCTGCCCAAGTGCTATTGACCGCATGCACTACGGCTGTGAGCAAACCACTGCATAATTAGAGAGGCTTTCAAAAGCCCACAAAGCCGGGAGCCCTCGGTATGCGAGTCACGGGTGCGTGAGGTGCCGAGCCGCTGCCCAGGGGTGCCCTGCGCTGCTGGGACCCCGCGCAGGAGCCGGGGGCTGCTGATGATGGTCTAAGCAGGTGACTGGCTAAGGTGTGTTTTAAAATAAGCCCTGGTAGGGAAAACATGCCCTGGGATTTGAAGCATCCCGGGTGCTCCTGCTCCAGCTTTCACATCTTCCCGAACATGAGGAAACCACAGGCCAGCCCGGCCGGGCCTGTCTTCTCCATCCCACAGCTCTCCCAGCCAGGCAGGACATGGCACATCCGGTTTGGGGACTGGATGCAGGTCCCCAGCAGCGCTGCTGCTCCAGTCTTGCTCCGGATTTCAGCTCTGCTGGGTCTGAAGCTTCTCCTGTCACGGCACAGAGGAGCTGCGGCAGCTGAGGGGCCCGGGCAGGGCAGGTAGTGGCAGCCACCCCGTCCTCACCCACTGCCATGTTTTCTACAGAGGGCTGGAGCAGTGAGGGACACTGCTGGGGGGAAGGAGGTCGCCAGGAAAGGTGAGAGGTGTCTCTGGGACACTTATTTCTCTTCAGAGCCCACAGGACTTGCTGGTCTTCTCCAGAAGTGGGAGATTGCGTGGGTAAGGGGGACTGGGGAGCCCGGCCCAGTGGAGGGGCCTGGGCAGGGTGTCAGGGCAGGGACGCCTCAAAATTTGGAGGCAGAGTGGTAAGAGAGTCTCCCCATTTCAGTGTCTAAAACACTTCAGTCTCACAATTGCTGTTGTATTTTTTAAAAATATTTTTTCTACATATCAACTGCTGTCAGAGGGAGGACCCTGGTTTTGCAGGCGAGGGGTGCCTGGCAGCACAGACTGACAGTGTTTCACCATCGTGGTCTCACGCTTTGTGCCCGCCGGCCTGCCATGTCTATCTGCCGCCATGTCACCGGGGCCAGGGCACTGTCATTTCCACAATCCCAGCACGATCCTGCCGTGGGCTTCAGGGTATAAATACCTCTCCTGAGGCCTGGAGCATACGCAGCTCCAGGCAGCCATGGATTGTAGAGTTGAGGACTGTGTTGTGTTTGTAGGAAAGGTAAGACTGCAAACATTTTCAGAGAGATAATGAATAATCCAGCAATTTCATGTCTCTCTGACCACAGATTGATTAAAGGAGTCTAATAGATAAACAGAGCTCCCCCTGAGTCAACAACCTGGCAGGCCTGGCATTACATACCTGCCACCTGAGGCCGATGTGTTTCCACGTGCCCTTTCCACAAACAAAACAGGTTTTCCTTGGTCCTCAATGCTTACTAGGCAAGGATCCCTGAAAAACTCTCTAGTCTCTTCCAGTACCCAAGTTTGTCTCAAGTTTGCTTATATCCTGACAAATTTATCCATCTTATTCTTAAAGATGCCCATCAGTGGAGGCTGCATTACTTACCCAAGCAATCTACTCCAGTTTTTCCTACCATCCTATCTTTCTTGCTGCTTATTAAGCCTATTATTTCCAATCCTATCCACAGATAGAAGAACAGTTCCCTGCCATGTGTAGTACATGAGCCTTGCTTTCTGTGCAGCCTCCATGTATTTCATTTTGAACTTTTGAACTTCACACATGCTTCTTGAGTATCCTTTGGATTTAAGATTATTATCCTCTGAACAAGTGAGGTTCTTGCATTATTTATTTCAGAAATTAATTTTTTCTAGTTTGCTCTAAGACATTGAGTCAACTTGCGATCTTTTCATTGTGCTGTACTTCCCAAGCCGGTAAAATTCTGTGCATAAATCAAGGGAAAATGCTCTCCCTAGAAATCTCATTTTGTATCTAGTGTCTCTAGAGCTAACCAGGTATCATTAAGAAATTACATGATGTTTGAATTTCAGAATCCCTTTGTGCAAATCTGTGGGTATCTTCTTCTATGCATCATTAAAACACACATAGGGACTTCCTGTTTAAAAAGTGATGGAGAGCAAAACCACGTGCTATATCCTCAGAGGATGTGCTACCATCAGGTCTGCTAGCAAAGTAAGGTGTTTTCTTGCTCTTGTGTGGAAGCTATGCCGTGGTATTCAACAGAGCACAACTCTGCCGCCCAGTGAAACAAGTGTTTTCCGGGAAGAGAATGCCATGGCCTCATCCCCGAGCCCCACGCCCAGTACTGTTTCTGTAGTTTGGCAGTTGTGCTTTCAGAGTAAAAAACATAAGCATTCCCTGGACATCACCCTTGCGTTTGCTGTTACTCTTGGGAAACCCGTTCACGCATACACAGGGTTCGAATCAGTTTTGCAGGTGGCCTGGGGTTGTGGCTTCCTGTTATTTTTAGTATTGATGCACACGGGGGTTGCATAATTGCTCCCTTCACCAAGACTGGAAGGACAGTCCTTAGCAGAGTCAATGACTTCGGTAAGGTCTGGGAGTGTCTATAGCTCAAAAAGGCATAAGCATGATCCAGTGCTTCAGTGCTTAGAAGTGCCTGTCAGTACCTTGCTGAATCAATATCCTAGTTTATTTTTGATGTTGAAATTCTGAAATATTTATAGTTCAGGACAGAAGGAAAGGAGTCTTTATGCACTCTCAAACAAGCTTCTTCTAAATATCGTTCACTAATAGACAACTATCATAGTTTAAAAAAATCAATTGTGTGCAGCTTTATGAAAGGCAGTATATTATGTTAAATACATTGGCTGTATGTACAAGCATAGGTTTTTTTTTTTTTATGATTCTAGCTGAAGGGATAAAAGTGCCACAGACATCTACAAGTTCATGGCCTGTATGTAATATATGCAAAGATGATATTTCAGATTGTAGTACTCCTAGGTAGGATCTGGCAATATGTGTCTCCTATTGCCCAAATGCCTTTTAACCTAAATTTATATATTGTCTGCACACCTTTCACTGGAATGGAATAACTGGAACTGGGCCTTATAGAGAAGGAGACCCTGTGATACTTAAATATGCAATTGAGTTTGTGGATTAAAAAAATAAATAAAGCCGGGACATGAAAAACAGAAACTTGATAAAAGTTTGTTGTAGAGGACAGTTCATATGGGTTTTTTTCCTCATATGAGTAGATCTTCTGTTCCTTCATCTGAAGTGCTTTCAGATGGCGTAGTCCTTTGATATTCTCTGGTAATTTCTGTGCATTGTTACAGTTTTTCTCCATGTACCCCCAGTCCTCTCATCACACTCCAGATGTCCAAAGCCATGCCTTGGCTTTCCTCCCTGCAGGTACAGCACGATGATTAGTGGATGGTGCAAGCTGACTTCCAGCCACCCAGTGCTTCAGCAAGCAATACAAATCTGGTGTGCAGCTGGGTGTTGTGAAATGACGCGCTAGGCAGCTGAAAGGTGGCGGTGGCTTTGGGGTGACAGTGTGTATGTCTCCACTTGCTCAGCGGTGCTTAGGCAGTGGCACTGCTTCTATGTGCGTCTCAGCATGCAGGGAAGTGGAGCTTGGGGCTGGGAGGTAGGCAGTGAAGCAGGAGCGGAGCAAACACGTCTGCAGCTTTTCTTCGGGTCCATATTCCAAAATCTCAGTTGCTTTATCACACAGTAGTCACAGTGATTTTTTTTTTTTTTTTTTTGAATACAAGTGAAGACCAGGACATCTTTCTTCTTTTTCCATGCACTGCAGCCTTTCCCCAGCCTTCCTGAACCATATCAGCCTTCACTGTCCAGTGATATTATGAGCGTGTTGGAAGTCTTTAGTTCAAAGGAAGCTGCAATGTTGCAGTCTCGTGTCCTCTGCTACTGCACATATGTGTAACCAGGGCAGCAGAGGGTCAAGTTATGGAGACTGTATGTTGAAGTAGTGTCTATACCCTCCTCATGGCTTTCCTTCCCTGCCCAGCTGTGCTGATAATGTGTGATACTCATAACCAGCATTGTGCCCTCTTCCCCTCCTCGGAGTTGTGCATAGGCCTTTTCCCTCCTGGGGGAGGAAAGGCAAGTATCTGATTTTTCACAGTCGACAACTGTGCTACATTTAGACCCACCGCCCCTAATTTGGACTCAAGTAAGAGACAGTGTGGGGTCCATCAGACCCCAGCTTTTGTAAGGTCTTGGACATATCAAGAGATCCAAATGCCTCTTCCAGCCCTCAGACACTGGCCTTGCAACTTCTAGAACAGCTGGGCTGGTGCTGTGTCCTGGAGTGCCCCAGCATGTCACTGTGTAGCCATATTCCACAATGTATGGAGGACGCATTCCTGAAATGTGCAATTGTTAGCAACTGGATGGATAGCAAAGGTTCCTGTAAGAATCAGTGTAATAGAGAGGTGACGTGCAGGGCCTTGAGGAATACTATCTGAATACACAGGGATGTATTTTGCAGCATGAGTGCTTTCCTATTCATATCGCAGTAATGCTTGCAGAAAAGAGTTCTCAATGGTGTGAATGCAAGACAAAGACAGAAGAGATGGTTTCTTGTGTCTTAATCTGTTGGGACATGCTCATGACTTTAGCAGGCCTGGAGGGAAAGCTGGAAAAGGGAACTGACTCCCCATTAGCATTGGTGAGAGCTTTGCAGGACAGAGCATCGTGCTGCTTTGTGCATGCATGAGCAGATCCAGTAGATCTTCGCTTGCCTTCATTGGTAGAACAGCAGTTTCCACTAAAAAAAATGGGACTAGCAAGGACTTAAAGGATTCAGAGTAGTAAAACCTGTTCCCCCCTGCTCCCAGATTTCTCTCTCATTTGCCCTTGAGCTGAGCATGACAGAGGAACAGGACCTGCCAAACGGTCACATACATGGAGCTGACTTAGCGAGAAGGTGCAGCTTCTTTCCTTCTCCTAGGTTTGTCCCTCTAATCAGCCACATGAAGAGTTATTGCACAGCTTTCTACATTTGCATAATGGCAAACTTTCTTCATGACAAAAATAATCACCCTAACTAGTGCACAAATGGTTCTTTTCAGGCTTGCAGCTGTGGCTCAGTGGCAGCTGGCAGAGCTCTCATCACTGATTTGAGCACTGGAATACCTTCCCTGCATGCCCTTCTATTGCAAAGCCAGGTAAGTAACATATTAGTTGGCAAACTACACATGAGCACTTGCCCATAGCGAATTTGGAGCATCTTATTCCATTGGTTAAATGTCAATTCACATACATTTATATGATACCATGAAATCCTCATGTTGCTTGTAGGGTTACATAAGGATGTATCAGATGCTGAGCCTGATCTCATAAATTGTCTTCCTAGAGCTGTCAGATGTCAGGACAGTTTTATTACTGAGCCCAAACACATTCCAGTCTAACAAATTAGCATATAATAAAGGTTATTGTCCTATCACCTGATTAACAAAACCCATACAGATAAAATAGAAGAATTACTCCTCTCTCATCCTTTATCATCTGTCAGAATTCCTGTGTTTTTAATGAACCTCATCCTTTTCCACTTATATTAATACCTTAATATATTGGTAAAATGAAAATCTTAATATATAGGTAGCACGTTAAACAAAACACGGTCCTAATGGTGAAAGCTGTAAAGACTGTTTTTTTTTCTCCTTATCTCAGAGACCACTGAGAGGAATTCAGCTGAATTACATTGAGATAGCTTTTCTATTTTGGGGCATGCTTTGATGCGCTCTGTTAACATCAGGCAGCAATGTGAAGGCCTCTTTTTCTTATTCAGTGAGTCAGGTCATGTTTTTCTCCTTTTGGGTTTTGCAAATGATTACTTAGGTTGCAGAAAATTTTGCTAGTTTTGTGCTAAGGAGCAACACAGACGGGGCACAGAGATCATGGAGAAAAGCCAATATGAGCCATTCCTATTTGAAATTGGGGAAAAGCAAGCACAAGTCAACTAGGCAAGGCTGCAGACGGATGGTGTGACTGAAATGACACTTCAGCTGTGCTCACTTAGATAACTTGCTGTATGTCCAGAACACTTTCAGACTCAGCCACTATGCACTGGGTGGATATAAGGTGAATTGCTATAATAGCTAGTGGCAAAGTTTTACATTGTGTTTCGTATTCAGATATACAGAAAGCAAGTCCAGGGCACAAGGGGAAAAGTAGTGGTGCCTGAACCATCACAACTTTATAAGCAGCACTTGCTGCTCATAAATGGGCCTCAGTCCAAAATCAGGGAGGTACATCAAAGCTCGGCTTGCCACGGGAGGTCTGCATCAGACATACTTGCCAGCAGCCCAGGGGAGAAGGAAGCACACGGCTTCCCAGCGCCCACTAGATGGCAAAGCAAGGTGCTGTATTCAGACTGCTAAATATCTACTTTACCTGTCTGCACGCCACACTGGCATGACACAGAGCTTCGGCATGGCAATATCAGAGCAGCGGATGCTGTGACTGAGTTGTCAGGACTGCTCATCCCTCTGTGATATTGGACCAGAGCTTCTCTGTCTCCTGCAGGCAGAGGATTTAAATACTAATGACACTAATTTTCCTAGAAATTGGCATGGGGTATCAGTATTTGCTAGCATTTGGCTGTAGTTTACTAGCTATCGATTCAACAAATACTAAGAGAAAAGTGTTTCTCTTATAGCTTATGTAAAGCAGGGAGGAATAGCTTGTAACAAAGGGTGGAGGAAAACTTACCAGTTTATACAATCCATCTGACTTGGAGCAAGAGTCTTGCAATAAGAATCAAAGCTTCCGGAGTGAAGCTTGACTTCTGTTCAGAGTTCATGGCAGTATTGAGTTGTAGTGTTTGGGAAAAGGATCTGCAAAGGAACTTAACTCTAACAATTCTGAATTTTGTCTCCTCAATTTTTGTGTTAACAGCCTGTTATTAAGAAACTTCGGACTTTTAGGTGCTCAACTACTATAATGATGAATCTATAAAATGCATTGATTGATACCTAATAGTTTGAAGCAAGATTCACAGAATATATTTATAATTGAAAATGGCTGGAAATACTGTAATTCAGCTCTTCTTCTCTCTGCTCAGGACTTTATTCTTATTACTGCCATTCTTGTCATTTGAAATGACACAATCACAACTCAGAAGCCTTTTAAAATATCATTTTATCATTTTCAAGTTACACATTTCCTTGTGATGGTCATTGCTTACAATTTCTAACATTATTCATAGGACATTGTGCTGATAAAGGTGAATTAATGACAGGAGGTAGTTCTAAACTAATTTCTAATAGAAATAGTGATAGCTACTACAATATATAATCTGCGAGAAAGTTTTTCACTTAAAAATGTAGTGTAGTAGTTACTAATCTAATAGCATGGCTGTTGTGTTTTAGGGAATTAAATATCCTTTTACCATTAAAGATTTTGTTGTATTTTTGACCCAAGACAAGTATTTAATGTGAAAATTTTCTGAGTGCTTCATATAAATTGATTCCATTAGGGTGTGGTTGTACGTTAGAAGTTTCTATCTTAATAATTAAAAATATTGTTTTGCACTCATTTGTGTGTCTGGAGGGAAAAATGTTATTTTATAGCTACTGGAATAAAGTCACAAAAGGTGTGAGAGCCATGATGCTCTTGGTCTTGGTCCAGGGTTTAATACCACTCAGTTTTACATTCCTAGCTGGAGATGTGGTTTTTGCTGTCAGTGTAAGCTAACCCAGGGCTCACCCCCGAGCCCTTCGCACCCACAGCCTCCCTTGCCCCCAGACCAACAACCACGCAGCTGTGTGCTAGGTCTCATCAGCTGGCAGGCCTGGGTGACAATGCAGCGCTCTCTTTGGCTGGGTTACGTCTCAGCCAGGACCGAGAGCTGATGCAAGGCCCAGAGCAGCCACACGGGTGCGGGCACCAGCGCCGGGAAGTGGGTGTGAGCACCGGTGGGCTTGGGGAGCAGGGGGAGACACGCTTCCGGAAATGGCAGCATCTTAGCTTGGTGCAGGACAGGGCTTCGCCTTCAGCTCAGGCTGCCCCGCTGCCTGGCTCTGCTCCCTCTAGAGCCCGTGGAGGAAGAGGGGCTTCCCCAGAGGCAGGCTTACCCTCACAGCTGGGGTTTGGTGCACCGGCTTTCCCTCAGGAGGAGCACCTCTCTTAATGGGGGCAACCGGTTGGCTACCCTACCCGTATTCTCAAATTTTGATTGTGTGGACATCTTGCCAGAGATGTTCTCCTTCCCTCCACAGTTGCACAAATAACTTCCTTCTCCAGGCATGATCCAACAGTGTGCTGTATCCAGCTGAAACAACAGGGGGAAATTCAGACACAATGCAATAAAGCAACTGGAATTTGTTTGTCATAAACCCCAAGGGCATGTTCTCATTAAAGCAACGAGTTGTATCCAGCAGTTATGTTCTTTCATGTTTGCATTACACCCCTCTAAACTGCCAGAGATTAGAGTCTGCTTTCAGTGTTGTCTGTGGGTCTCTGCTTGGTTTGACAGGGAGGAAACTTTTCAGCCAGGGCTTGGAACAAAGAGCGTTCCTCCACACGACAGCTATTAATCCTACCCTTGCGGGTGGCATACTAGCTTCATTCACTGACCAAAAACAGTTGTGTTAGGAGGAGGGCAAGGGAGTGAGGAGAGATTATCTCTCACCTGACAGACAGCAAACAGCAGAGATGTTCTGCAGCAGCAGGCAAAGCCACCAGTAGGAGATGTAGGAAACATCCCCCTGCAAGTCAACACCACTTCCCGCGGGGCCCTCAGGTAGCTGGTTAGTTTAGTGTTTCTTTTGTGCCATCACACAAATACTTGACCAAGCCAATGCTTTTTTAGCATATGAGAGCAACATAGCACACAGCCCATGCTGGTCTGTGCGTCTGCTGAGAGAGTACGAAGTACCAAATTTTCCAAGAAACAACAACGATCACAGCAGCCACCACAGTGATCTGGGTGCTACCAGCATTTAAGCACTCAGCGCCATTTCTGCATAATTATCTCTAGAGAGTAGGAGTTCAAAAAACCACCATCTTTTTTAAGCGTTCCCTGACTAAACTAATGTAGGAGGAACCTGGTGTTCTAATTATCCCATATCCCATGGGCAGGAAAGTGATTATTCCTGTAGGTCCTGCATGAATTCAAGCATCTGAAGCTCATATCTAATACTGCATCTATGTTCACTATCATTTGGACACCCAAAGCTGAGCCTACACCGAGCATCAGATGCCTTTGCACACTGTGACTAAGCAATTACATCTGTTCTTGGCAGATACGTACTAATCCAGGATGCAAATGTAAAATGTTTTCGTAAGTGCAATAAACTTGTAGTTTTGATGGCAGTAAAATTCTCACTCAATCAATAGTCTTTATATGTGGTTAGATTAATTAATAGTATTTCTGAGTCAAACAAACCACTGATAAAGTATTAGCAAAAAGACTGGTGCCATGCTAGGCAGCATGTTTGCACTCACTGTGCTTTTAGAAATGCTGATGATGTTTTGGAAATCTTTGTCTTCTTAGATGGAGCTTCTTAATACTGTGAATTTTCCCTTCAGACTTGGAAGGGAAAAAGGGTGTTTGCTTCTGTCCTCCCCGCTGAACTGCCCCATTCCCTCCTTTTAGCATTGGCTGGTGCAGAAATGCTTGTTTAAACCCCATCTTTCTCAAACTGGAGAGATTCCCTCATTGATGTTTTGGACAGGGACATTTTACATGGTCTAAGAGTAGGCTTCCTCTCGGTGAGCAGAGAACTGGCTCTGGGGGCATTTTCTCCAGGGAGTGAGGGAGTGGGTCTCTTCTCTTTCTCAGCTGAACCCCTTGGTAGAAGACTCAGATTTAGGGGGACTTTCTAGAATCCTGCTGAAATCTACTAGTAACTGGACTGAGTCACGTAGCTAGAAATAATATTTGTTACCAGGTTTGTAAGTGATAAACTGGTAGAGGTTAAAGTTAATCCCAAAGAGGGATGGATTGGGTCAAGTGCTTGACTGAGGCTGGGGAGGTAAGACTCAAATTCCTGCAAACTTTTATGTTTTGCACTTAAAGAGATAGATAGATAGACAGACACATTCATACACACATGCATATTGAAAATATACTGCCTCTGCCTTGTCAAGAGTATAGGACCCTGTAGCAGGGACTCTCTCCACGTGTTCACACAGATCCAGCACAGGAAGCTGAGAAAGCCATCTGAGACCTCTGGACTCTCACAGCAATGCAAATATCACACATAAGCCATTACTTATGTAACCTACATTTTTCACTTCTAAGGGGTGAAGTGTCAGCATCTTCTTTACTTGTGACTCAAGCAGACAGGTCCTTAAAACTGTTGATCTTATAGGAGAGAGAAATATTAGATATGGAGAGGATTACAATAGTGGAAGCAAACACTTGCCCTTGTGAATTCTTATGAACTATATTTAGAATTTAAATCCAAGCATAATTAAACAGTGCTAATGAGACAGGGGAGCTTATCTTCATTTGGCGTATAATTGGTATCACTGATTTCCTCATTCATTTTTTCCTAGTTTTAAAGCCTTTTTGTTCCAGTGAGATTTGATGGTAAAAGTTACCCTGCAGAGAGAAAGTATCTGGCCTGGAGCTTAAATTCAGCTGGAAGCCTTTTAAGGTATGCAGCTTTCTTGATAGCATCAATAACTGACAGCAAAAACACCTGTGACTGTGTAACCAACAGTCAAGCAAGGCACTCTTTTTGAAGTGTACCCTTGAAAAAATGCCATTTCACACAATATTACAAAGACCATAATGGGGAAGAAAAGCACGCCCCTTACTTCCAGTGAGGGAAACAAAACACGGTAAGAGTTTTAATAGTTGTAGGTATATATAATCCACCACTATCAACTGAGGTTTGAATTCCTTCTCAAAATATGCTCCAACTCATCCAGGAATGTGAAGCTTGCACAGAAACTCTTGGTGACATTTTGTGGTGGGCTGCAGCAGGTCAGGGTGAAGATGGTAATGATTTTGCCCAGTCTTAGTAACTCTGAGCCCATAACCAGAGCAGCAGCCTCTGTTACAGCTGTGCTCCAATAGCTGATTTTATTGCTGAGCAAAGGACAACAGCTACTTGCAGCAGCAGGGGCTGGACATTTTTTTTGACCTAGTCAAAGCCAGTAGAGAAGTGGGTGCAATAGGCAAAGTCGAGTTTACCAAAGTCCCATTTTGCTTTTCAATTGTGTCTTTGGTTGGACTCAGGCTCCTTTTTATTATGTACTACTGCCTCAAATGGATACAAATTTTTGCTGGGTTTAGTCCACATCTGTTGCTGCAAACTGCAGCAAAATCAGCTGTTTCCTAAGAGGTGGCACAATAATGACTATGACTCTGTACATTTCAGTGCTGCCATGCATGCCAGGGTGCTTGTGCTTACCAGCTGACAAGGGTGCTCAGAAGCATCATTCACTTAAGACTTCGCTGTGCTTCACATCCTAGTGGGAGTGCTTGCAGCCAGCTGGAATCTGTTCTCAGTGACTGCCTGTAGAAGAAAGAGTCTCCAAACCCTCCTCCCTCCAAAGTGACCACCACTAACTAAATGCCCATCCACCCACTGAGCCAAACCAGTTCAAAGAGGAGCACTACAGTGTCTGTGAGCAGGCTCTGCTGGATACGAAGAGGGTAGAGCGAGATGAATCCCACAAAACAGCAAATGTTTTTCATCTTGCTCCAGTAATTCATCACAGGCTTAGTCTTTGGGTTGCTGAACCCAAGACTTTGTTTTGTCCTTTTCTGGAAGGGGATTTGAACACTTCCCTGTGTGTGTTAGACTGTTACGGAGATTAATCTGAGACATCAGAATTATTACAAGCATTTGGTCTAAGGTTCCCTTTGCTCAGTTTCACTGGACCACTCTGACTATATCACCCTCAGTAAATACCCCTCCCTCTTTTTGAGGCTGTCTCTTTTGACCACTTAGGGCTTGGTTGCTGTTCCAGGAGGTGAGACTTGCAGCTGCCCTTCCCCTTCATCACTGCCTAGCTGAGCTATTTGCTCAGCCCACTGGCTACTCATTCATAGTCAATAATACTGGTTTTAACTTTCCAGGGGAACAGATCATTTTAGAAGTTGTTCCACACCCACAAAAATATCTTCATCTACTTCTATATTTCACAGAATGGCATGTCTGCTCATGCTGCTTTTTCACATTAATAGTCCAAGTGTTCAAGCACTTAACACTGCCTTGTGGTTGAACAGCAATGAGAAATACCACTGGTAACCAGAAGAACTGAGAGCAGCAGCAAGTACAGCTGCTCCACTTGTGAGCCATCCAGAGCCACAACCACTTGTCCCTTGAGCCCAGCTGAAAAGATGCCCTTTTCCAAAAGCAAGATTTCTCTCTGACTGAGCTGTGAAACAGAGGTCCTGACTGGCTACGGCCGTGAAAAATCCCACGGCTCTCAAAGTAGCAGTGACTGAAGTCTTACCAAATTTGAAAAGTCTATCGCTGGCTTCTGCTGCCTTAAACATAATTTTCAATTATATTCCTTTTTAACCATCTTAGTTTAACTGCTGGGGAGTCCCACTGTCAGGATTAAGCAGATGTTTTATTTCCTGCCAAAGGTGGGTGAAATAATCATCACCAGCTCTGCCTCATTGGCTGCCATGTGGTCTGGAAAGGCACCATATGCCCAGTACTTGGAGACTGCTGCAGACGGGAGRCTGAGGACATTATTTATTATTTGCCTAATCAATTTAAATACTGTCTTTCTTTCAGAAAGCACATTTCTAGTGCTTATAAGGAGATATGTACAGGATTCATCAAACACCCTCCTCTAGTGAAGTGCACCTGCTGTTTAAACAGGCAGTATACCCTTTGCACAGCACACGGGGCTAGAAGCAAAGACCTTGCACTTGAAACTGCACTGTGCTCATAGGCTGTTCTCAGCATCACAATCAGTCGTTGAGGTTGTTCAAGTTCAGCCCCGTGTGCAATAATAACAGCTTTCTGTTACTCTTAATCCTTTTGAGGGGTTCTCCTTGAAAAGAGTGCAGTGCCTCTCCTCCAGCAGTCAAAAGATGTGAGTGCGACTGAGCTGCTTGTTGCTAACCTGCCTCTTGAAAACTGCTGCTGTGCCTTCACAGTGACAGGATGTGGTGTCTCCGGTGTCAGGCACAGGACAATGTCTGCAGGCGCTCTCTCCCACCGGCTGGCTCATGATCCTCCCGCAGGCCAGCCCGCGTCTTCCACCGAAGCCGCAGAGCTCTGAGGTGGAGCACAGGCTGCAGCTGAAGGGGGGGTGACCAGGGTGTGCAGAGCACACCAGGCAGTGGATGTGGGTGCTGACTTCCGCTCCTTTCTTGGAAGGTCCAAGAAGAAGTAGTGCAAAAAGCATGGGCACTCCCATGGGAGGATGGCAAATGAGGAGTCCTAGGCAAGAGGTGACAGTAGGACCACTCTGCTCTGTGGAGTAGCCAAGCACAGTGCCAAATACAGTGATTAGTAAGGAGAAAGCCATCTGGCTTCTGTACTTTAACAGCTCTCTTTCAGCATCTCTCTTCCTATAAACCACAAGAAAACTTCCTGTGTTTTTAGCAACCCTTTCTAGCCTTTCTGAATGATGCTACAAGGCCCCATCTAGAAATGACATGGGGAGTCAGGTAAAGAGAGAGAAAGGGGAGGAAGATGATATAGTGGACAAGAATCTGAGATGCCTTCAGGCCTTATCCTGAAATATTACCTCTGTAGGGCAGGATATGGCAGGAGCCACCAAGGCAGCAAGTCCTTCAGAGAGGGGGCTAGTAATATACTTATTGAGAGATGGTGTCGAATTGTCAGAGGCAGAAGTTTGTAGGCTGACAGGTAGGCCTTGTGAGGACAGGATTCAAGGCTGAAGCAAGTACTTCTGCAAGTTGGTGAGAGACTCTGGAGCAGACTATGCTTATACTGAACTCCAGCAATGTGAATCTGCCAGGTAAGGATGCACGAGCATGCTTCTGTATGAGTGACATATGGCAGTTTCCAAGGAGCATTTGAAGAATGTTTGGTTCAGTTCCTCAAAGTTCTCGATATTTCACCCCAAATTTCTCAAAGTCTTCCTACTCCTTTATGATGTGTACTTTTAGGCTAAAAATATTCAGAAGCACAGTGTAATCCAGAAGAATGTTATTTTTGTTACTTTTTTTGTAGTTAGGAATGAAAACGGTCAAGAAGTGGGTTAGGAACAGTAAGTTCCTCTTCATTGTTAAACAGTTAGTGCCCAGAGAGCAAGTGTGGTTTTCTGGGTTTTTTTGGTCTTCTCTCTGAATAGGTGTTACTGGTAAGATGGGTAAGAAATCTGTTTCAAATAAAAATGTAACCTTGAAACAAAAGGTAATTGTTTTACAAATTCAGCCATTTCCAGTGCCCAGCATGTTATTTGGCAATACGCAGGCTTCCAGTTGGTTTCTATTTTCTTAGCAGTTGCAGTTGCTCTCTAAAAGGATTTTACCCAAGTACTGTTTACATGTACAAAAACATCGCCTATTGTCAGACTTCTGAGCCTTAGTAAAGTAGTGTCACTGCCTGGGACCATGCTTGTTCTGTTCCCTGTTTCATGTGAACACAAACTCACCTGAGGGCATAAACAGTGTTGCAAAATAGCTTCTCATATCTTTTCTTACAGTTCTAGCTTTTAGCATCATAGTTGATAAAACTTGACTGATGCCTAGTAACTGTTAATAGAGCTGCTGTTTATAAAAATTTCAACTTTTGTTTCCAAGTTCTAATGTTTCTTAAATAAGTTGCACTATTTCTCTGAGCTAGCTTCAATTCCCATATTCTTTCTTTAAATTGTTTAAGCACTGCCTGATGGTATGTGCCAATACAAGCACATGGTATGTGCACAGCTCCAAGCCCATACATTGGGTACTTAGAAACACCAGGACGGGAAGTTTGAAATCTTCAGTTTGTTTCTAAAGAAGACTATTTTGAAGACTCAAAAACCAGAATTTCAGGGGAAATCAGCTTGAAGGATAAGGGCGACATGGTAGCAAGATAGTCACTGCTAAGTCTTAGCTACTGAACTGTCTGTATGCTCGCTCGCACTCTCTCCAGTGAGAACTGGAAGCTATTTCTCTTATAGCAGGTGAGAATGTAGTGGTGTTGGCTGAAGATTTGTTATTTGTGACTATTGTTCATCTAGGAGCAAGAACACTGAAATGAGCCGTTTGTTCATGAAAGCTGCCAGCAGAGGATGTTGGCTGATAAATTGCGAGGGCTGGGAGGAGATGTCTTCAGGGAGCAGGATCCAGGCAGTGCTATAATGTCCTTTCTGCACATCAGAAGGTCCAGATGAGTCGACCCCCAGTGACCCCCATTACATCCAGCACCCCTTGTCAAACGTAAAGCTCATAGCTTTGCATTACTTTTGCTAATATTATAATCTTCCATTGCAGGATTTTCTTAGATAACTAGCAAGCCTATCTCGACTATAGGCTCTGCGGCTTGAGTTCATCACTCATGCTTCCCTTTTTTAGCTTCTGTTGGGGTTTCATAGCTCACCTATGCTGCAAGGGCGATGAACAAAGTACATGAATATGCAACCACTTGCTGGCAGAGTGAACAGCTCTCAGACATGAGGACTGTTATTAAAATCAGTTGTTTTGTTGGCAGAAGTGGCTTTCACTGTCACCATGGGTTGCCCAAGGTGAGCCTGACCTCTGTGGTCTCTGAAGCTCTCTCTTGTGGGTGAGCTGAGCAATGCTGGAATGCAGCTTTTAAGACGGATTAACTGTGAACCTAACACAGGAAACTGTTCAGAGACAGTAAAAATACTACATTGCACAACTAAGGATGAAACATACCTCTTGATCCCATAAGATAAACGTTCCAAGGCTGAGAATGTGATTATTTGATAGGGCCGTAGTCAGCTTGTCAGTGCAGAGCAATAATGTTTGCAGCCTCCTCTTAGGGCAAAATTCTGCCTTTCCAACTGCAAGGAAGGGCAGTGGAGAGGCAGGTGTGTGGCCAATGGACAAAGACAGGACGGCATTTCCCCGCTGTGAGTGAGTAAGGTAACAAAACCATGCACCCCACCTAAACCTTCTCAGCCAGAGCAGGTCTCCACATGCCAGGTCTGTGGCCTTTGAACTCTAAGTCTTGATGCAGTTTCGCACGCCAAGTATGTCATAGCACAAAACCAGCGCTTTGGTACTAACTTGCAACTGAAATAATGTGCAAAGGCTGTTCCTAAGAAACACCAGTCATCCACCCCAGTGAAATTCTGATTTGCTAGCTGCACCCTGGCAACATAATGTATTCACAGGGCCTAAGGATAAACATGAATTGAGGCTTCTGGAAAAGGATGTATTTGTTCCTTGCTCAGCTTACTACCTCTCTAGCCACCATCTGCAAATCTCTTAGTCTGTAAAATGGCAGATTACTATGCTTTAACTCTTCCGCCAGGGCGGCAGGGGCAGAACTGTTGGAGATTCACCTGAGCTAAATGAAGTTTTCTGTTTGATTGGGATAGTGGGTTGTTTGGTTTTGTTTTTTTGAGATTGGTTCTTGCACCTTAAGCATGTCACTTGGTTCTTGCACCTTAAGTATGTCACTTTAAAACTGTGCTATGGTAGGTGCTGGCTCCCCGTTATACCACTGCTAAAAAAAAAGTTTCTACCACAGATGTTACAGGCAAATCAGTTTGAAGATTTTTGCTTTCTGAGCAAAAGTTACTACTAGAAGGCACAGCACAGGGCAAGACACTGTGTGCTGGGCTGTGCAAATATGTATTAAGCCATTGGCACTACCATGAAGAATATACAGAGCAGAACTACAAAGCATGAGTTAGTTATGAACTACAAAAACTTACAGATGAAGAAACACTTTTGCAGTCTGATTCTTGCCTACCATTACCGAATTCAAATCTAAAATGAGACAAATTCTAGGTGTCTGAGTTCAAGTGATGAACCAAAGAACTGGAGCTTGGTGCCAGTGGGGCTTCCATGGTAGGGAGCGATTGTGAACACATTTATTTGACTAGTACAGACAAAGCCTGCATATAATTGAGGAAGACAGCGCGCCACGATCAAACATCACTGATCCTTATCCTGCCCCCTTCAACTTAATTCCATAATCAGCACTTACATCACTGAGAGGTTGGAAATATTACCTAGGCCTCTCCTTCAGCATTACGGTATCTCAAACGAGTCCCTGCCTGTAAGGATCTGCTTTCTTCAAAACAAACTTTCACCCTACCCCGTGGTTAGCTTGGCTTAAGTCAGCAAACTGCCAGCAAAATTCTGGAATTTAGAAATAGCTTAAGCTCAGCCCATTTCTGCCTTCACATCAGATGGTTTTACAGTTATCTGCGATTTCTTAAAGTACTATCATTCAGCATCCAGCTGGCATCCATTTGACTACAGTTGCTGGGGGGGCGGGGCGGGAACCAACAAACCACCCTCATTGCTGAGCCTAATCCTGTAAATTCAGCAAAAAGAAACTATTGCACGCCATCTCGTGGCCCTGCACAGCTATTTCCCGGGAACAAATTTTGGCGCTCCAATTGCGACAAAGAGGTTTACCGTTGGACAGGATTGACTGAAAAGATGGCTGTCAGGGGCTCAGAAACAGCCCACTGTATGACCCCACCAAAGCTATGAAACGTTCACCATTAACGCTTTGTCCACACTCCTGCCTTGACCTTGTAGCCTGAGCAGCTGTTTCCTGGAGCAGCAGCAGAGCCTCAAGCTGCAAAACGCACCTCTTCAGCACGTGCTCACAGTTTCTCGAGCAGACCTGTAGAGACAGCCCTGCACTCACAACAAACATAGGTACCACTGAACACCACCGCCCCCAGAGCAGCCTTTGGTGGAGCAGGAAAATACCTTGTTCATTTTACAGTATGTCACACACATGTTAATCATTCTTAATTATATGCAAGGCTGGGGATGTTCATGGTACATCTGTCTTCTTGTCTGCTGTCAGTACTTGTTAAAGAACTCCATGTGTCAATGTTTTAAATAAAGCTAATATGTCTATTCATAACTGTTCATTAACAGCTGAATACATGAACTCATGGAAACAAGGTTACATTGGCTGTCAGTCCCTTGGTGTATCTTAAGTCCTTATCCCTCCTTACTCTCTTTTTTGGGGAAAAATAAGTCATTAAGAGACCCTTGCCAGAAGTGATTAAGGTACGATATCATTAAATCTAGTTGAGGGAATTAAAAAACAGGGACAGAGTACAATAGTATGACTTCAAGGTCCTTGCTTCTATTTTAAGCGGTAAGTTTTTGACTTTTCAATGTTTATGACTTCTTAGCTGGGAGATTACAGCTTAAAATCTGTGCCACTGAATCATCTCCAGATTTGAAGTCATGTTATCTCTAGCAGAATTGCTGATGGTTACACTTAACACTGCCTTACTTCCACCGCTCTCATATCTGGCTGGTATCTATAAAAGTTGGCAACAAGGGACCTTAAAATAGCTAACAGAAGTGCATGGCTTCAGACTAAGCATCTTATTTTGTCAGCTACTAGAGACAACTGCACAACACCTACAAAAGTTTGCAGCTTGCTGTTGGAAAGCGCAGAAACATGCCAGCTAACTTCAAATGTTACTCCAAAGGACACTGTGCCATACTGTAAGAACAAAAAAAAAAACTACCCAAGGATTCTAGTTCAAGGCATCTGATTACAATCAGCAATTGCTCTAAATTTGGTATGTGACAAAACTTCTACTTCTACTGTTCTTGGGTTAGATCAGGAAAATAATAATGATGATGACTCTAGCTGCGGAAGCATGTAAGAAAGTTACAGGAAAGACTGTTAGATATGTGAGGCTTTATGAAGCTCAATACTAAGAGACTTTCTCTGTATACAGCAAAGAAAAGAGGCAACATCCTTCTTCTCATGCCAAGGTTTAATTCTGAGGTATGTGACACTGGATTTACAAAGGTAAATCACAAATACATTCTGAGAAGCAGTGAGCCCCCTACTTAAGGCAGAGGGATTTCACACTCCAAGCAGCTGAGAAAAGAAACCGCTCACAGTGTGAAAAAAGTATTTGGGGTCTGTCTTTGACACAGGCTTTTGTCACAACAGGTGATGAGGAAATGTGCAGTAGTGGGGCAGAGGAAAGAAAATACTTAAGTGATAAAGATGAGACAGGACAACAGGTATTAGATAATGTCTCAAAGAATTAGTTCAAGTGGAAGCCTTATGATCAGCAGTTAGATGCAACTACTATTCCAAACAGCACACTACATTGACAAAAGGAATTCTGTAGCTGTTGAGACAGACTTTAGCTCCAGCCTGCTGATGATACGGCTGAAGTTTGCATGTGCTTGCAGCAAACACTTATAAATGAAATCCCAGTAGTATAGAAGGACTGGAGTACTACAGAAGAGTTTTCGACATCAACTGTACCTGTTACCAGGAGCGAAGGCTATCACCTGGAGTACAGCGCACACACCAGTTTATACAAGTGTATAATCTACAGTTAATCTACAATTTTCATCCTGAACATCAATTTAAAAAGCCAAGTATGAATCATATGCAGACAGATTTCATGACTCATTGCTGCAACGGATCTAACCACTAGTGCTGATCCTGCCTGCCATTAAGAAGTCTGGCATTCCCTCTTGGATCCATTCCTCTGGAGGGGAGCCCTTTCACGGATCTGCGCTAGAGAGAGCTGAGCTAAAATCAGTTAAATGAGAATTTAAGCATTAAAGAAATAAATGTGCTAATTTGTCACACAAAGGATAAAATTCCAGGAATTTATTGCTGTATGTATGCTTAATCCATTAATTTGTCTTACAGTAGTCATGAAGTGCCAAATCGTGTGCTACATTTAACATTTCCTGTATTCCCTTCCAAATGCCATTTTACAGTGGGCGTACAAAACAACGCAGCAGCAGTCACAAAACATGGCTTGAGCATCTCTCAAGAGCTTAAAAATAAAGATTTGGGTACAAGCTGAACAACGAGATGTCAGTTAACAGGTCACTCAGCAACTTTAATAGAAATATCTTTAGGTGGAAGTTTTGCAGTGTTAAAATTTACAACTCAGACTAAACATTCTCATCCCCACTGTAGTAACAAGATACTTGCAAAGAACAAGAACTATGGTACGTAAATGTCACACGCAAGAACCGCTTCATTTCTATCAGAAGCAAAAATTGCTAATTATAAGCAAGGACAGGCCTAGCAGGCTAAGGCTGTCAGCCTATATTAAAAACATATACCTCCGAGTTTGGCAGTGGAATTCTATTTACCACCTTGACTTTTTTTTTTTGGTTACATACAAGTATTCTTCCTCCCCTCCCACCATACACACTTTATAAACCCCCTTTTATTTTTATTATACCTCCATATTATTTACAGGACTCCTAAAGATTAAGTACAAACTAGTATGAAATTAATGATAGCTTGCTCTTCAAATATGTATCCCATGGCTAAATAAATACCAAGCCAATCCACAAAGTAATCTGGAGTTACGATTCAGAAGCTTGTGTATCTGTGACTCCAGATGTTTTCTCATTAACTGTAGAGAATTCACTTGATCTGTCAACGATAGTTGCCTTAGAGGTTGGGGTAGCACTATCCAAGGTGAGCGTAGAGGTCTGTTCTACATTTACAGTAGTGCCAGGGTCGACGGAAAAGCTTCCGGCTTGAGTAATGGAGGGAAGCAAATCTGTAGGCACTGTAGATGCCTCTGTGACCAAAGGAAGCAGAGGAACGCATTTGGGTGGCATTGATAGAGGTGTTATTCCCATTAGATTCAGAGGCGGCAAGGAGGGAAGGGATGGCAAACCTAAGGAGAAATAAAAAAAGAAAAAAAAAAAAAAGCAGTGAGCTGCTACGTACCACAGACAGATCTGGAGAGATTCTCCGTTTGCTTAAAATTTTTACCTTCTCTAATCTCCTATTTACTCTTGGAGAGGAGGAAGCTTTTTGAACTCAGTGTGAGCATGACATACGTGCAGTACTGACTCAGCAGGCTAGTTTCAAGCCTGCTACTTTTCAGATTTCAGAATTGAAGAATCAGAATAAACTCAAGTTTGCTTCTACCTCCCAGAGGACTAGGTATTTAATGCATTAATACTGATGATCAGATTTTTCTGGCATTCACTGAAACTGCCAGAAACAAGAAGTTAACAAAAACCTTATTCCATGTAAGCTTCCAATTTCTTTTTGCTTGCTCCATGTGCACCTTCAGAAGTTTTGGTTTATTCAAAACCATAAAACTAGTATTAGTTCGTACTTTTGGCATTCAATCAGGGTGCTTTGATTTCCTCACCTAGCATACAAGGAAACACCTCATATTTTCTTCTACCCATAAAACTATATACTTTCATTCTTGGCACAATCTCTTTTGAGATCATAAATCAGGTAATATAAGATGAAACAACTAAATACAGACACAGGTTTAGAATTAGTTTATCTAAAGACATATTCTTTGTCTACCTAATCTGGGCACTACTGTCAACTCCCATCTCAGGCAAACATTCAATTTACCCTCTTCAGGACTCCAACAGATGGCTCTAAATGAGAGTGTCAAGGATCGTCAAGGAGAAACCCGCTATTACAGTGTTTTAGTTCGCAGAAGCACATACCAGGCTGTATGATTTCTGGAACGATGTGTGGTGCCGGTAAATTAAGTTTGGACAGATCAGTCAGGTTGGGAAGCCCTGCTGGTAATGGCACCAGACCTAAGAGAAGAGTGGAAAAGTTACAGCTGAAAACTTAAAATTGTTTTTTTCTAACAGTTTCTGAGATCTTATTGAGCATTTAAAGTTATTTGATACCGCTTTACATCCTGATTATAATTTTTACATACAAGAATGCAAATTCACCTGAGTTTCAGCTTTTAAGTTGCACAGTGAAAACAGATATCTATTGCAGGAAGTCCAGACTAGCAAATACATAATCCCAACCTTTCAGATTTTTCTGAGGAAAGTAGAATCTTATTTCAAGGAATTAGTAGGTTTGCATTCCAAGTTCAGCTTTTAACAAAGGTAGTTATTTCACTGCAGCACTGTACCAGAAGCTCTCCATTCCTAATTTGAATGGCAGAAGATAATAATAGGATGAAATACATACTATTTCTGATCTCTAATATTGATTACTCTATTATTAGTCTTTTCTACTTAGTTCATAACTAGAGTTAAACACAAAAATATATAGAAAAGGCAAGACAAAGTAACTTTCAAAGTCAGGAAGGACTGAAAATAGAAGAGAAACATAGGATGAACACAACACGCCCTTCCATCATTGTGTTTGCTATGGAACATCTTTCCACTCCAGAATTTCCTGTCTTAGAAGGGCTGTATTTCTGGGACAAGGGCTCTATTCCTACTTTGTATTTAGCTCTGAGAAGGCTAATTCTAAAATAAACTGTTGATACTACAGTAGTAAGACGGAGAGGAGAAAAGTCTTAAAGCAAGGCCACTGTATGCAGATTTTGATTAAAAACCAGTCACCTTTACCTACCTGTGAATTCATTAGCCACAAGGGCTGACATAATCTGACTCAAAGAGCTTTCAGCTCAGCTGCAAGCAACTTTGGTTTGAACTTTTTTTAAAATCTGAAAAAAGCTGAACTTCACACAAATTCCCTCAAATTTTAAACCTCCTGTATATTTAATACTTACAATTTCACTAGTATGGCCATGCAAATTGCAAGAAATATTCTAATAGCTTTCAAAAAAGCAACGATACTATTCAGAGAAAAAGGTGAAAGGAAAATTTGTATTTGCAGATTTTGGGGAAGAGGTGGATAGCAGGCTGGGGAAGAAGAGGACATTAACAGAAGCTGAACTTCTTAGTAGTTTGCTATTTTCTCTAAGCAKTACAAGATTAAAGTTCTCTGCCCTTGTTTGCATGCACTTAGCTCTACTACACATTTTTTTCCTATGTTAGAGAGCATACCTCCAAGCATTACTTAAAACTTTTGGACACATCTTTATCTACTTGTGTCATAGCACACAAAACATAAAATACAACTCCTTCAGTGTTTTGGAATGCATGACTGAGACCTGTACCAGTGCACCAATTATACGGCAAAATCCTGTACAATCCTCATCTTACTCACTGTGAATAATTCTGGAATACTAGTGCTTGAAACGTTCATTATTATCAGGAAATAATGCACACCACTTTGTAGACAGACTCTTACTTTTGTTATACCAGTTTAAATTACTAAATAATTCAGAAACAGTAACTGCAACATACAGTTCTATATTGTTAGCCCTCTATTTATACTAGGAAGAATGATCAAGCTGAGTATTAAAATGGAGTTTCCTAAAAATGGAGGTTTTATGGGTGAAGGGAAAGCAGAAATAGGCAAGACATGCCTTCTCAGATCTTTCTTCTACCATGATGTCCGAATGCAAAGGACAAACCAGAAACCGTGAAGCTATTTGCAGAAGTATTTTGCAACATACAATTTATGAACTATGGAAAGTAACAACATATCAACTCAAGAAATGTTGCAAATAGCAAAGCTAATACCTTCCTGAGAAATCCTGAATGCTGCATCTATTGTGCAGGGGGACCTAAGCAGTAAATGATTGTAAACTTTGTTACCAAGTCAGTCCTCTGTGCTACAGACATGCTGCGCACACACTCTAAAAAAAAAAAAAAAAATTCTTAACATTGTAGAGGTTGTATAGAGATCTTTAACATGAGATGTGTAAGTTGTATGAAGTTATACCCTCCCACCCCGCAAAAAGCAGTGGAAAAGACAGCTCTCCTCCCTTGCTCCCTTAAGATTTTTGTTTCAGAAATGTTTTAAGAAATTTTACCTACTCACCTGGTAATGTAGTTGCTGGGTTAACTGGTGGCACAGAGGTAAGGGACTGACTGACTTGTGGTGGTAATAATGGAACTGTTGGAACACCTGGTGGAGTATACAGGAAAACAACATTAATTTTAAGCATACAACACTTTAGTTCCCTTCCTCAAGGAATACAAATAAATAATTGCTTACAGGAGAATTACTATTTGCCTTAATCATAAAATGTTGATGAAGAAAAATAGTATTCTAAATAATAAGCATCGTATTTCTGATAGAAGTTGTTTGCAATTATTTTGTGAGCACGTAGGGCACAATTACACTACTCTAGCTTTTGTTGTTGAGAAAAGTTTGGGGAAGAGAAAATTTTATTCTCTCTTCTGCCTTCTATTAAATTGACAGAAACATCTGTGAATGTAAAAAAATTCAGAAAACCCATGCATTTCAGAAGTCAGTTACTTCCATACTAACCTGTACTGAGAACGTTACTGACAGTAGTTGAGGGTGAACTAATAGAAAGTCCTGAAAGACTCTGTTCAAGGCCTGCTGACCCAGGGGGTAGTGGGGCTGAGGGATTAACTGATGACAGTTGAACCTTATTGAGAGGAAAAAAAGAAACTTACATCATTAGGGTTTGTTTCCACATGAACCAATAGAAGCAGAAAAGCAATATAACATCATAATCCATTTTTACCAAGCCAAAAAAGTGACTACAACTTACCTCTGTGAAGCCATCTTTGAGGGGACTGAGAGATGCACTAGGCARCTGTCCCGGGAGAGAAATTTTCTTTCCCTCTTCAAACGGGCGTGTAGGTATCCTATGCAAATATCCATAACCAATGCCACATCCTAGGCTTTTAAAATATGAACATTTAAAAGTCAGTGAAGTGACTTTACAACTACAAACTTCATAGCAAGCAATGCATGAATGACTCAAGACGCCAACAAGTTTCAAGATAAGTTCTGTACAACTTTCCCCTCCCCCCCCAAATATTGCCTCRTTTTCTGTGGAGAAATAATCAATATGAGACAACCGAAAGGAAATTCTGTAGCCCTTAGCAATAAACATTTACCACAAAATAAATTTCATTGTTATTTAAACCAAGCAGCTATACCATGTATACAGCTTGGAATTCAACTCACAGTTGTTATTTGCAGTCCTCTGTCCTGGCTACTGCGCAATACTTTAAGAATATACCACAGCCTAATGACTATTTGAAGCCTAATGCAGAAAGCAACTGTTGCACTTTGTGCATTTTTGCACTAGATAATTTACTGTGTAAATACACATCTCCCATTAGTAACTAAATCTGAACGTCAAGTAAATATATAATTTATTATAGCAGAAACGCCTTGGATATAACAACACTCTTCTCCTGTCTTTGTAGAAAACTTAAGCAAGCAGCTTTTAGGCTAGTGCTGTAAGAAAGTTGTCCCGTCCCCCTGTAACATATTGTCTCCTTACCTGCCTTCTCCACCCCAGGCAGAATTTGGAGTAATCACCACTTCCCGACAATTATCTGTGTCTGTGTTGTACACATAAAGTTTTAATGGCTTTGCTTCATGCGTTTCAATAAGGGAAAAGAGATCTTCAGACTGCAAAAGGATAAAAATGAGTAAGGGCTTTCTTGTCCTTATATTATCATTTGACATTAGAATGATCGTCTTCCTAGTCCTAACTTTCTGTAACAGAACCTGGTAACTGCTACATGTTGCAGTTGTTGCAGTGCTGCTGTTTTATCACAAGGCCAACTTTAAAATGTGCTTTGCTAGCGCAACTGAGAAGATATGTGGCACAACCCAGACTTCAAATCTGCTATTTGAAATATTAATATTAGAGTACAAAAAAAGTTTCTATCTGACTTCATGAAGATATTTAAGAGCAGTTTTTATTTCCAGAATTGCATTTAAGCACAAAGAAGAGGCACCATGCCAGAGCTCCTTCCTCCTTGCATTAACTTACTTCCATTAGCACTGAAAGAGATAGAACTGGGGATGTTTCAGACTGCCCTGGTACAATTTTTTTTTTTTTAGTTCCAAAAAAAAAAAAAAAAGAAAAAAAAAAGAAAAAAAAAGAAAAATCTTATTTTTATATACTTACCTCATTCATGACAGTATCTGCTCCAATGATATAGTCACTATGAGGTCTAAGTCCAGCTAATGCAGCAGGAGAATTTGGTTCCACTTCCTAGTTTTAAGATAGAAAGTTACAAAACACTACGTAACTGTCAGGGTGCAGCAGAACAGTTAGATGTGCACTTCACACAAGTTTTGAGTCAGACAGACAAACTGGTCAAGTTTTCAACACAATTAGTAGAATAGTCACTGAAGTAGTGAAACAGTGGCTACATGACAGTCTCTTTTGATACTGCTACAAGGAGCTCGGAGTATTGTACAAAACCACTGATTTAAATACAAGATTTGATAGTATACTTACAGACATACAGTTCCAGTTCAAAAGTCTTTTCAAACCCAGAATCAATGAAGAGAAAACAGACCAATTTGATCTCATGGTTTGTGTACGCCCTTGCAAGTTACTTTCCAGTAAAAAGGTAAAAAGTTTAATAGTAAGCAACAGTGAGGAAAAGTACTTGGAAATCCGTACGTACCAAAACATGCCATACATTTTCATTGGCCCCATCAAAGCTGCAGAAACGAATGCTCACGCCCAGCAGGCCCTGTCCACCCCACATGTTGCTGGGGGTCACTGACGTTTCTCTCAGTTCCAGTGTTTTGCTACTGTATACTAGCATTTTTACAGGTTTTTCAACATTTGCTTTCAACAGGTCCTTGAGAGTGTCATTGTCTTTATTCTGTGAATGTTCAAACAAGAGTTTGGTTTAGTGTTTAAYGCAGCAAACATCCAGTTCTATAGCACCACTTTTGTATTTCAAAGGTACTATAAATACATTATCAGAATATGTATCCACAGCTATTTTATAACAAGCTTCCAGTCCCTTCACAATTTTAGAATACAACTCCGGCAAAAACCTGGGATTTCACAGTAACAGGTCATGCTTTCCAAACACGAAAGCACTTTAATTAAACCTGTGATACGACGCGCCTTGCAGCTTTTCAGAGGCTTTCTTGAGTGCAGCCGTACTGGTGGAAGAGCTTACCCACAGCTGTTCTTTCCCACTCCTATGATGGTTTGTTTTCTCACTACAGCTCTGCTTGAAAACTTTCTCCCATGATTCCTGCCCAGCGAACAGCTTTGACAACAGCTCTTTCAATCAACCTGTTTTGACTGAAATAAGTTTGCAAGTTCTCACACAAGGAGTTTTACAGACAGAACTGGGGGGCACTAACACAAGCACCTAGTGCTGGATCAGTAGGTAGTACTATCTTCTGCTGGCACAGATGTCTGCAGAGAGCATGTCTGTCTGTCTGCATCCCTATTCTCCAGCTAAATTTTTGATAGGATTATAACTCCAGGGTGAAGGAAATTAATTTCTGATGCAGTTAGGCTTTCTCATTTTAAACTAAGCAGAAATATTTTATATACATTTAAATAAAACAAATGCACTGGTTTACCTATAAAAGTAAGATTCTCAACATATTGTTTATATTCAGAGTTATAAAAATAGCAACACACTTACCAATCTTGAACCGTTAATGGACACAATAAAATCAAAGAATGGCTCCAATCCAGCTCTATGCCCCGGTGAGTTTTCCTGTACCTAACAAAGTTAAACAAGAATTTAGCAAAAGTGTACCAATACTGATTCATAGATTAGAATTATATTTCTACTTGTGCAAACTGTAGTTCTAGAAGCTACTGATGTTCGTATGTATGATTTTTAAATGTTCAAATATAATCTTTTGGACCAAAAAATCCCAGAGAGAGAGAGAGAGAGAGATATTTACAAAGAATCAGTAATTTATAAATTATTGAGGAATGACACAACAGTAGCCACTTCCTGGAACAAGCACTGCTTAACAGCTGCAGCAGGAGATTATGGTGAAAGGACAAGCTTAATGAATTCTGAAAAAGTTGGTTAAACAGCAGTATCTTTCCACAGAAGTACCAATGTTGGACCTTGCTTTTTATCTTAGACTTACTAGAGGAAAAGCAGAGTCACATCTGTGTAAGCACGGGTTGTTATCTCATGATTAAACATCACCTGTTGACATTCTTGAGACATCTGTACAACCAATGACTCATTAACATACCAACAAGCTGCACGAAAAGGGACACATGCAATTTTGCAGCCATGGCAGCACAAGTAATTCAACCACTCCACTGGGACAAGGCCTAAGTATTGGATACACATTGCTCCCAGAAGCTTAAAGTATGCTTTTAATTCCAAATGGAGTAACTGAGAGACATTTTGCCAGTGTTGTTTTTTCACTATTACATGCATTGCTGGCAGACAAAAGTAACTCCAATATGGCTATCAGATTTTTCCTACAGCCTTTGTAGCAAAGCATATCTTTATTTGTAAGCTGATTCATTTTACTTGCTGGCTTCTTATGTGCTACACTTATCTTCCAAAAAGATCTAAAAAGTGTTACCCTTTACAGTGTGGTTTCTTACATTACGTGTTATTCCATCTGACAGAACTGGTACAAATCTGCTAGTTTGTTAAATACCAGTCTGATTCTGCAGGAATTGAGTTTTCTTAATATGACTCATCTAGAACAAAATATTCTAATATGACCTTCCTGCCAAAGAAAGGTTAAATGAACAGTTTCATGAAAGCAGAATTAAAGAACTTTGCTTTCCTATGGACATGCTCCATAATTGCATTCTCAGGCTTGAAGTTTCTCTTGTAATTAAGTCATTCAAAACATCCCTTCCTCTGCTGTGGGTTTTCTAGTAGCAAATGTAGGACGAGCTTGTGCCGTTTGTTGCTCTTCCCTCAGTTTACGGAGGTGACATGACAATACTTTAATAGCCTCTCTCTCTCATTCCACCACCTATTGCATGTGACAAATAAGAACTTATATTTTGTGGTTTTAATGAGCCTGACATAAAGGCTTTATACCAAAATGAAATCAGCAGATGGTTTCAGAAGTTATTGGGAAAAAAAGAATTTTAAAGACAGAACATGTCTTTCTAAACCTCATCATTAAAAATCAGTAAATCCAGTAAACTGAAACATTTATTCAGATAACACATCAGATTGTTAGGATTGGATATATGTCATGGCCTTGAAATTATGAAAAGCCAGACTTCATTCATCCAGTAGGACAGCTGCAAAAGCAGTCCTGACATGGTCCATTCTTTATTCAGAGATTTTCCTCCATTTCCAAATGAACTTCTTAAAAAAACCCAAACAACAAAACCCCTACACCCTGACACAACATCCCTCCCCCACGACCTCCAATAGATTACTTCCTGAACACTGTGAACCAACAGTGACCAGTATTCAATAAGGTAATGATTTAAAACGAGAAGGAGTACCTACAATAAATGAGAATTACATATGTTCAGCATCCATCAGTGTCAAGCTTCCTGACACCTGGGATGTAGAGATTTGGTATTCTAAGTAAATTATTTATAGCCTGCCCCAAACTGAGGAAGGGATTGAGAGAGTTTCCAAGTTCCGAACGATTAGTTTGCAGGAAGTATCTTCAGATGTTGAACACCTTCCCCCAAATCCATCACAATCCTGAACATCTCTGCATGGTTTGTTTCTAAGTGGGCATGTAAAAGCTACCAGGAAGCTGTATCTAAAAGAAATCAAGCTCTTATAGTTGCATCAATCACACATGCACCTCAGAAGCATGTAACTGCATCCCATCTGTCATCACATTTCCTCATGCTGCCATGCACAGGTTCAATCACGAAAGTTTCCTATTTCCCTAGCTTGTTTGGGGCCAACGCCACTGACGGAAAAGCATTTTTATGCCTGGCAGTCCCAGAAATGCAAAACAGAAGTTCCAACTTCATTCCACATGGAAAGTCTCCTCCTTAAAGTAGCAACATACTCAGCCCTGCACAACAATCACGCTGACCCCATACGGTTTTTATGTCGCACCACCTTATTTTCAGCCAGCTACCTGCACAATTCATCACCATCACGCCATGCCAAGTGCACAACACGGCGCTCTGCTCAAAGCTCTGTGGCCATGGTTCTCTTCCAGGAACTACAGCAACAAAGGATAACCAGGGACCTTAGGAAATACAAGGGCACAAAAACCTTCTTATTAATGATGGAAATAAAGATTTCATGTACACATACATAAACTCTAGGCCTCCTGAGCAATCTGGCTTTGCGCAGCTTTGCTGTATGCCCCAAGTAGGTATTCAGTAACTTGCCTTTGTAATTGAATAAGGACTGAGAAATAATCAAGTAATACCGTTTACAACAGATGCCACTGCAGGCAAGAGACCATCCGTGGCAGCTTGGGAAGCCTAATTCTCTCAAAGCCAGCTGTTATTTCAGATATATAAGTTACAGACACCTGTGAGTAAATGCCATGACTTTCTAACAGTAGAGAAAAACAGTGGAACAGACTACCCAGAGAAGCTGTGGAACTGCCACCACCGGAGCTTTTTAAGAGCAAGCGAAGAAAACCTCTATCAAGAATGCTGAATGTCAGAAGGCAGAAAAGGGCTGTATGACTCTTTCAGCCTCGTACAATGCTGCAGGACTTCAGTTTCTCACCAAGATGACAGCACTCAGGCAGCAGGGCTGCTGAGCACACAGATTACACACTAATTATTTCACTTTTAATTCACTGTCAAGAATTAAACACGGAAAAGGTTTCAAGGTCAAGACGCTAATTTTAATCTGCATTATTAAAAAGAATTCTTTTTTGGTAAATACATGAAGTTTCTCTTTGCTGAACACCTTTCCCAACACTATCACTCTATGCTTACACAGTATGTATTGTACATTACATATTATAGTAAGGCTGCTCAGCAACACAGTGGTCACAAATTTAAGCCCCGAGCAAGCAGAGCTACAGTAAATGGAATCAGGCATGGAAACCCTGATTTTCAGAGGCAGATGAAGGCTCTCACCACTTTTGAAAGTCAGATAACTTATACTAGTGACCACTTAAACTTCCAGAAGCTTAGCTTCAAGCAGTAAATACACAACTGTCAAGGAGCTGAAGCTCTGAAGCTTCCCCCCCCATAAGAAATGCTTCCTAATATTTACTTTATTACCAACAAAATGCTGAAAGAGGTTTTTTTGTAGTTATTCCACCCACTCTGTAATTGGCAATAAAATTTCATTATGTATTGTGTATAAGCAATTCCTGTTAGGTCTGACAGAATCTATTTTATTTGTCAGCTATTTTAACACATTACATGGTATAACTGTATTGAATTTCCTTATGAAACACCCAGTTTTCAAGAGAAAAAGCTTTATAAGCTTTTTGTAAGAAAATAAATTCCCTATACATAGCATCAAATTTTATTTCAGCACAGAAAATTTAACTCGAGCTTTTAAAATGTGAGCCTCCCTTAAAAAGTAAGTCATCTTTTTATGGCAACATGTTTGTATCTCTACTACAACAAACCAAAGCACTCAAGTAAAAGTTAGAAATCTAAACTTTGGGCACTGCTGTTCAATATCTTTTAGGGAGAACAGCACATAACACAGTAGCATACAAATCTCTTGCAGATAAAAATTCTTACATAACCTATTAGTTGAAGAAATTGTCAAGTCATTACAACAGCCTAAGAAACTTACAGAGGAGAAAAAAAACAAACAATGGAGAAAGTTCGTAGAGGTAAATAGCATTGCATGCTACCAGCCTGGGAGGTACTAGTTAAAACAAAGATTTATGAGCACATTACATGAATCAGTAAATGGCAGTCTAACAGCAAAGGCACATATGATGAATAAAAATGTATTCCAAAGAATTGTTTCAAACAAACGACTGATTATTAGGTCTACCTATGAAGAGACTAGGGCAACAAAACAGTTTGTAACTTTCTCTCCCTCTTAAAAATAAAAAAAAAAAAAAACAACAAAAAACCCCCCACTACATTTAATGTCTAGAAACCCCAACAGTGCAATCCACAGCAACTTTTCCTGTCAAGTATGCATGTCAGGAAATCGCTTTCCTTCGACAGCGCTTCAGTCCTGGAGTGTTCCTCCTTCCTGTTACAAGTGCACTGATAATAAAGCGATATTGCACTGAATGTTAGCAGGAGCAGCCAAAAAGATTTAAGTAATCTGCAAAAATTACATCAGAAATCAACGATGGTATTGTTCACTTGCTGTATATATTTCTGCTCCTGTTTGATGCAATAAGTTTTGTAGGGAGGCAGCGTGCACAGTCTAAAAGTCTCACTGTAAGAAACAGTCTCAGTTTGCTCATCCYTCTGACAACTTGTACTTGGCTCCTACGGTCATTCTGAACAAAGTTAACTCATTTGTTTCACGGCCTTTTAACACTTATTTTCATTTATCTGCCCTACCCAAACAAATTCTTCCAATAATTGAAAAGATTTTCTGATATTTCTCTAGTTTTCCAACAACTAATGAAATCTTAAAAATGACCACTATATACTATTTCAGAAGTTTGGCGGTATCAAAGAAATCTCACCTTATCTGAATTAGATCTGTAACACTGAAAGACTACTGCCATTTTCCTTTTACCATTCTCGTTTATCCGATTAAAATACTGAGCTCAGAAAGAAAGTCTACTTGAGAATAAATTAGAAGAAAATAGCAGTATTGCTCGACCCCAAGTTCTACCAAAGGTCGGTCCATGCAGACAGAGCATTTGTGCAGAGCTCCTCTAACAGTGTGAGCTGAACACATCTGTCTTTAACAAACTTACTACAGAATATCAACTGGAAAATTAAACCTGGAAAAACTATAGAGGAAAATTCTAGTCACTTGTATGCCACATGCATTTCAATATAAATACTCCAAATTATAACAGTGAAACTTCAAAATTTTTCTCTACTCTGAATCTACACTCCCAACTACATATAAGCTCTGGCCTAATTCCTATTTGACCGAGATCATGATGCAATTTAAGATGCCTGTCCACAGAAAAAAAAATAATCGCTCACTGTTGTGGCACCTGAAGATATCAGCAAGAAAATAAGGCAGTGAAAAAACAGCCTCAAAAAGTAAACCCTCAAAAGTAAAAAGCACGTGATATTTACGCTATAGTACGCTAGGAAAAAAAGTGTGCCACTTTTACCAAGCTGCAAAAGTGTTTTTTGTGGGAGAAAAGACAAAATGGATTGTCATATATTAGTAACATTGGATTGTTATATATTAGTAACATTAAAAGGGAGAAACAAAGACCACCATGACTTCAGCCTATATGTAAATTTTAACAGATGAATGTTTGGATTTGATCAGAACATCAATGTTTGCTTCTCAAAGGCAATATGCAGCATTTTTTAACACTTGAAAGATGATCTCTGTTCTTTTTTCACCATGGTATTCTACATACAGTTGTAGCTCACTGCTAGCAAGCTAGACCAAGTAAGGAAGTACTAATTCATGTGAGTCGAGGTCTTGTGCTCTTTCACATGTCTAAAACATAGGGCTAGCTCTAGACAGAGAGCTGATCCAAGAAGGTCCGATGCCAACAAAAAACTAGCCCAGCACGGTGCCTACAGTAAGGGTACTCACACTCTAGCTACAGCGGCAAAAGCGCTATGGTGTGGGCAAAGCTATTAGTAACTCCGGCAAAGTTACTGCATCACCCAGTGCATCAGATTCAAGGACACAACCCAGGTACCATTCTGCTCACTGAACGTGAAACATGCTGAAGGGCAGACTCCCAAAAGGCTGCTCACAAGACCTCTACTGCAGCCTACCAAAATATTTTGTTGCACACAAAACCAAAATTTTGTGGCCACAGTGTGAACAAAAACTATGTAACTGTGAAAAATAGCAACACTGCCGTCACTATGAATGCCGGAGAGCAGCTCTGGCAGGTGTGACGCCTGTCATTTAAATACCTTGATCTAACACCCCCGGAACTACTGTCGAGGGGTGAAGCAGCTACAGCTCAGATCATGACGCAAAGATCAAGATAAAGCCTGACGTGTTATCCAAGCCAGGCACCGAAAGGGTTGCAGTTCTTAAACGGCAGTTTGAATGCGCGCAAGCTAGTGTGCCAGCAGGACTTCTCCTCAGCAGAGAGAAACAGCCTCTGTCCTCAAAGGCTGCCCAAAAAGCAGCATCACCTCCCACGCACCGTCCCTCTCGGCCTGTTTACAAGCTGAAGCGCAGACGGCGCAACCTGACGGCACGGTCCGGGCCACCAGGCGGGGAGAGGCGGYTCGGAGCGCGTCCGCGCTGCCGCCGCGGGCCGGGACTGGCCGCAGGCCGCGGGCAGCTCCGCGCGGCTGAGGCGAAGCCCCGGGCAGCGGCAGCACGGAGCCGAGCCTTCTGGCGGGGCGCCCGGAGAGCCCCGCGCGGAGAGCGGCGCGGCAGCTCGCCTCCCCGCTCCTCCGCGCTGGCAGCGCGGACCCCGCCGCGGATTTCACCGCCGCCACGAGCCGCGGCGCAGGCCCGGCCACGGGCGCCGGGAGTCCCGGCCGCCGCCGCTGCCCGAGCGCCTCCCCGCCGAGCGGGGAGCGCGGCGGGGCCGCCCGGCCCGGGGAGACCCTCGGGCCGCTCGAGCGCAGACCCGCGGAGGGAGAGGCCGCCGGGCCCAAGGGCCGCCGCCGCCCTAACGGCCGCCCTAACGGCGCGCCCGCCTCCCCGCCGCCCTTACCCGCAGGACGTGGTAGCCCTCGGTGCCCCCGCCGGGGATCTCGACGCTCTGCGAGGCGCCCATGGCCGGGGGCGGGCGGCGGTGGCGGCGCTGTTCCCCGCACAAAGCCCCACGCACCAGGGACGTGGCACTCGCTCGCTCCCTCCCCCCTCCCGCCCGGCTCGGGAGGGGCCGGCGACGGCCGCGCGCGGGGCATGCCGGGAGGCCGCGCCGCAGCCGCCGGCTCCCGCCGCAGCGCCCCCTGCCGGGCACCCCCGCCGCCGGCAGGAGGCGGAGGCCGTACGGTGGCCGCCCTAGGACAGACCTCGCTGCCCAGCTCCCGGGGAGGCGCAGCCCGTACGGTGGCCGCGAGGGACCACGGCCCTCCCGCTCGTCTCTGGCGCGGCGGCGCTCCCTGGCGGCCGGGGGCGGCGCTGCCAGGCGCGGGGCGGGGGCGCGCCTCTGCCCCCCCGGGCGCCCCGGGCCGGGAGAGGGCGGCGGTGGTAGGTAGGAAGAGTTAGTTAATGTATATTAGTATTAATTACATTGATAATGTATAGCAGACGGGTGCACAGAACATAAAGAGGGCAAGCTGGGGCAGGTCGTACCTTCTGCTGGCTTCTCTAACCCTACAGCTCTCTGCGGAGTTCAAGGTACAGCTGAAATACCGGCGAGCTCTCAGCGTCGTTCTTGCCCGTGGGACCGCGCTGATCGGGTGCTTCAAAGTGAGACAGAAGCACCGGGGTCGCCGGGTGCGCGTGAAAGCGTCTGGTAGCTGGAGCCGAAGTGAAAGGATTCATGCATTGGTACAGAACAGCTTGGGTGAGACATGCTGCGTTTTGAATTAACCTGTTCCACGGCACGCATCCCCTCGCAGACATTAACAAGATAACGGGATAGATTCTTGTTACAGATGCATGGTGTGTCACGACACGCAGCAGACAGAGATCTGCTCTCTGGCTTGTTTGTGCGGGGAGAGCCGCTAGCTGGGGAAATGCGGCACACGTCCAGCATTAAAATCCAGCCCTGAGCCAACTCGATGCTACAGCATAGCTGAAGGAGGTGGACGGTGGTTTTTCAGGGAGTATTGTGAATCTAAGGTTTAGACAATCTCTTTCTCTCTGAGAGCGTCCCGTGTGCATGGAAGGCCCCAGATGAAGCTTTTGCACAGCCTGCCCATGCAAACCAGTGCCTCCAGGTTCTGCTACTAGAGATCTCCAGAGAAAGGTGACCTCTTCAAGGAGTGCTGCCGTCACTGGTCATTTTCAGTAATGCAGAAACAGCATTTGTTAGTGAACTGGAACACGGCGGTAAAGATCCTCAATTGAGCACAGAAAGGAAATTCAGATTAACATGATCAGAAACCCATACCTCACTTCTTTTGGACTCATTTCCCTCTGTGTTATCATAGTGTTTTACTGGTTAGTATTAAAAGCCTCTCTGCACCATGCTCGGGATTTACCCCAGTGCTGCCTGCAGAGATGACCACCCCCTTCCCATCCTTGGCCACCTCACTGTGCCGAGGCGTTTCCACCGGAGCAGACAGCCAGTGTTTCTCCAGGCACGCTCATCAGGCATGGCCAGTTCTGGATTGTGTCTGCATGCCAGTTCAGGCATTCTTACATCCCTGCGCAGTGTCTCTCCTCATCATTACAAGAAGAAATCAACTCTAGGATACCCAGAGGCAGCAATACAAAGCAAGAAGGCAAAGTGAATAATACCTAAATAAACTATACCTTACAAGAATTTCTGTGCTCTTAACACAGTACAAGAAATTTGTTACAGTGAGCTGATAAAAGTCACACAAACAAGGCTAAAAACTGTATCAGCTTAAGCAAATCTTATGCTTCCATACACAGGCCATTTAGATTCGGGAGGAAAATCTCAGCCATATTAATTTGTTTCCTGCTATTAGAGGTTCATGACAGACAGCAGTATAACACAGTGTGATCCAGGGACAGCAGCTGTGGTTCACCACCCTTTATCCAAAGCTTCCTAAAGGATCCATAGCTGGTGGCGAACTACCACCCACAGTCATTCTTTCGCTCTCTTCTGGGAGAGTGGCTCCTGTATGACACCCCTCCTCATGCTGCTAGGGAGGCACTGTTGATTTTGTGGATTGCTTGTAGGTTTTCTGTGGCCATGAGGCAGATGCTAGCCAGATGTTGTCCTCCTGGCTGACTGGGTCTGTGATGCTGGCCCCTCCTTTGCTGAGAACAAATTTATGGGTGAAAACCTTCATTTGGTGAAGGCTTCTCTAGGGTACATTCAGTTTCATTGCCTTGCCTTTGGACTGGAAGACCCTTGAATTACTATTGCTGTGTTAAGAAAAAAAAACAACTCAAGCAACACTGCAATAGGTTGCTTCTCTCCCAAGCCAAAGCCCCATAAATTCCAGAGCATTTTTAGACCACACAGTAAATTTCAGCGACAATTCTGTTTCCCCAGAGATTATGAAGAGGTGAGTGGCTCTGGAGCTGATAAACATTTCATTAATGGCAGGCATTTCCTACTCAGAGTTTATGTTGGGTCAGATGTAATAATCGTTCATGTGCGTCACTGAAGACACTAAGTCCTCACTTCAGCGTGTTGCATACCTCATCCTTAAAAAGGTATCTCTCAGCAGAGGTTACTATAACATGAGTACTACATCACAGTGAAACACACTGTAAAATACCTCCTAGAGGCCCTTTCCCATGTCATTAAAGATCGTAAAGAAAAGATCTGAACTTTGATTTCTTTGTGAAAAAAAGGTGACTGTTATCCCAAACTCGATACTTCTGTCCACCAACACCAGAACCAAAAAGAGTAACAGTGTTTTGCCATTGAAAAGTTGCCATTTTGATGAATATGTGCTTGAAGATCCCTGATCTGAATAYTAGTCTTTCACACACTTCCATCTGGCCTCTAAACCTGTAAACAGCCTTAAAGCTGGGATTGGCCAAATTGCTCAGTGCTGATCTTATGAGCCTAACTTCTAATTATTCAGTTCCCAGTAACTGGCAAAGCCAAAACCGCCATGTACAAAGTAGAAGGTGAAGAAAGCCTGTGTCACTGGCAGTAATGCTTCCGTGGCTGAATTCTGCTCCTGCGACCACTGGGAGGTGCGTGAGGGGCTGAGGAGAAGGTAGAAGCACCCTGGCAATTTGCAGCAGCTATTGCATCCAGCTGTTTGTGAAAGGGAATACGAATTATATCTATTCTGACTGTGGTTGCAAGAGCGAAACATTGTCAAAGGAGGCATGCTCTTCATGTTTCCTAAAGGTGCTAGTGGGGAAACAAGGTGACAGAGACTTTGCAACTCCATGAGTCTGCTCAGACACTACACCCTCTGAGAGCCAGTCAGTGCCGTTGCATCAGTAGTCGGTTTGTCTTATTCTCACAGAACCAAAGAAATTCTATTTCCCTCTTCCTCAGGAGATCTGTAAAAGTTTCATGCCTGCATGTGGTGAACCCAGAAATGCGCAGCCATGTTTTGTTCTTCTTAATCACTCAAGTCAACCCCTTTAGAGAAATATGAACCTGGCCCCTCTCTTGGAGACATGAACTACATGCATTGCTACAAGACCTGAGATGCTTTTTCTTAGGAATATTTGCCTTACCACAGCATCCCAGCTTTCCATCAAAATGCCGTCACTCCTTTTGGGCTGGTTCCACCTCAGTGAAGAAAGATGTTCTCTGCAGATGTCCATCGATTCCCATTAAGGGCTGAACTAAAACACCAGATTTATCTGAGGAATTATCTTTGAACTTGGTCCAATGTTCTATGGCAAAAGGCTAGTCTGTAAAGAAAAAGAAACATTTAGAACCCTCTTAGGTGAAAAAGACACAAAACTTACCTGGGAAATAGGGAACAAGGTTGCCTGAAAGTATCACTTAAGACCTAATGACAACAAACTCCATTTGCAGAAATTAACTAACAAATATAACTTACCTGTTCCTTTCTGTGTGTATCTCAGCAGCTGCATTTCAAAAGTAATTAAAGTTAATGAGCTGTGCTTTGTGGTAGAATCATGAAAACTTAATTGGCATAATTAGTTGTGAGATAGCAAGTGCAGCTTCCCAGATAACAACATGTCATCATTTGATAAGAATAATAATGAATTTAATAAATAAATCAGGGCCCTTCTGATATGTTAATAAAATAATGAAGTAGAAGGCAAACACACGTGCAAATGACGAATTATTACTTTGGAGACCGCATACAACTGTCTGAGTAAGATGGATGGGGAAGTGGCCTTCTTGAAACTGTCAGCTACAGCTCTTGGCTAAAATCCAGTTTGCAACAGATGAAAGAGCCACGCTACCCTTTGCAGAGAACGTGTTGCAAGCGCTTTCAGCGGGGGCCAGCATCCCTCCGCAGAGCAGGATATGCAGTGGCTGAAGAAAAGCAGCTTTTTTTTTCCCTCCTTAAACCCTTCTGTATTATTGGTGCTGGGCAAACAGGAATAAAGGTGGACAAAGAAACCCAAGCATGTGTATCAGGAAGGGAGCTACTGAAATACAGTGAACCCAGCCTGTCTGACCCAAATCATTTAGAGGCTAAGACAGGCAGAAAATGATGATTTATTGCAGAAATGGCCCTAAGCTCATAGACAAATACACCAGAACAAAAGCTTTTGAGGCATTATAAAGAATCAGTAAATAGAATAATTTTAATTAATGGGTGCCTTTAAAATTAAATTAAGTGAATACTGCCAGAGTTATGGGAAGGCCTGCATCTCCAGTGGATAAAGTTATGAAAGGGGTTGTCCCAGTAAGCAAACACTAAAAGGAGATTGTTTTAGGCAGAAATAGAGCAGCAGTGTCCAGTGACTGGGAAGAGGGTGGGTCATAAGATAGCTCTTGGTYGTAACATTTTTATCCCTTAATCGATGTATGACCTCATTCATTCCTGCTCTTAATGTATTGCCCAAGATGAGGAATTGTAGGACAGAATATCGACTTGTTGCATCCGGTCTCAGCAGAGCAGGACTGGGGTTGGAAGGAGCCATAAAGAGTCTGATGTATGTCTAAGAACAACTCATCTGTTAGCGGTGCCCAAAGAGATTTTCTCTCCTTTGCAAGCATACAGGGAACAAACTATGGCTACTTGGAAGGCATCCACCTGGCTGTGCACCCTCAGTACTTAGAACTTCACATTAGTAGAACGCATAAAGCACAGATCCTTCAGCTCTACAAAAAAAGTAGCTCTACCTTGCACAAATGGCTGGTAAAAGCCTGCTGACACATAGAAGCCTTACACCCATCCGTTAGGCTGCAGGAGTGCTCACATACGCTCACCCCAGTCTCAGTTTAGCAGTAGTAGGTGTTTTGGGACTGAGGTTATCTAGTAAAAAAAAGTAAGGCAGTGATGGTCAGCACAGGTGCAAATGTGAGAGGTGTGAGACGGAACCTGCTCTTGACCTGCTGCTGGGAACAGCTGTGAAAAAACCAGACCATGTCTGAAATGTAAAGAGAAGTTAACAGTGAAGCACTTTGAATGGAAGCCAAGCATTAGTGAGCCTCAGACCAAATAACCCCCTGAAACTAGGCAGGCTGTGATTAAATACTACGGTCTGATGCTCTAAAAGTTAATTAAGTACAGGAGTAACGTGGGGCTTTTGTAAAGCTGGGTTTATGGTCATTAGTTGCTGTGCAGCTGAAAAGGGAATGTAACACAAGGGAGGAAGGCACAGGCTGGACAGGTTGCTGTCAGGCATAGTCTTCCCAGTAAGAATGCTGCAGGGCTGGTTCTCCCCTTGTGCTCTGCAAGGCACAAAAAGACCAATCCAAACTCAGAAAGCCTAGTCTTGGCTGCTTGATGTTTTTTACCACTATAAAAATCCATCCATTTTCATTGCATTATTGCTGATTTACACTAATGCACAAGGGAGGGGAAGCAGTTTCTGCGAGATAATTAGGAGTGACTTGTATCCAGCAGAGAAAGAGCTGGAGCTAATAAGCCTTCAACTGAAAACTCTTAACTTGATAATACTGCAACGTGCAGCAGCTTCCTTACGTCAGTGGGAGGGAAGGGCCACAACATCAGCAGGACCAGACCTAGCACATTGCATCTCTGCAAGGGGAGCGCTCAGGTGGCAGATAGCTGGCAGAATTGCTCTCTGCTTTTCCCCCAGAGCTCCTAGCATGGGCACGTATTAGAGATGTAGGCAGTGTTGTCATGCTCTGGTTATTATCAGGAACAGTTCCTCTGGCTGCTGTAATTTGCACCGAGGACTGCAGATGCCATCAACAGATCAGAGGGAGAAGGATTGTGAAGGTGAATCTACAGCCCTCTTCCCCAAGTGAGTTGAGRCCAGAATCAAGGCTTTTATTTCAGAAACCAGAAACTCAGCAGAACGAATTTGTGGAGGTGCTATTAACAGAACACAGGAAACGAACTAAAGCTTTCATTACTTTGACTCTTAGAAGTGATTGACTTGGCTGTAATATGGGTTAACTCTGCCTGTCTTCCCAAAGCTGCTGAAAACCCAGTAGTTCTGTTTGAGTTAGACACTGGTAAGTAGTTTTCACCCAAATCTGTAAGGGGCACAGGTTTGACAATTAAAGGTATTATAGTCGTAGGTTTCTGACAGAATGGCTTTTTATACAACCTTTACTTGCTTCCTGTGGCCACAGCGGTTTCACCTGAGACTGTAAGACTGTAGATGAAACTCCAAAATAGACATCTTCTGCTCCTACAAAGCTTTGAAAATGTGGAATGGGCTTAGGAAAATCTACGTCCTCACTCCTCTGTCTCCAGAAGTTATTACTCTCAACTTGCAGTCCTTASTCTGGCTTGTTGTCCCATTTCGTATAGCCATCAGGCCCTGATTTCTGGCCTAAAGGATCGTGTTAAGCATTTTTATGGAGTGTATACTAAGAGCAGGCATAATAGAGGAGAATAACCTTTAAATACACGTATTCACAATAAAAGATGCATTGGTGAATGGTTAAGAGAGGGCACAGAGTTAACGAAAAAAGTCAGAATGTTTCAAAGATTTGCTAGATTATTAACTAGGAAATAACACAATGTACATGAAATCACAGACAATAGGTTTGCTTCACTGTTAAAAAAGAAAAGAAGCCTCTTTAAATTATATTGGGTTGAAAACAGGGTTCATAATAGAAACACTGATAGAATCTGAATTATAGAAGCAATTGCACAGACTAAGGTTCTGGCCACCCAATTTAGGAATTAGAATGCAAGTATTTAAGAGGCTTAATAGGCCTGCTACTATTCAGATAGCAGCTGGCTTTGGGAATACTGTAGCTAGGGATGCTGCAGTAGAAGGGCTCATAATGGAGGATAAATTAAGTAATTTCCAACCACTTCATTACATGATACTTACATGCATTGTCAGTCGTTTTTGACCCAAGTGGTTAGCCTAAAATCTGGAGCTTTAGAAATTGCTTACAGTAAGAGACTTGGGTGATAGTCAAGGATTTGCTGCTGCAAACCTTTTTGTTTTCCAAGGACATGTTAAATCCTGTTTTCTTAAACATAATAAATCAAACAAGAGAAATGTTTTTGCTCACAGAATCCCTTCTGCAGTGTCTCTTGGATGTTCAGTACTTTGTACTGTGATATGTGCTATTTCAGCTATAGTTCTATAAAGGGCTTTAAATTCTTTTTTGTTAAATTAAGTCATCAGCTACACTTTGCTTTACCTAGAGTTTTTCTAGAGCCCTTTATCTAGAGCTCAGACTGAGACATAAATGACAGACAGTGGTGTACCTAAACCAAAAAAAAAAAAAAAGGCAAAAGGCCTACTTCTGAGTTTCCCAACTCAGATTTTATGCTTTCAGATAAAACAGATGTACACCTTGACTGTATTATCAAACCGCCAGGATCTGCTGAGGGACGTTTAGGACAGTTGTTGATGAAGACTCTCCTGGAAGAAAGCAATACTGGAGAAAGGCTTATGCTAAAAAGACCTCTATTTAAAAATGGATCATATATTAAATCCTTTAGTGTCCCATCCTGAATAGTGCTCCATTTATTGTGCCTGCCACAAAGGTTGAAAACATGGCCCTTCTTGGCAGAAAGTCCAGACCTTTTCTATAGGCCTTACAGAGTTATTGCAAACACGCTGAACATTAAGAAAAGAAATTGCACTTGGCTTGACAGACTTGACCAGGCAGAAATGTCAAATACAATTCTTGAGTATCAGGGATAAAACAAATCCCTGTGATGGTTTCATCCCCAATATTTCATTTTATAGATTTGTCCTTCGTAGATTTGGCTGTCAGAGTACAGGAGCAGCTCTAAAAGCCATAAGAAACAGGAACTGCGTATGTACCGAGGCACAAGTACCAGAGAGTTGCCTCCACCAGAAACCCTGGCATTTTCTTCTGTTTCCCTAAATACAGAACAGACCTTCTGAACCTGGCCGGTCTATAAACACTGTCGCATGCTACAGAAGTGCTATTACTGGGCTTCTATCACTTTGTCTTCCCTGTGACAGGTGAACAGGGTGAGAGAAGAAGAAATACAAAGGTCTTAGAAGGGCCCTCTTTACAGAAAGAAGGAATAAAACAAATGTTATCATGGGAAATTTGAGATAAACAGGACAGATACTGCACTCAGGCTCTGACACAGGGATGACCTGGCCCCATAGGCTACACATGTTGTTCACGATACTCCTCTTCCCTGCCCACGGAGCTCCAGCTCTCTGACAGCTCTCCTGCCTGCATTYGTTAGTCACAGAAGGGCACATTCCTCCATCTTCTGGACAGCTACAAACTAAACACCATTAGCCTCTTTCCAGCCATGCTTGAAACAATACATTGCCTGCTCAGAGAAAGCAATCTGCTTTAGCCTCAGGAAAGGATCTTTTTAGTCTTTGTTATATTTTGAGTTGTTCTCATCCCTGACATGTTCTATGAAAGCTTCCACAACTGTGTATTTCTTAAGCTATTTTTAATCCCCCCTTCAGAAAAAAAAAAAAAAAACCAACACTCCGCTCCTCCATTTTTTTTTTTCCCCTGAGAAGACTTTTGTGATTTATTTTCTTCTGCCCCAGTAGCTGATAACTTCTTTTCCTTCAAGCCTCAGGGAGAAGGATTCTTTTACCTTCCGCAACAAGGAAATATATTTTTTGAGCAAAAGTAGGATCTAGGGTTTTGCTGTTATTTATCACACCATGGAGACAGCAGGATGCCTCTGCTGGGACCTTGTGAACATACTTTATTTATTTTGAGATTAGACTTGGAAGTTTGAATGCAATCAAACAAACTGGTAACATAAGATAATATATGCCCCGGGAGTGGCAATCCTCTATTCTGGCAATCCTCAAATAACCACCTTAAAATCCTAGTAAGAATGCCACTTGATAGCATTATGCTGTAGGCAGAGTTTGTTCAAGCCAGAGGACCTTTCCCTTAACGAATTGTCACTGGAGGGAACAAACAAAATTGGTTAAGAAGAGAGAGAAAGCTTGGGATATAATCAGATCCTATGAGCCTAGCCATAAAGCAGTGTCATCCCAATGCAATACTCTACCTTTCTCCTCAAAAATTTGACTTTGTGTCCTCTCACATGTGCTAATGAGAGCAGCTAGAGGCTGGAGTTGAAGTTAAGCCTTCCTTCGCTGGCTGGCTGAGTGCTCTTGGCACCGTTTCCAAAGAGGAAATGCTCCAGGACTTCCTGAGCGAATTAGCAAAACCAATGAGTTTTAGAAAGAGAAAACGTGTCAGAAGCTACTTCCACAGCTACCTAGATACGTTAAACTAAATTGAAGTATAGCTCGTGACAAGATGCACCGTCCCTGGATAGGCATTTATTTCATGTGGTTTTCCCTATCACTGCAGGCAGAGGGAGCTCTCTCCACTGTCTGCAGGGTCCCGACAGCAGCAGCAGAGGATGTCACCCATGTGTTGAGCTTAGGAATCAAATGAGCAGTTTGTCATCTGAAATCACCGCACTGAAAGCCAAATGACACAGAACAATAATGCTTTTCCGTGCTGCTGACAAGAATGATTCAATGGTCCTCGCTAACGCCACCTGCTCGAATGCTTTTCTCAGCAAGCACAAAGTTTGGGAGATAGATAGAAGCTGGTGAGCCCAGCTGGGTCCCACTGGGATGTGCTGGAATATGTTTTATTTATTTTGAGATGAGATTTGCAGGTGTCAATGCAATCAACAGAATTGGTGATGTACTGTAGTGTACCAGCTGGAAAGACCCAGCCAGTTTCTGGAGCTGCCCCTTTATTCCTGCTGTCACTGGCTGTCCTCTGGCTCTTCTGGGCAGATCACCACTAGAGCTGAGGGGCTTGAGTCCCGCAAGGATCAGAGTATCTCTTTGAATGCAGGGACTAGCTTTTAAGTTATAACACACTGTGAAGAGCGTGGTGTTATTCTTGAATCTTAACTATTAGAAGGCTTCTTCCTTCCTGCTTGCAGGGGTAACATTTTGCCATAGAATCATAGAATCATAGAATCATTAAGGTTAGAAAAGACCTCTAAGGTCATCGAGTCCAACCGTCAACCCAACACCACCATGCCCACTAAACCATGTCCCTAAGCGCCTCATCTACACGTCTTTTAAATACTTCCAGGGATGGTGACTCCACCACTTCCCTGGGCAGCCTGTTCCAATGCTTAATCACTCTTTCAGTAAAGAAATTTTTCCTCATGTCCAATCTAAACCTCCCCTGGCGCAACTTGAGGCCATTTCCTCTYGTCCTATCGCTAGTTGCTTGGCAGAAGAGACCAACACCCAYCTCGCTGCAACCTCCTTTCAGGTAGYTGTAGAGVGCRATAAGGTCTCCCCTCAGCCTCCTCTTCTCCAGRCTAAACAGTCCCAGTTCCCTCAGCCGCTCCTCGTAAGACTTGCTCTCCAGACCCTTCCCCAGCTTCGTTGCTCTTCTCAATGCGTTAGAGAGAACTGATGAACAAAAGCATTAATTCGGACTTTCAAAGAAGTTTCTGGAAGATGTTTTATCTGTTTTCAGGAAGACAGACACCACCTACCAAGTGTATTTCTTTGAGTGTCTTGCCTTGATATGGTCTCAGACCCAGCGAACTACAGGATGTTCCACGTGGCTTTTAAATCCCATCACAAACTTGGATGTTGTCCTAAGCCCAGGCGCTGCTGGAACAGAGGTCTGGGCTGAAAAACTGCTAAGAAAGATGTGGCAAAGCAACGTCAAGGATAGGAAGAGTTAAATGGCTGAAGAAAATTGAAGACAGATGATCATTTGGGATTTTTCCTACTTAAGTCAGCATGAAGGGGAAAAAAATGCAGTCACCACAAAGAGTCTAACAAACAGAAGCACAGAGGAAATTGCTGTGGCCAGGAAACGAGCAGGGGGAAGGCAGTTTACCCACTGGTTTCGCTGGAAGCCACAGAACTGCTTAGAAAAGGAACAAAGAGTGCTGCAAGAGTCAGAAATTGCAGGCTAAGGCCCAGATCCAGCAGGAGCTGAAGGAGGCACAGGCTCACAGTCATGGGCCTACCTAGGAGCAATTCTCAGATCCAGGTCTCGATGTGAGCTCTGTCCTCACCCAGGTGCCTCTGTGCACAGTTTTCCTCCCCTGGCCTTCCCTCCAACAGCCTTCTCTCCAGCTACTGCTTCTCTTCAATGGCTACTGAAAGCCCAGTAGGAAACACAAAATCTACTAACTGGGGGCTGTATGCAAACTTTAGAGTTGTATTTTTTCATATTAAAATATTAAAGGCAGTGGGACTCTTTCCATTACAAATTGCCATTTTGTATAAACAGATTTTGTCTGTTAAAATATACAATGTAAGATTTGTGGGGGTTTTCTAGCTCATTTCAGTTTTACCTTGTTTTTCCTCCTTGCACCCTCCCTGGTAAAACTGGCTACTCCCTTTTGCTCAGGCTTTAAAACATCCCTCATGCAGACACTTAGCTGGGAAAATGAGAACTGGAAAGCAGCAATTTCAAAATCTGGTCAGTGCAAAATGCAGCCAGGAGGCAAACTTACACAGACATCTTGGAAAAGTGGTTCTGGTTTGTTRCAGTTGTTTTGGTGGKKTTTTTTTTTTTGTATACACAACTCATTGACCTAACTCTATCATAATGAGAAATAGCGATATCAGAGAGCTTTTAAAATAATTACTGTAATATGGGTAACAGTTTAGAAAATCCCACTCAGTTCAAAAAAATACAGGTTAGTTTCTAGTTCCCTTAAAAAGTTATCATTTGCGAACTGTATAGTGCAAAGCTGTTGAAACAGATCAAAACCCAACAACTTTAAAAAGAGCAACACAATTTTAAAAGTCGATACCAGTCATTCATGAAGTAGTCCAAGCACATCAGCTACAGAGGACCCCATCACCCTACCTGTTTAATATTTTCTCTGTTCTTAGAGAAACCCCTGACTCAACATAAGAGTTTTCTCATGGTTAACACCCATCAAAATTATTAAGATGATTGAAGGGAATAGTTTTATTTCTCCATTGTAAATATACAATATAATTCTTTGTCACCTGTGAGATATTTCCAGCATGTTTAATATTATATTTGTTCAGGCCAAATAAATATAAATCATTAATAGAGCTAAATCTTGAAATTTGACTCTTCTGATGTCTGGTAAGGGGATGGAAATATTTCATTTTGGCTCCTCCCTTTCTACTGTGTCTCTGCTTGTTTGTTTGGGGTTTGTTGTTGTTGTTTTGGTTTTTTGTAGATTTCTATTTAAGACTTTACTAACCAGGACTCCCTCCCAACCCCAAGTGGAATAATCTACACCCACTTCCAGGTGTGTCCTAAGACTTCTCCATCACATACAAAAGGAAAACAGGAGACATCAGAGATCAGGTTCATTCTCATTCTTCATCCTTGGAGATACTCCAAAGCAATCTGGACTTGGTCCTGGGCAACCTGCTCTGGGTGGCCCCATTTGAGTAGGGGGCTTGGACAAGATAACGACTTCATTCACAGAGGAAGTACAGTCCCCACCATTCTTACACCATTATGTGCAGCTGTACCACAGCAGCAAAGTTTGGCAGGTTAAAGCTGTTGGATGTTCAGCCATGAAATATGAACCTGAAGTTGTAGCTGGAAACCCAGGTGCAGGCTGGCAAAAGGGATGCAGAGCATCTCCTGTGGTCACTCTGGCCTCATTCTCCCCCAAGCCAGTCTATTCCTTCTACTGTAGCCACGTTCCTTGTAGAACCAGAGCAGGACACCTGCTTCTGGTCCATTAAGTTTGGCCCTTATTTTCCTTTGTGTAATTTCACGAAAATTCAATAGAATTACACCAGGGTGAAGTCACTGTTTTGTCGGGTTTTTTTTTTAATGTTAGGTTCTAAACTACCTCCTAAACTACTTATGCTGTTAGGTCTTAATCTGTTAGAGAGCCATCAACAGATTACAACCTAACTGCATAAGTTAGGAATGTAATTTGTTGATGGTTTCCTGTTTTGTTGTTGTTGTTGTTGTTGTTGTTGTTTTTAAATAGCAATCCCACTAAATCCCAGGAATTACGGTCAACTGCAAAGCAATTGCAACCATTACTGAACCAGCTAAAAGCAATTCAACAGCAGCATCTTCTAAAATGTTACTGAGTCCAGAGACATACAAATAATACAGACTCATAATACTAGCTACAATTATGATGCGGCTTATAGAGCATGGATAACTATGAATTACATGATAAAGATCTTCAATTTATAATGTAGTTTAAAAGTTATTTGTACTGTGTAGTGTATAACAAAAGAAAGCAAAACCAAATGATGGCTAAAATCTTTCTAACGTTTTATATATTTTTATACATATAAGGTTTAGATGTATTATTTCATATTGTTTTCTTTGCTTCTTATAGAATAATTGATCAAGATATTGGGTCTGATGCAGAGACATATATGTATATACACACACAGTCCTCCATGAGAAGATTCTGCATAACTTGCTATATAAAAGCTTTTCAAATAGTAATTGATTTATTTAAAAAAAAAAAAAAGCAAAAGTGTGAGTGTGACTTGGTTTTGGTGGACAAGAACCTACCAGATCTCATCTCCCATTCACAATGAGGCATAAAACCCCCTGATTTTTATAGTGTAATAGGGAAACAGACCTCCATTTTTCTAAATCCTTGGTATTCCTTGTTGTAACTGCTGAACAGCTGCCCGGATTGTTGAATCTACATTTCAGAGAGCACATCAGACTCAAAGCAAGTAGAGACAGAACAATCTGTTAGCTCACGTTACTTGCTTCTACAAGTCATTGCAACAGTTTTCTATACAGTATATTTTCCACTGTTTCACTTTGCCCTTTGCCATTTCAAATGATTTTAGTAATGAAACTAGCATTATTTAGCCTAGGAAACCAACATGTAATTTGATAGACATCCACACTATTAGAAAATTAACCTGATTTAAGATAGCTAAACACAAGTAAACAAAGTGGGTAGAAGAAAGCTTTATCTCTCTACACAATTCCTCTTTGCACCGTTCGCTGAGTGGTGTAGATGGTAAAAAGTGCTTCTAGTGCCCATGCATGTAATGAAAATATATTACTGCTAGAAAAATCCTGTGCATTTAAAATTATATAAATAAGCAGTTAGGGACAGGTAGATATTCACATACATTTCAATGTCAAATGTATTCCTACAAAACAACATACTGTAAGCTGGTATCGATTTGAAACTATATGCAAAGAGTGTCACTTAGTGTCGGTTCTGTTATCAAATTATTTCTTGGCTTCTTCTGATGTTTTACCACTTTGTAAATTATTCAGCCTGAAGTGTATTGTATATTTGCTTTTTGCCTGCTGGGCAGTTTTACTATTTTGAAATTGGCCCTGTGTGACTCTTTTTTTGGTGTACCACCACCAATCATTTTATCTCTCTTCCCCCTTTCATTTGTACCTGAGAACCCCACCAAAGTCAGAGTGTCTGAACTAGTTTTGTTTTCTTGTGTTAGGAGAACGTCCCAATCTACTCTTCCATTCAAAGATAGGTGTAAAAGACTGGTTTGGTAGCCTAGCAGAGAAGCTTTTCTTGTACACTCTCCCTTACACAGACATATTTGAAAGGATCTGTTGATCCATTCATTGGAAGGATGAGCAATATGCAATGCTGGGAAGATGGGATATACAAATCATTATTTACTTCTAAAATTTTGTGGATGTTCTGTAAGTGAAGAATAGTTTGTTGTTGCAAGCCTAGAGATGTACACTTGTATATGAATTATGCTCATTTAGAAATTATCTAGGTAGGTAGACAGATGAATTAGTAGTTCGCTACATAAACCCCAAACTGAGGACATGGTCCCAAGTAAGGGCCATTTGTTTGTTGAAGGTCTTTTAATTAATTGTTTTTGCTAAAAGATGAAAGGGGAAGAGGCATTCCTGTTGTAAATTCAAGTCATGTACATTTTTCTGAGTATCCAACCAAGTTTCTATGGAGTAATGCAGTGATTCCAGTTCCTTCTTTTGACCACTTTGCCAGCTTCATGGAAACAGCTCTGGACTGAGCTACAGAGTAAATTAAAAGAGTCTCCAAATTCCCCAGAGACCCTCCATTCCACCTCTGGACTGCTTCCAGAACACCAGCAATTGTACAATTATAGCAGCATTATATATAGAAAATCAACATGAGTTCTGAAGTCGTTCAACAATAGCTAAGCATAATTATTTACATTACAGTCACAGAATTTCTGGGAGAGAAAAAAACCTCAACCTAAAACTAGGCTTTTGGGGAAGGCAAATTGTAGCAATTATTGGCCTAGTAGCTTTTTTTAAAGTAACGTTGATATATTCAAAAGGAAGAAATTTTGTTGGGTTTTCTTTCAACTGCAACACTAGCTCTAATGCTGCAATCAGAGTCTGTGTGTACTCACTTAAGAAAGCAGAGGGAGCTGTCTGATGGCAATTACAATTCTCACTGCTAGGGATCCAGGTCACAAATTAGCAATCTGTGACTTCTCATCATATCTTGCAAAAAGACGGGCCTCATATCCTTGGGAAGACGAGAATATGCATTGCATTATACTGTAAGATAGAGCTGGTAATTAATTTATACCTACAGAATAATTACATTTCACTAGGACTGAGTAAAAACAATAAAAACTACTCACTGATATGGGGTATTTACAGCAGGGAAACTAAACCTGGTTCTTTTGTAGTGGGAAAAAAACACCTCTTCTTGAAAATATTGTAGAATAATTGAAGAGCCATAATGATGCAAAACAGTATAAAGAAGTACAATAGCCCTGAAACATAACATAATCAGGTACAAGTAATATACTTTTAAAAAGTGTGACCGAGATAAGTGAATGCACCGAATTACTGCAGCAGCATACCTACCAACAAATTAAAACAATGGGTTATTAAAAATCATAGTTACAATGAATTAGTAAAAGTCCTATTTTCCACAAATAGGAAATCCTGCTGTAACCAAAACCACTATGGTTCTTTGGTTCAGCACTGTCAAACCCAGCACGTAGAGATCTCACCCCATTGCCCAGTGAAGCTGTACTCCTTGGGATAATCAAGAGCCGTGCTAGTGCGTTTAGTGATCGTCAGGGCCTCGCATGTGGCAGAAGAGCGAATTAGCTGAAAGAGACAGTCAGTAAGGGCCATTTCTTCAAAGGATGCTCATAGCCAGACAACGCAACAAGGAACCATAAAAAAACTCAAAGTAATGGAAATAAAGAGTTCATCACGTACAATCTAGTGGTCAGTCTGGCCCTATGCCCACAAGCACAAATGTCAGTCTTACCCTGCAGGCAGCCTTCCCAAAAGTAAAGGAAGAAGCTTGAGATTAACAGCCTTTTTTGCTGGGGCCCAGGGAAAGTCCTAATTAATAAGGCAATACGTTGAACAGTGAACACGATTTATAATATGTGCAATCTTTAGAAGACATAAAAAGCACTGACCAACATGACACTGAGTGAGAAATGTCTTATGCCCTTCTCACTTTGCTTTTTAGAGCCAGTTTTACCTGTCCAGTTCAAAGTTAGCATTCAAGTTTTTATTTTTTTGAAGGCCAATATGCTTACTTTATACACCGGCATTATCCAAAATCTTGCTGATATCACACCAAGCGGATACGGCTTCAAATCAGCTTACATTGTGGTCACAGATGATAGGTTTCCGTAAATCTAAGTTAAAGTAATTGCACTTACATTTGTTGATTTTGCTTGTAGTGACATTTTTCTAGGCTTTCTTGAAACGTTAAACTTAGTTTCTCTCCATTTCCTATCACCTGCAATGATCTTATATATTTTTCCTCACACTGCTGTGGGACAACACCTTTCCACATAAAACAAGGCCAAAAATTTTCACGCTGTAATTCCTGCCTCAAACCAACTGTTCTCAGATGAACTAGACTGGTATCCTATTAAAAGGTATATAATTTAAGAATTTCACATGATAGAGATTTAATCATTCATATACATACACAACACACACACATACTTTTAAAAGTAAGAGAAAATAATTTACTATTTCCTTCATTACATACTTGTTTAATGTTATACTTCAAGAATCTTTGCAGATGTCCTGAAAAGTCCTACACAAAACGGTCAACATCATGCAAGACTTCATTTTTCTGATACACACTGAGTATGTACATGCATGTGTCCTTGTGTTTTATATCAAGAAATATAAATACACTCACAAATACACATACAAAGTATACTTATCCAGTCTGAAATAATTATATTCAGATGCTGAAGAGATTACAAGTTTTATTAAAACAGAGAACCAGATTTTTTCTCTTTCTTTACCAGGTCTACTTAAAAACTTTTGCTTGCATCTTATCTTTTATTCTAACCATCATTTTAATGCTGCTTTGTCCAGAAGTCTGATCCTTCCAAATGCTCTGATGAAACCCAAATCCTTCCATGTTGTGCAGCCATCCTTCCTTTTAACCTTTGCTTCCAGTCAGTGCTTGCATCTTCTCATTTCACCTTCACTAGCTTAGTTGCAGTTCTTGAGCGAGTAGTGCTCCCACTTCATGTATCATCACCCTAAGCATAGCTGTCACAATTTGCAAATTATAAAACACTAAAGAAGAAACTCAGGCAAATGTAATTCTGTTGACTGCAGCGAGCTGTACCTAACTACAAACAGTCTCATTGTGGTCCTAACATTTTATTGAACAGTCTGTATGTAAGCTGAACATTGCTTAATACTCACACATGATACAATCATCTTCCATAATTTTTAGTGCTTTACATTATGGTATTTGCATGCTACACTAATGGACTTAATAAGTTTCTTTGCAGCATGTATTTTCCTAATGCCTATTTTGCTGCATAAAATTCTTTAACTTGGAAAGAAAACTGTTCTCAAGAAAACTCATCCTACTTGAAGGATGCTTATCCTACCCTAAAGCAATCAAAATAAAATTTGTTACATACTGTTAAAATCAATGACAGTTCTATGGATAATGCATAAAGCAGTAATTAATCAGAATTTGTCTATATCATGAAAAAAATCATTTTATACTTTTATGAATTCAAAATGTACTCTTATTTTTCAATATATTTGGTATACAAAAAAAAAAAGGGAATTAAAAATATTTTAACCCCAAAATATGGTCTAGAATCCAAAATTTTTAATCACCTTTTTCATGTTATACATGATATATATCAAGTATATATCATGCGTAGATAGATAAAGACATATCATGTACCAAAAGCTTTGCCACAAAAGCTTTAATTCATACTGTATTTACACAGGGAAAGACTTGTATTTTGTAGTTATTATGCTTCAGTCAAGTCCAATTAGGAAAAATAAGTACTTCCCTGAAGCTATGACATTCTTATAAATTTTACATTTCACCTATTTTATGCTCAAACTTAGTTTCTAGTGTATTTTAAAACATTTGTGATTCTATATGAAATACATTGAGTTTGTTTGATGTTACTGCATTATGCATAGCCTTTTTTTAGAGAATATAAGAATTTCAGTATTTTTTCCTACCTCAGACTTGGGGTCTCATTCTGTTGTTTTATTAGGAAATGGTCTTTCATTTCCGAGAATGGGAAAGATTGATTCATGCAATCAGCAGCAATTCTCCCGTTGACTTCTGTGGTGGCAAGATTAGGCTTCCCTTGTACACCTTTACAAAATTATTCTTACAAAACTTATTTACTTTACTCGCAAAATAAAGCTGCCAATATCTCATTTATTTGTGTTTCAAGGAAACATTTTTACCGTAGAAGACTGTGCATTATAATGCTTAATACAAAGTGGCTGAACAAAGAAACCCAGTTCTAACTGACCCTGTTAAGAACACTCGCAGATTTTCTGCTATGCAAGCTTTAAATGCTTTTGCAGTCGGACACCCAGTATCCTGTAGTACTGATTCCACGGTGTATTGTCGTATGACCGTGAGGGCTCCTCTTGCCATCTCTCTATCATTTTTTGCCAGACAAGCACAGAAGTGCTGAAACATAACACTATTCAGAACACCTTTAGGCCTGGTCTTGTCCTGCATTTTTTTACATACAGAAAAGTACTTTTTTAGTCAAGTAGATTTTTGATTGCATAAAAATATCCTAGTTCTGATTGTGTGCAGGTTTAAATGAGCTTAATAAACAAACGCTGAGATCAACCAGTGGCATTGCAAAGTGTGCAAAGTTAAGCGTGTATTCAAGTCTCCCTGGGAGTAAGACCTCCATTACAGGAAATAARTTTTATAAATATATCCACAGATTAAATAGCAGGGCTTTTGCCACAAGGGCTTGATCTTATTCTTTTTACCCATTCCAAAGTTCCTGTTTACTTTCTTGGGTCCTCTGTATAAGTTGGAGGAGGATTTCAGAAACCACACAAAACAGCACACACAAAGATTTTTAGATTCTCTATTTTTTAGCATTTCTACACAGTACTAATGTCTCGACAACCCTATTCAAACCGATCAAGGTTCAGAGCTTGGGGTTCTTCCTCCGTCTGTGTTGGTACAAGCTCACATTCAATTCACAATTAAAACTAAATAGTAGCCTTAGCATTTGCCTTACTGTTTTTAATGTGAGGGATAATGTTGTATGGCTTTTGTCTCATATTCTTAAGGAAACAAAGGAGCTCACAAAAATTATATGAGACAAATTAGACAGTTTTAAGATCGACTTTTATTGAAAAATTAAAACTGCATTGCATATCTTCTTCATAACTTCGACATTTCTTAAACCACAAAACAGAGATTCTGTTTAAAAAATCTCTTCATATTTGTCACCATTCAAAAAACAGTTTATGAACTAAGTCAGTGATGATTTTAAAATCCTGGGTTATTCCCAAGGCCCCTGGTTCCGTCTGTCTGTYGTGAATGGTATAATCTAACTATCTTCTCTAAAAGTACCTTTAATAATACAATCAGAATTTTTCTCATTCAAAATCAACAGCTGCTGTTGATTTTTATCCAATGGTCAGTCTTTTCCAAGTAAATTACCTCAGTTAATACGCACTGCAGTGACATGTTCAGCTAAGGCCTTGCCTATTGTTTATTTGATCTGAATTTACCCACACAAAATTACAGTGATTGTCTGTGTGATTTTAAAGGCAAAATTGCTACCTTCGAGTATATTTTAAACCTCAGAAAAACAAAAGTTACTCACCTGGAATTGCAATGCTTTGAATTAGTCAACATTTCTGTCTATCCATACTTCCTGATCTCTCACAGTCAATAGTGTATTGATTAAAAAGCAGGAAAATTCCAGGTAAGCTTTTGTCTGAGAAGCTGTAACATATTACTCAGATGAAAATTACCTACTGAGAAGAAAACACAGATGAGTTTTCTCACTGATGACTGTAACTGCTCTGTTAAAATCAGCTAACCAAGTCGGAAATTAATATGAGCCCTTTGCCTGTGGAAGCAGGTACATGTAATAGGGAAACACTCCAGTCTGATATTAGAATTGAAAGCTTTGCAAAAATCTAATTGAGGGTATCATCTGTGTCAAGACACAACACTGCAGAAAGGCAGGATAAAATGCAGGGTAGGAAGATAAATTTAAACCCCTTGTCTTTAGAGAAAACGTCTCTGTGATAATTGTCTCACTTCTGAAACAGGCAGGAGGAGCTCCATTACTCCCACCTAGCTGCAAACCATCAATGGCAATAGGTAGAACATCTGATGCTTTTGACCTCCAAAACACAAGATACTCTATTAAATGAAGAAGCAGAAATTTTAGTGAGCAAAACGTTGTATATGTGCTGAAGAGATCTAGATATATTTCTGACTACATCACAGGACTGTCCAAGGTTTCCTGTATGAATGCCAGTAAGCCGTATTATGGTCTTTCCTCTAGTTTCATGATCAGTTACATCAGGTTGATTCTCTTTACCGAGTTTATATGCTTCTAGGAGATATAACATTTCAAATACAATAAATTATTATTAGAATATTGAGATGATGATCTGGATACAAGGTCCATGAGGTTAAAATATTAAGGTTAGAGGATAAAGGGTAAGTTGGGATCTTTAGCAATACTGTTGCTGAAATATCTTGACTAGGGAGGTGGAGGAAGTCAGAAATTCCCACCTAAGAACTGGTTGAAGAAATCACAAGGACCATGGTGCTGCTTATGTGGAAGATGTAAAATCCCCTAGTGAAGCTAGGTCAGCAGTTATACATCTTTGCATTGATTATACTAGTTCATATTATTTCTCATAAACAAGAAGGACTGAGGGAAATCGTTCAATCTTCTGTAGCTGCCCTTTGAATAAAGTAAAACTGTGACAGAGACCAGATTTCAGGCAGAAGCCTGTAAATCAAAATGTGACATGTACTTCCTCTTCAAAACGAACTTCTTTCTGTACTCTAAAAAGAGGTCTCAATGAGAGGCCCTCTAATTTTGATGAAGAGCTGATATCTATAAAGAATGGCATTTACTATTATGGAAGTTGGTACTGAAGTCAATGTTCACGCTGACTACTTCTGTACTGCAGGCCTCAGGTCAAACAGCATGGATGTTTACATCAAGAAATGTTAAGTATTGAAGACATGGTTAGATATCAGGGTTATAACTAAGGAAGATGGAGGTTTAAGATCAAGAAGGCAAGAAACCAACTACACTGTCTTGAGGAAAATAACCTAATGAAAGAAATACTGTACTGGTGAGATTACTGGGGGGTTTCATGGCATAAAAGTAACGATGTAGATAATCTTTTGAAAGTCATACTCATAAATCTAAAAGACAGTGACAAAATTATAATAATTTTTAGATTCAACTCAAATAATTTCAAGAAAAAGTTTTACAGAAGGTTACAGAAGAGGGATAAGCAATAGTCCTATGAAAAGCTGGAAAGGCTGTGCTGTATGATGTGGCATTTACCATGACAGTTTCTTCCTTCTCCCAGCTCTGACCCAGCAAAAGATGTGGGCCAGCATCCTCAGAAGACAACCAGTGGGACCTGCAGGATAGAAATCTCTCCTGGCTGTAGCTGTCCTTCCACAGGACTGAAGGGGGCCAGAGAGGCTGCGAAAACTGCATAGCATGACTACATTTCACTGAGTGTTTCTAAAATAATTTAATTTTATTACTGATTTTATTACTGATTGGGGGGGGGGGGGGAGAAAAACCAATTACTTACTAACTTGCATAGAAGATAGGCRTAGAAACATGTATGAAAAGATTTGAAATTAGCATATTCCATTTATCATCATGACAGTAACTCAGTAGACAGAGGATTATTGAATCTTCATTTTGTTCYACTACTCTGCTTCCAGTATGGAGTTTTCCACTCAGTAGTATTGATTATCTAATGATTAAAACTCAACAAGCTACAGATGACTCTGGTGTCTATACTTTGAAACGTCTAGCCGGTTTAAACTGTTGTGACAAGCCAGCTGTATTTAAAGATTCTGAGATTACTTTTGTTTTTATTTATTTTATAAGCTCCAAACCCATAGTGAATTCCATTTCACTAAAAGAATGATGCTGGTTAAAACTCCCACAGAAATGCTATATACCTTCAGGAATCTTCCCACAGAATTTAGTTAAAATGGTCATAGAGATTAGTCCTGAAATACAACTCAAAAACAGGGGCCTTGGTTAGCAACCAATATTCACTAGAAAAGCATTCAGAACACTTAACAGACAGTCTGATATTACAATAAATAAAACTGAAAAATCTAATAGATTAAAGGGATCTCATCATTTGACAGTCTATACACAAAGTCAGAATTCCTTATATTCAGTAAAATTATCTGTAAGTTATTATTTTAAGGGCACTAGGATTTAAATGAAGGTGTCAACTAATATTTTTGTATTTTTTCTTTGGCTCACAAAGACACTAAAATACCATAAACATTATTTAGAACTTCAATAATATATAAATAGGATACATTACAAATGGAAGAAAATACAAGACAACTCTTCAGCATGGTAAATCTCTGCATATAAATAAGCAAATATTTCATATACCTACAATTCAACAGTTATCTTGTTGTAAAACTATTACATTTAGATCCTTTTACACAAAGTCATTTAACAATAATATACACAATCTACACAAATGAACCTCTAAAAATACAGCAATAATATACCTGTTACAATGACTCTGCTACTATTATCCCCTGATGTGACACTAAAGGGGAAATACAACTATTTTACTCAAAGGTGCTGTTAGAGATTGCTGTTTTGTATGTGAGAGAAGCACCAACAATAAGATTTAATACTGTTATACATATTCTTTAGCTCCTAAGAATCTACATTTTAGAAATGTTTCTATATGTCTATTTTTACCTGGCAGAAAAATCTGTAGCACATTATCCACATCATTAGTTGTTGAAGGAAAAGTTAATTCTCTTAAAGTGGAAAACATGCTGTGGCTTAGATCTAAGTTTATAACCACTTTTTTTTATATATATATATATATATATGTATGTATGTATATATATATATAATTATATATTTATTTATTTATACTGTACATATATACTGTGCAGGGTTCTTAATTTTCTATTTTAGTACTTACTAATTTCCTGCTGACTAGAATAAACAAGATCAATGTAAGAGTCAATAGTACTTCAACTTCAAGATAATACATTTTCCCTCAGTAATATCATCTACCAATACATATATGTTTCAGTAGCCTATAGTTGTTTTGTTTAAGGATGTCTTAGGAGATTGGAACTTACGGAAAGAGAATTTCCTTAAAACATGTTCTGCAGAACTGGGTTTAAAAAAATAGCCAGTGCTGGAAAACAGTGAATTAGAGAAATAAATAATTCAACCACTGTACTACAGCTCCTGCCCCAATCTCTCGATTTCCTCAATGAGGAAGTCAATGTCAGACTTAGTTGCTGCTGGGTTTGAGATGACCATTCGGAAGAAGTTGACTTTATCACCCTGAGGCTGATATCCAACCATGGTAGTACCTGACTCCATCATCAGTGCTTTGATTTTCGGTGCCACCTTTATCATTTAAAAAAAAAAGAAAAGAAAAAAGAGAGAGAGAGAGTAGTAATTAAAAAATTTTATCCTTTCTTTGTATGTCACAACATTTCTTAATTTGGAAAAAATAAATGGACAGATCAGAAAAGCACTGGTTTTTATAAAAAGATCTGTAAGAGAAAAAGCTTGGAAAACTAAATATGTAGGACTGGATATTTAAAGGAAAATTGACAACAATAATATCCATCTTCTTGATTAATAGACTAATGGCATCCTAGAGTATTCACTATGTAATAATTTTATATATTAAATGTACATGTCATTTCTCTGTGCTGAAGATTTTGTCATGATGAAATATTTTCAGTCTTTTAATGAAAACCTACTCCAGAACCACCTTTTTGAGGGTAACTGATGTTTTCCATGAGATTATTATGTATTCTCAAAGTCATTTGGGGGGGGGGAGGGCAGGGAACAATGATGGAAATTTTTCAACAAGATCTATGTCATAAAGAATATCTTCTGTTAGCATAAGCCATGGAAACCTTCCAGTAGTTTTGCAGTACTGTGCATTTACCGCAATCTCACTTCCTCACTTTAATTTACAAGGAATAATGTTCTGACAATCTTAATATCTGGTATTGACTGAGCCCAGTTTTGCCATTTCTTTTTCCTGCTCTACTCTCTGCCAGCCAAGGTCAGATGTCTGGCTCTTTTACTGTTTTGTAGGATGCTTTATAATGTCCTCTAGCATTTAAGAGGGTCAAGTCAAACATTTTGTCCTTCTTCCCAGTCTTATCTACCTTCCTCTGCTCTCTCTTTTTTGGCAATTTCTTTACCTAACATGTCACTGGGTTGACCCAGGAATTTCTATCCTCTTCTGTTTTCTTTCCCCAGTGTGATGCAGACATAAAATCCTCTACAACACCTCCCAAGTTTGCCCATTCTTCTCCCTTCCCAAACATAAAAAAATTGCAATTCATTTTGACAACTATAAAATCATTCTTTCGTCTCCTCAATGTATTTCATTCCACTTCTGTCTGTCTAAAATGCTACTACAAAATTAATGTATTTCACTTCCCTCGAGTCCTAAGTAACACAATACTTTTCCTGGTGGTGCCTCTACAATGCCTTCACTTCCCTCTATCATTTCTTCAAATAAATTTATCCCAAAGCCCTCCAAAGGGTATTCATTTTCACTGAAATGCATTAATGCATGGCTAACCAAGCACATTTAAAATCAAAATAAAGACCTGAGAAGGACTTACAGGTTTCCATGTCCTTTACCTGTCCCAGCACTTTCAAATAATGACCCTTCCATTTCTCTTGCTGTCCTATTAGAACAGGACTGGGATGTCTTTATACCTAGCTACTTTTTAAAGATTCATAACACTTTTGGGAGCACAGAAGTGATACAAAACAAAGAATAACTAAGTATGTTCTGTATCTGGTTCTATAGGGGAAACATGACTTCAGCCTCAGTATAAATAGGAGACAAAGGTGAACAAGTATCAAGGTCATAACAAGCAATTAGAGAACTGACGTCCCAGAATTTGGAACATATGTCAACACACAGATAYATTATTCTTAATAAATAGAATACTTTGGGCTGAAAGAGTAGACTATATTTTTGCATTTAACAAAAACCACATACCCTGTGTAACTTTTCTCTTCTCTCATCACAGTCTGGCATGCCCCTGAGACTTGGTGGAATATACCAAAAGCATACATTTGTATGCTCTGGCTGCAAAAACAACCAAACACATACATCAATAAACAAAATAATACAAATCAATCACACACTAAAGGCTAGTCAGTAGCATATTTCAGCACAGACATGGAAGACAAAATATAGTATCCTAGTTCCACATGTTAAAACAAAATAAATGGATTACAGTACAGCTGGTTGCACCTGCTGTCTTAGATTCCATATACATTGTCCCATTTACAATGTTTTAGGGTGCTAATGAAGTGCAAATGCTTTTCACCTTCACGCAGTTTTATGAGGAACTGTTTTCCAGGATCGCAGCAAGGGCAACCCAATTTTCCTTTTCTTAGTAAATGGAGAGACAAAGTATATTTGTTATTCTACCAACCAAGAGCTTACGCAGTGGCACTAGCAACAGAAGATACAGAAAAAATAGCAGATTCTGAGTGATATATGTTAATGTGGAATCTCAGCATGAGTAGACTGTACTAAGGCAGTCTTCATGCCCTAAACTGAGAAGTCCTCTGCAGAAGAGAAGGTGAGGAGATAAGTCTGACATTTATGATACAAAACCACATGCATTTGGCCAAAAAACTGCCCAGATGCCAATAATCATGCAGTTCCTTAGAAAATAAGAGCAGTTTTGCTGGCTTGAAAAACTGTGAGAAGTGTGAAGACTGGTTTCAGAATTCCATACAGATTTGGCTCCTACACACAGGTTAAATGAAAGAAAACTTACSTCCCCTTCAAAAACCATCTCAAATTCTTCTCTGTTTTTGATTTTAGTGTAGAGATATTCTGCCAGCTCCAGGCATTTGTTGATCTGATTTTCAAATCCTACTGTACCCTGTTTTAAAAAGAAAGTAAGTATTAATTATATGGTCATTTTTCCACCTCCAATGCAATCACTTTTTCAGATAGGCTTCGCTCTTAAATGTTTTCAGTCAGAAAACATTTAGCAGTACTATTTCTTGTAATTTAAAAGTAAAGTTAATCAACACTACAAAAGTGGCTAAATGTGGTCTAACTGTAATCACTATTTGGTTTTGGTCTCATTTTAAGAGAATTTATTATGGTAATAATAAGGGCTTTTGATATTTTTAATAGGTTATTTTTAGCTCTTTTTTTTTTTTTTTTTTTTTTCTTTTTTTTTTTTTTTTTTTTTTTTTTTTTTTTTTTCTTTCCCCTCCCTTCAGTTTCCAAAAATATTATGAATACTAAGTCTTGGCTTCCCAGCTCTCACTGAAAGACTGGGAACATGGAATGGGAACTCAATTGAAAGGGTAAGAGTTGGGAAGTAATTTATTTCCTCTGAACAGTTTGCTAGAAATTTGCATTTTAAAAAGTCAGCAAACAAAAGCCTGCAATATGTTTGCTAAAAGTCATCTGCCTACCTACTGATCTTTTGTCATATCTGATTTGTTTTGAAGATCATAATCCCAGAAAAAGTAGATGAATGTTGAAAATAAATAAAATAAGAAAAAAAAAGTTGTGGGTTTTTTTTTTAAGTACACTTCTGTACATGAATAAGGACGTAAGAAAGACAAGTACGCTCTTAAATTATTGCATTATTGGGGTAAGTTCTTTGTACTGAGTAAAATGACTGAAGGTAAAGTCACAAGAATACTTCTGGAACTAGGCTGTATATTTCTACTATGAGGACAAGAGTATGATCACTCATGGTGGCTAATGCTGAAGGAAAAATTTCCATAGCTCCTAATATTTTGTTTTCTTAACATTTTAGTAATATAACGCTGCAATCTGCTAGAAACAGGTTCTATCCAATTCCTCAGAGAACTCAGGTCCAAGAAATCTGAATCTGTCTCAAGATCAAACAGAAATCCAAAGTAACTAATTTCCAGAGAAATCTAAATTCCAGATCAACTTAGAAATTTTAATCTATATTATTTTTAAAGAATCACATCCACAGATATCCTACTTCTGAGTTTTAAATATGACCCACATCCATTATGGTTTCCACTGTAATTTTTTTCTTTATTGTGAAGTGCTCTACTTCTTTATTGAAGCCAGTTTAACAGGTGAATATAACAGCAGAGATAGAATCAGCATGCTAGTTTTAACAAAATGTGTTTGGCTGGTATTTAGAAAACGTTCAGTCCATACTTTGATGGTGTCTGTGGTCAGCACTTGGTAATTAGAACCATAAACAACACACTTCAAAGCTGCTAGTCACAGTCCAATTCTAATGTGTCATAAGCAGTTTCACGTTACTGGATTACAGTACCAAAATGATTTATTTTGGAGGAAGAACAGTCTGAACTGAAATGTACTTAGCCTGGTAATCAAACCTATGCTGATTACTAAAGTAATTGTTGTAAGTATTTTGTGTTGAAGTGTTGTGTTTCTGTTTCTGAAGTACTTTTTAAAATAAGCAATGACAACTCTACAGTCTGTTTAAAAGTAACTGTATATCTAAAGTTCTGTTATATTCTTCCCTCAGTCTTCAATATTGAAGAAATCTACATGAAAACATCTTTTAGCATCACAGGTTATTTACTATTGCTGTCTAACTCTCACCCAAAGTGAAAACTGTTTTATGATTGTACATTTTGCCATTAGATTTAATCTCAGTTTTATAAAAAAAGATTAGACTGTGGACAGGTTATCCAACTGAATTCTCATTTTGTCAGCACAAGAGCAAGAAGAATAGTCATAAGACRACTGCAGATAGAGAAATAAAAATGAAATGTGTTTTCTTGACTACATGGACCCTCATCTTGTAAACACGTAAGCCTGTATGTAAGCCCATGCTTAAATTCAGCCATCCAGGCATACCACGGTAGTACCAAGGAATCAACTGTTAAATCATTAGTTGGGCAAAGCTTCTTAAGAAAAAGGCTATGTTTTCAAAGTTGTTTATAAAATCCATGCATAGAAATGTGATGCTCAAAGGACCCTTGTAAGTCATCGAGTCTACTCTGCTGCTACTACAAGTAATCTGTAATAAAATACATACGTAAGTGTGTAGAATTACAACAAAAGACCATTTCGGTGTCCTGCCCTCATTGGTTTTACTGCAGAACTCATCTAGTGACTTAAACCTTTCTTCTAACTTCCAGATGAATTTATTGATGGCTAACGTTGTTCTACAATTTAAATGGCTCTTTTCTGACTTAATACTCAGATATCTGTGTGTTTAGAGATTGTAATTACACAAACATTTATGTTAAAGAAAGTGTTCCATTACATTAGACTTATAAATTAAATGAATACATTTCTGATTTTTGAGCTGAACTTTTATTATTTACCTTTGCCTTCCACATCAACCAGAATTTGAAAATGTCCACATGTCGACCACACTGTATTGCCTTATCTCCAGTGTCATAGGATACATCATACTGTTTGTCTTGCTGGAAGAGATAGCCTGCACACATTTGATTGCAGCCTTGAAGTATACCCTGTAATGAAAAACATGTACTTATATGACTTATATGGCATATGTGCACATGAAACTACATGCATTAATAATATATTAAAAATGTATTTCAAATATATACAGAAGACTTGTTCTTTAATGGGCCAAATTATAAAATACTGACCTTGTTTTGTAAACCTGAGCCACAAAAATAATTTCATAACCTAAGGTGGTTCTCTTAGAAGTCTCTGAGTAGTCATATGGTTTTACACACCCACACACCCACACCTGAAAAAACATTCTCAGATTAATTTGGATTTTTAGTTTTTGATACTAATGTTGTCCACTTCACTTTGTAAGGCTATGTTCTTAAGACTTAAATTTTTGATGTGTTAAATTACACACTAGAATAAAGCTGAGGTCTCTCAGTACAGCAGATAGCTACAGAAAATGAAGAAAAAAAAAAAAAGTAACTGAAGGCTTCAACTTTATATATTGTCCAGCTTTATGACACTTAACATTAGTGATAAATATATGTACAAATGTCCTAAACCAGACATTTTTTGCTTACAAATAAATATGGTCCACAGACCAATAGAAACCTACAGATTACCRGTAAACATCTCTGAAGGAAACACAGAGGAGCAAATTCCTGTATGTTACACAGAAGTCTTACACATGTTACATTTCTAAAATGGTTTGCATCTCCTTTAGAGTTTATAAGCGGTTCTTTGAAGATGCTTGAAGACACTGATGTATCTGATAAATACAAAAACACCTATCAAATTTCTCATAGAGAGAATAAAAAAATTTGCCAAAATCCTGCAACAGTTAGCCTAATAAGCATGCCTGCCACTAAATAATGGCTAGTGCTTCCCTCCAATAGATGTCAAAGTGTTTTATAAAGGGAAATAAATGCTGCAGTCTTCAGTTTAGAGATGGGTCACCTGGAAGAGCAATGGCAGACCTAGGGGTGGAACCCACAACTCCTCCATCCCAGTTCTATGCACAGGGACCACTTCTTCAACTAACCTTTTCTAGTAGCAATTGACATGCCAGAAATTAGTAGACAACAGAGTTAGTCCTACCCACAGATGACATAACTTTTTTTTTTTTATCATCTACAGAAAATACATATTGCTTAAAAGAATTAAGACACTGGTCTTGCTTTCATTGATGACAATGAAAAATCTAGAAGAAAGTCCTAAAAATATAGAGAGAGTCATAATAAAAGCAGCATGGTTTCTTTTCAACAAAATTAAGAAACTTTTAAACCACTGTGAAAGGTAAAAAAGTTGCTTTTTATTTAGGCAGTTTAGACTGTCACCAATCACTAAGACCAAGGGTGTATGTTCAGTATATCATAGAAACAACGGGGCAGATGCTCAAATGAAGCATGTTATATAATACAAATATTAGTATGGCTCTAGTGCTGTTATTAGAATATGCAAAGATTCAACAGCTAAAGGTCTGACCCATATTGTCTACAGCTTTAACAACAACAACAACAAAAAAACCCCAAACAAAAAACAAACAAAAAAAAAMCCAGAAAAGTTAAAACAACTTCCGAAACACAATGTAAATCCACACAATTATTCCTTCCAAAATAAGTTTTGAAATTAAATGGATTTTGCACTACCCTTTTAAAAAGTAGGGCTTGATATTTACTTTTTTTTTTTTTTTTTTTTTTTNAAATACAAGGCAGACCTTCTCCCGGACGAGAATGGCAGAACATTGTAACAACACTCCCATCATCTTGTGTGGATTCCAAGTAACTGAGTTGGCTCTGCAAAAAAATTACACATTCAGATAGGTCTAGAAAACAGAAACTTAAGCTGAAGCAGTCACCTTTGTTTTCTGCTTTCAGCTGGAAATATATGGAGTTTTGACCATGATGATTTCACTATGGAGATTATTAGTCTCAAGTGTCTTCTTTCCCAGCTATACTGTCCAGGAAAGGAATTTTTTGTGCGTTAACATTGCAATGTCAGACTTCCGATTAGTTTATATTATTACTAATACCAGCTAATTAGTGTCAGACTATGCTGATTAGCTGATACAGTAACTTCATCCCCAGAAGACTCCACTTCTAGAAATAGCACTAATAAAACTAACAAAAACATTTTGACAGGTTATATCAATTCAAGGTACTGATTGGGGGAGGGAGGTGTCAGAGAATTAAGGGAATAATATGAATTCTGAGAGAATACAGTTCTTTACTGAACAGCTGCTGGAAAAGTAGAAAGCAAAGGAAAAGACACTCATGCTTATCTGCTTTTCCAGTTAGAGCCACAAGAGGCCTTTTCGGTACTAGCTTGTCAAGCCCAGGGACTGTTAAAAGGCTATGAAACTTTACATCACAATCCTACTGTTCTGTATGTAAAGCTTAAAACTTTTTACATGTGAACACAGGTGGATGCACAAGATCACGTAATGTACTAGCCAAACAGATGAGATGTTCTGTATTTTTAACATACTATCCTAGACAGTTTAATGATGATGCTAAAATAAATGTGCCAACACGGCACATCCATTGACCTCTTCACCCTAAGTAATTAATTACCAAACGTCCCCTTGATTCACTGTGTGTTCCAGGGAAGGAAAGTGTATAATCATATTTCACAGACTATGCATGTGTTCTTACAATGTGGTTGAAAGAAAATTCAAAGATATTTCCTCCTCTTCTACACCCTGCTCTCACAGGACATAGGCACAAACACAGTTCCTCTGTTTTGAGCAACACAATGACTCCTTCACCCCAGTCTGAGGACCACTAATTCCACAAAGATTCCAGATACAATTCCAACCTCTGTCTGCGCTAGGTTAGACTGTAGCACCCCTCAGCCAAAAGAACAGCGCAGCCTGTGCTGTACCTGGGGAGCTCACCATCCCTATAAAATCTCCTGCTTAGACAGTGCAAACCAGCAGGTATATAGCTCAGACTTAGGAGGCAATTATCTTTTAAAAAATTTCACTAATAGTCCAGATGGAGTAGTCAAGAAACAGGAATTTATATAACAGCTCATTGCCTTTTGAGAGCGCTATGGTTTCAGTTTAGCACATTTATTTAGCTTTAAGGGTTCCAAACAAAGACAATTTCAAGTCGTTTTCGCAAGGAGCATTAGGTTTATTTTAACATGAAGACGTCACTCTCTACCCTGCACAGCCAGCCAGCTGGAGGCTGTCCTACCTAATCCCAGCTCTGTACCRTGGCAGCATGCCAGTCCTTACACGCCCATGTCTCCGGGTGGGCCAAATCTGGCCTGAGCGCTAGCAATAGACGCCGGCTGGGGCCCACGACAGGCAACTACGCAGCACACGTGGGCCCTGTCCCATAAGATCCATACAGCTGGCTAGAAAAGAAATATAATATCATGCTTTGTGGCCTGCTGTTTTCTGTATTTGCTTAAGATTATGGTCTTAATTAGCACCTCTGGGTTGACCTCAGGTCAAGAGAGGTGTGCCAAACTACTGTGACCAAACCTGTGTAGCTTAAGGAAAGTATTTTACAATGCTGACCTCATGAGAGACATGTTGCCATAACATGAGTGCCTGGCAAATTGGATTGGGCAGAGGTTGATATGATTCTGCTACTTCAGAGTACTCCCGCCATGCCACACGCTGCTGTCCCTGCAACAGAAGGGTCCACATGGTTTTCCTACCAGTCCTTCTGTACATTATTCTTTATGTTGTACTTGTTCTTCACTTACTGTATGAGATGCCTACCACTAGGAAAGTTTGTTTTCCCTAAGGAAGAGCACTGCTCACTGTTCTCATTTTACACCTCTACACAATGCCCACATTCAGCACGGTTGACTCAAGGAAGCAATTTGGTGCTAATTTGAGAGTACATGGGTAGAGCATGTTTCAAATCTTTTTTGCTTCCCTGGAAGCTGATATCTGCAATGATGGCAAAGATCTTATGTTTCTGATTCTTCATTGCTTTTCTGGTTTTTATTCAGACAGGCAGCCTTTTATGATAGAGCAGTCTCAGAGGAAATCTAGAGACACACACACACACACACGGGGTTATAAACATAGCATCTTCTACAGACTACAGCCTTGTCATCGTTGGATATGGGAACAACAGTGCCAAAGACTATGCATGGGACTCCTCCTGAGTCTGAATTATAGGGGCTGGGGGGAGGGTCACCCTCTCACTCTGCTATCACTTCCAACACAAATGCTTTGCCTTTTTAAATTTGGTTCAATTATTTGTTTAATAAAGGCTGGCTTCTGGTCTCAGCAGGCGTCTTGGTAACCTGGGTTATGTGCTTGGGGGCACACACGCACTCTTTTCTGCAGACTGCACTCTGGCCTCTACAAGAGCTTCCTGCTTGTTTCATGTAATCCCCCCATGGCACCAACTCATAGGCCCCTTTACCTGAGATGCGGTGAGTATCTATGACTTTTTCTGGCCCCCCTATAAGTGCCCTCAGTATTGTGTCTGGCACCGTAGAACTGTGCCAGCTCTGTGCTATCATAGTCCTTTCCAACCTTATAGGCACTGAAATTTGCCCCTAAAAATTGCTGCTAATTCAGTCTCTACCACACGTTCCTCTCTTTGTTGTATACACATATATATTTATGTGTATATATACATAAAACCAGACAAAAGCAAGCATATATATATTATAAACCTTCATTTACAGAACACTCATTTTCAGGCAGAACATATGCTCTTTATTTGCAGGAAATAACTGCAAACATCTTTCAGGAGAGGATCTCTGCAAATTCCCACAATGTCATGGCTTCCCATCATAGGTATGCATGCGCAAACACCTTCTCTGGATTCCTCATTTGTCACTGCTATTCTCAAAGCCCTACGTTTCAGAGATTGTCTAGCCCTCACACTTCATTTTTTCCTCAAATCCTCCTTCACCCATTCCCAGACTTATAATCTCTTCAAAGCTATGCATAGAACAATCTCGCCTCCTTTTTGCCAAGCAATATCCTCGTCCTCCTTCAAATCTGCTGAAAACTTACCTTTCACTCAGCTGTACATCACTGTTTTCTTCTGTACTATTGTTTCAGTCTTCCTAGTGTGAACCTTTCCTGTCTGTCTTCCTTTTGTTTAATTTAGTGTTTAAAATCCTTATTGCAGCAAATTAATCTTTTCATGAATTTGTGAAGTGTCATGTACCTTATGAAAGTACCTAAATAACAGTGTTACAAATAAGCACCATGTAGTACCTTTCTATTCCATTCAGTTTATGACGATGCTTTCGGGACATTAAGAGTCCACCTCCCCAGGCAGCCTGGAAGAGATAGAAAAAAGAGAAGGCTCATTGTTTTGGAAAAGCCTAACATGTTTTAATTTACTCAGGATCTAGTAATAAATATTTTAATTCAAGACAAAACACGTGTAAACAAAAATCCTCTTTTGCCTGAATAATAGCACTTCATTTAGTTACTTACATCTACATGGAGCCAGAGGTTATATTTTTCACATATATCTGCAATCTCCTGTATTGGATCAAAGGCTCCATATACTGTTGTGCCTGCAGTTGCATTTACAAAAAGAGGAATGTATCCCTACAATAAAAATAAAAATATTAAATACAAAACCAAACCTCTTTCAGAAAAGAAAATATATGTGAAAATCATTTTAGAAATGTTGCTATGCCATTTTCCAGCCTAAAAATGTTTGTCTTCCCATGTGAAAGGTACATATAAGCAACAGTAGAAACTAACAATTTGTATGCATGGTAGGAGCAAACTCTGGTTTTATTGTACTGTAACTTCACAAAATTAACTAGTCAAAAGGTAAAGAATCTTATTTTGTCTAACCTCTTTCATTGAGGGGATTCAAATGTTCTAGCAGAAGACTAGCAATAGTCAAGTAAAGTTGAGACTTTTACAGCAGTATAAAGGAAAATTAATTAAATGTGATTTGTAAGTTGTGATTTGAAGGCTTGAAGTTGTTCCTTAGTCTTTATCTACTAATAAACAGAACAAAGCAGAACAAACAATCCAAAACAAAAGCAATAAATGTGAACTATCAGATCAAAGTGAGACAATTTTGAATTAGATGAAATAAATGTGAACTGCAATTTCATAGAGTGCCCAAATGTAAAGAAGTTAAGAAATAAAAAAATAATAATCTTGATTGCTCTAACTTTGGTGGTTTTATACAAAATTAATGGATTTTTCATTGCATTGGTTCAAGAAATAACAATGAATGCCTCAAAAAATTAAACTTACTGGCTATATTTACTAACCCTGCAGCCTCACACTTGAAATCTATGGGAATTTTTAGGACTTCAATAGATTTTTTTTATGGTTTTGGCTAAACTTTAAACTTTGCATAAGAGTAGGTTTAGTTTCATGTTTTCATACTTTTTTCCATATATTTCCAAACAGAAAGTTATTTTTAAAAGTCATAAAATACAGATGTGGTTCAAGAGTTAAAAATATTTTGTTTTTAAACAGTAAATGGAAACCTTAGCAAGACATATAGATAATTCCCTAAACCATACATGAATGTATAATTAAGCAGATGAAAATATTACTATAACATTTATATCATTATAATGTTCTCTTTTAATGTTAACCCTCAGCCTTCAAAGGAAGAGGTAATTTTACAAGCCAAGCATTTAAGCACTAATTTTTAAAAACACAAACCTTTTGTTTTGCTTCCAAAATTTTTGCCTCCAAATCAGCTGGTATAATTTTGCCTCTGTAATTATTGTAGAAACAGAAAGACAAAGAAAATTAAAGACTGTGTATGGAAAGACTAGCTACAGTTGAAATCATTTAATAGGATTTTCTCAACAGGCCATTAGCAACTTGACACACTGTACTGAACCAGTCCTTAAGCACAATACAACAAATTTAACAGATGAACACATTTAATTTATCAAGACCTTCGCATTCATCCTACCTTTCATTGCATTTTATCAAAATCACATTGTCTGTTCCAAATCCAAGTGCAGCTCCAGCTTTCTTTATTGAGTAGTGACTCTGCAGCAAAACATACGCACATTTAATGGAGTGGTTGTTTAATGATGAAGCATCTTCACAACATACATCAATAAATTAAGAATTAGCAGCGTATTAAGCTCACGTGTTCCGAGGTAAAGAGAACCAGTTTAGGGACTGCAGCCATGCCTTTGGTTTTGACTTCAGGGAAATACTTGTAGCGTGCAGCCATTATGCTGTACATGTTGGAGATAGCTCCTCCTGTGAATGAATAAATGAATGAATAATAAAATAATGATAATGAGAAAAAATGCATATTAGACTAAAGACATACAAGTCTTATTCGCATTATGCAGTGAAAGTGGCAGTGAATTATAAAAAAATAAATCTCTGAAATGCATGGTCATCTGTCTAAACAGCACAGGGACAGACCCTCTAGAAAGTCATACTGATAGAATTTCCTATCCATCATCTCTTTCAATTGCTAACATTTTGTAACACATTCCTAAAAAGTTCAGCTTTCATCGTGCTGCTTTTGCATGACAACTTCTTGTTAGCAAGAATAACAGGAACTTATCAAATTGTCTGAGACTGAAGAAATGTTGCATACAGGATGGATTTATCCCATCTCACTGTAGATACAGAAGTAGATGCCTAAAAGGTAGATTTCTACAGCTGAGCTAGTTACGCTAAGCTTCCTTATAGTCAGTTAAGGGAAAGAGGCACTTTGCAGGCTAGATTCAACTAATCTATTTTGACACTTACTTTTGAAAAATGTGAATTGAGGGAAAGCACCTATTTCTCTTGGTTTACTGCTAAAACCAGCCCAGGACAGTTAGCTCAGTTCTACGATGCAAACATCAAGATTTAGTAACTTGAATCTCACCCATGAAGTCTAGGATAACTTATTCCTCTAATATTTCTTCATCAACAAGAACACTGAGAAAGATCTGTATTTTTCTAGCAGATGGGACTGGAGACCAAACAAGTGTGCATTCCTGGATTTTATGCGGGCTGTTCCAAAAGGAGATGGAATTGTCCGTCATCCTCTGAAACAGGATGGTGTCCCCCCCACCCCAAACACAGAAGTCTGGAGTTCTGCTGGGTGCCCACATTGTCCACACATGGGCCCTGGACCTCCACGTGGTTTACCAGTCTCTTCTGCCACTGCTGACTGTCACCTTCACGGGAAGACACTTTGTCTTGCTCTTCAGAATCATACTTGTGAATCCAGCCAGATTATGTCCCAGAAAGTGACAGGCAGTCACAGTCTTTTTCTGACTGTGAGCCCAAATCCTCACTGACCATCAAAGAAGTCAGTACATGATTATCTAGAGCTATTGGTCAGCAGGAGTTGTAGTTGCTCAGCACCTCCAGAAATGAAGCACAAAAAAAGTGTGCCAAGCTATGTACCAGAGCTCGTAGTCAAGTTTTAAAATGTTGGCCAGCCATGATACATAGCCATACTCAAAGATTTCCCCGCCCCTCCCCCAACTTTTTTGTGGGATGTTTAAACAAAGCATGTACTTCAGGTGGAAAACTCCTACTTCTAAATATCTGATGCATTGTTTTGTGTTGCAGATATTGTGGGCATTCAGGCACAGCTTATGTTTATTTTAACTTTTGAAGTTTTAGTCAAACCACCAAAACAGAGAGGAAAAACTCACCAGGTGAGAATATTCCATCTCCATCTTTATTTGACCATCCAATAATCTCTCTCATCTTTCGAAGTGTTATTTGTTCCATGAGGACAAAAACAGGGGCAATTTCATAGGTAAACCTGCATGGATAAAGCAAACAAAACCAAACAAACAAGATCAAATACAGATTCTAAAAACACACAATAAATTCCCAGTCTATGATTCTTTGTGAAAATGCTTAAGATTCCTGAAAGTTTTCCTATAAATTGAGGTTCTGATATTGCAACCTTTACCCAAGCAAAAATCCTCTGGAAGACAATACTGGAAATATTGGTCAATAAAAACTGCAGTATTAGGTCTTTTGCAATTTTCTATATAACCAACATAAGACTTAATGCTCACCATCATAGTGCTGCCGACTGCTGTACAAGATTGTACTGTAAAACATTTGTTTCCCGAAGTGCCAATTTCACACTTGTGGAATAACATATTGCCAAATTCTTATGAAAACAGTAACTTCACTGAGCTAAACACAACCATAATTAGAAGTATTGAGCCAGGGCTTCAAAGTCTAAATACAATTAATTATGTGGATTTATTCTGTTGATGATCTCCAAGGACAACTTATTTCTACAATACCATGCGATCAATAACTGTCAAGAGTAATTATAAATGATGATTTTCTAATTACCAATTTCAAAAAACAAGTCAGCAGTCAACTATTTTATCCACTTAATGAGGGCAAAAAACATTGCATAGTCTGGTATGCCCTGATGTCACAGACAGATATGTGGATGGAAAGTGACAGCCATACAACCATTTTTGGTGATCAAGGTACATGGAWAAAWCGCTACTGCTGTAAACAAACTCTGCTATCTGTGTACACCCAAAAAAAAAAAAAAAACCAACAAGTAAAAAAGGAGGGGAAAAAGGAAGCAGAAAGAAACTAAACAATCAACAACCAAAGGAATCTGTAAGATTCCTTGACATTTTAGATCTGACTGATGTCTTCCACTTGAATAATTTCACCAAAATGTATGTGTTGTCTCTCTAATACTAAAATGACATTTTGAGAATAGGTACGGCAAACTTTAAGGAGATGTGGTATGAAGAAGGGAATGTGTGTCTGAAAAGCTTGTCTTTTATTTACYGCTACACTGGTTAGTTAAAATATTCATTTTTTCCACAATCCTTATGTGTCCTTAGTCCATCAGAGAAACACCACCACTATTTTTAAAACATTCCTTTAAGACTAAACAGCATTTGTAATTTAGTTGTTGTAATTGCTATTTTCAGAAGCCAAAATACTGCTTATTTTGCTTTTATTATCATTAGAACTGTCAGAGACAGACAGCTGAACACTGATCTGAAGTTTGGGTGCTGCCAATATTTACAGAGAGACAGAATTAATAAACCAGTTGGTGTCTGCTAACAGTGKGGGGGGGTTTGTTTTGTTTTTAAGCATTGCAAGTCTAGGATACATTCCAATCCTTATTTAGGCAGAATGACCAACTGAAGTTAACAGGAACTCACTGTAGGCTCATACAAGATATGTTTAAGTGAATGTGATTTTTTCCATCAGTTTAAACACATTTTGAATTTTGTCCTGAGACCTTTTACACTGATCCCTACATACTTCCTGGAAGACTTAGAGGCTTGTACAAAAAATATGTAATGTTAAGCAAGTTTTTTTGTATATAAAATATCAAGTGTTCACAAGGGGAATCTTGAATATACTTAAACCTAAGTAAAACAGCGTTTATTTATTTTATTATGTAATTATCTTCCGAGTCTCCAAAGACTGACAAAGAAATAAAAGAAGACTGCAGATGATTATAAATGATAAGGCCAATGCAGCTATATTAGATGATGGCTATGATTTTAAAAATCACATCTTGCTAAATTTCACTTTTTTGTTTTACACTTAAATGATGTTGAAAAATTCAGCTAAACACAGAAAATGTGCTTGGCTTGGAAGGAGCTGTCCGACTTTAGAACCAATCTCCTGACAAAAAGTGCTGATTAGATTTTTCGTACAGTTACATCCTTTACAGGTGTTTCTATGAATTAACTAAAACAGTCGTGAGTCTCAGCTCTTTACTAAACAGAATAAATGAATGGGCTTTTTTGCTAGTGGCCAGTGCTGGCTTAAATCTGCTCTCACCTAAAGGCCAAATCATTTTATCAGGCCAAATCATTCTAACTACCTGTTCTCCTGTTTGCCAGTATCTAAAAAGCATTCTGAGAATAAACATAAAGCATTTTACATCATTTTTCTATGTTACACTTTCATAAGCATAAATGCATAATAGTGAAAATACCAATATAATTCTCCTATCTTGGCTAACAGTGGGCATAAAGAGAATTTCCAGATAATATTATTGCTTTCTAACCTCAGCTGGCTGCTGCATGGTGAGCGAATGCCCTGCGCCACAGATCCCTAGAGCTGGATGAATAATGGCAACTTCTGAAATTTCCACCCTGAAGGTCTTATGGTTAGTGATTGAGCTATGAATAGCACATTGATACATTATTTCCAAGTCAATGTGGGAAGCTTATTATGTTTAATTTAATATATTATCTTCACAGTGACATTTAAGTAACATTTCCTAATGACAATTCAAAATTTTAAGAGGGTACAGATGCTTTGATTACTCAAAACTCATTTGCGAAAGAAAACACATATTTTTTAATTGTTCACAAATATTTTAAGTATTGTTTATAGGCGAAAAAGAAAAAATGGCAAATGGAAAACATTCCCTACCATAATCCAGTGTTACTGTTGCTTGCGTGTTACATGCTTGTGTGGCTGAAAGAGGTTAGAACAGTTTCTAGGTAAAGGTCAGAACCTGCTCTTCTGTGCTGGAACACTGCTCAAAACAAATAATATGTTCCCAAGAGCTCACAGAGATGATTTGGCTATTTTTAATAACCTTCTCTGTCAGTTCTTTGCATCCTATTTTACAAACATCTTGCTTTAACCTTACTTGCAATTACTGTGTTATTTGAAAGCATATCATGTTAACCTTGGTTTGCTGAAAAAAAAGAGCGCAATGTATTATTTTGCATTTGTTAAACCTCATACAAGCAAATAGATACTCAATTTTCATGCTTGCAGAGAAGTATTTTCAAGATATGTTCTTGTTTAAAGTATAAATGGATCAGAAACTAGCTTTACAAAACTAGCTATTTAATAATTTACTTTTAAAACCAAAAAAAAAAAAAACCTCTTTTAAAGGAAAAAAAAAAAAAAAAAAAAAAAACAAAACCAAAGAGTTAATCTTTCAGAACTGAATAAGAGAATGTGATGTTCTTAATAATGATGGCAATATTTCATACTACTATCACACTCTGCCACAGAGCTGAATTCTATTATGTCCTATCAGATTTGTGCAATTTCACTGATTACAAAAGGATAACGAAGCTAGGACAACTAAGTTAGTCAAAGGAAAAGGGGCTTGCAAAAAGTGACACTCTCTGAAGTATGTTTTTTTCACAGAGGAACAATATTTAAGCAAACTTTTCTTTTAGAAATGTAATCAGATTTGTTTTCACTTTTAATTGTGGTGTTAAAAAAAAAGGCACTTTGCAATACTTGTTTTACAATTAAAATATATGTTGCTAGATTTTCTTCCCAATCAGCTTTTAAAACTGAATGTCTCATACCAATTTTTAGCAGAGAACTAATTGAGAAGACGATTATTACAAAGAGCAGGCTGGTTTTGGCTGGAGCACCTTACTTATTTTTCTTTATTGCTAAYGTCACAAAACAGGCACAGCTCATAATCTACATAGAGCTACTAGTAATCAGCTATACTTAATGAACCATTTACTCATGGATAGGCCAGTGAAAATATTGTTCATTTTCCAATCGGCAGATACATTTCCTATGTTCTGCCAATTAGCAACAAACTACCCAAAACAGAGGTAGCTTTAGAGTTAAAACACATCCAATACAGGACTAAAATAGAAGGCAGCCTGTTACCTGCCAAGTATTTGGACTCCCATCACATTTTTGGGCATAAACAAATCAATATATAAATAAAAACTGGCTAGAAGGTTTTTTGGTTTGGTGGGGGGTTTTTTCATTAATTACACTCTTTATTGCAAAAATTCAACATAATACCTTACATTTACATCTAGCTCTCATTAATTTTGAGGTCAAGCAAAATTAGGAAAAGTTTCCTCATTGATATGTTCTAGATGTAAAATTTTACTTTTTTTATACTTCCATTTATTTATTTACACACAACTTTAATAACTCTTAGACTGAGTAATTCCTTCATTAACATCAAATTAATTTTCAGTGTTACATTTTTAATCATTTTGAAGACACCCAGAAGCCACTTCATTACCAGCACATGAACAGGAGAAGGTGATGCCCCAAGCCTGCTACCTCTGAAGTCAACAGGAGAAAAGACAATAAAGTTTTACATATTTTGTATTCTAGTGTTAATATATGGATAGCTGCAGAATTACTCAGTCTAGAGACAAAGCTTCAAAAAAAAACATCGGGAAAAGATAAAGAAGATTGGTCCAAGAGAAGAAAAATAATTTCATGTTATTATATTAGAATCAGYATGTTTTACTTACCATGTGCTCTGGGATATTTGTATTTCTATTTATCAGAAATATAAAACTGTTCAGCTTTATATAACTATTTTCACTGTATTACTGCCACATTAAGAAAAATATGAGATGCTTTTATTGAAGACAGAGCAATCTTCATTTAAAGAAGAAAATTATACACATCTATGACAATACATGTCTACCGTGATAGATGGCAGCCCCTCTAAGCACCAGCCACAGACGCTGATGACAAGACACTGCTTACATGTTTGTATTAGCAGTTGATGTCAGCCACTCCCCAGCCAAGCCAATAATGTCCAGTCCTGTGGACAGCTGATTGAAAAAGCGAGGATGACCTGGAAAGAGAATTGAGAGCAATTTAGAACARCTCCACCGGTATCTCTCGGGTTTCAGACCCAGTTTTAAACCGTCCAACTATCCTGACACAAAGGATAGCTCTGCACTCCTAACACACCTGCAGCGAAGTTTTGAAAGCAAGTCCTGCTTATGGGGAGACCATTAACCAACGCTCACGGATGTCTTGTTACAAACCTGAAAAAACGCTTTGGAGGGAGMTCTTGCATGGAATCATTGGTGTTTGAATTAAAAGAGCCTGGGAGCCTATTGAGCCTGTAAAACACCTCCGGAACCTGTGCAAGGGCTCGGGCCAGGCCAGCCCATCTCCAGAGGCTCCCCCCGCTCCCGCCGTGCTGTGAACTCCGGGGGTGGTGGTACTTGGCAGTACCAACCTGCAGGTGCTGGGGCATTTGCATTTGAATGGAGGACGAGAGGAAGGCTCATCCGCTCGTAATTGGGCTGTAAGAATAAGGGAGGGGTGCGGAGGAGCCAGTCGCTTGCTGAGCTGCGCGGCCACGGGAGCAGCGTTTCGCGGGGTCTCTGCGGGAAATGTCCCGGTGCGGCGGGACCCGCTGCAGCGGGGCGCTGAGAGCCCCCCAAGAGCCCCTCGGCACGGGCGGTTCCCCGACGTGGTTTAAAAGCTAGGATTCACCTCATAAACAAAGGCTTTGCTATCAAAACGAAGTCAATCATATTCCTGTATTTCAGCCAAAGTTGCTTTAACAACTTTTATAAGCAATAAGCCCGACTATTGGGGGTCCACTTTTCTAGCATGAAGAGATGAAATTCCTAACAAATGATGACGGGCTTTGAGGGGAGGGGGAAGGTGTCATGGTTTAGCCCTTGTCTCTGCTCTCTTGGGAAAGGACACGCAGATAACACACTGGGGACAGCCCAGCCCGAGAGGGGGGTTCAGCCCGGAGGGACCCTGTCACGTCGCATTTGGCTCAACACTGGGAACATCAGCATATTTTGACATAAAGAAATAAATGCGATTCTGCTCCGAGCGATGTCAGCGGGAACCTTGCGGAGGCGTGAGCCTGCCGGCGCTACCACGTCTCGGCGCATCCCGAAGAGGAGGCTGCCGCGGAAACTGGGGGAACAGGGAGGCGAAGCGACCGGGCTGCTCCCGCCCCGGGGAGCCAAGCGGCTCGGGGCTAAAGCCCAGAAATATCACCATGACTTAGCTATTTGCTTTGCAAAGCAGCACTTCTCTCCCTTGCCATGACACACAGTTTGGGAAGTTATTTTAAGAGACATTTCGCTGGCCTTCCAAAGCTGTCGGCGAGCCTGCAGTCTCCTGAGGCTGGGCTACGGATTCAGCCCCGCTGGCTTTAAAGGGAGCTTCGCCTGGAGAGAGAACGTGAGCCCTCGGGGCCCGGGAAGCCAGGGCGTGTGTCCTGGGTCGTCACCCGGCCCGAGCATCTCTTTTGTAAAGCTGCATGAGGTACTGCTTTGAACAGAGCTTGTGTCTGATCGGATACCTGCATCTCAGCTCCCGGGAGAGGTCCTGCCGGCCCCGCAAAAGTTCCAGGGGAGGTCGGGGTGAGGGGAAGAGCTTGCTCGACATCGCGGCGCAATCAATACCGGAATAACGGTGCAAGCATACAGACCGCAGTGACTCCGGCTTTGCTGCTGGCCACCTGTTCGACAACCCACGGGTTTGGGAGCGAAATACGCTGCCCTTTGATTAAGGGCACAAAATCAAAGTATGCCCCTGACACTCTTTAATAAATCAAACCACCATGTAAATGGGAAAAAACAGGAAACTAACCGCCACATTTGTTGTCAAGATTTTGTTCCTAGAATGCACCGCGTTGGTTTTTCACAGCTGCATAAATAACCAGTGGAGAAAGCAGCGCCCCGTCCTTCAGGAGCCATTGCTCGCAGCTGCCTAGCCAGAGGCTGTCAGACAAAAGCCTCCCTCTACGAGCTCCCGCCGCCCCGCCACTTCAGCTCCGCGGGGAGATCGCCGCCCGCCATGGCAGCAGAGCTGGCCGAGCCGTGCCGTGCCGAAGAGGGCTGCTCGCCGGGCAGGACTCGGCAGCCCTCAAACGCTGGAGCCGGGCTGGGGAGGGGAGACACGGCCCCCGCTCCCTTATCGCTCCAGTTCCTGACCTGCTTGGGTACGTACGGCAGTCAGGGCTGGTTGCCAGCCGAGCTTTCTGCCGATACAGATTTAAAACATTTCAGGCCAAACAGCCTGAAAGAGCACAGACTTTGCTCTAGAGCCTGGCTACAGCTCAGCCAGTAAAAGAAGTGATTATGAACAGGCATTTCTATCTGATTCAGAACGACCTGGACAGGCGGGGCTCCTGGGTAATGGGCTGAAATCCACAGGGTTCCTTTATTGATGATTCCTACGATTTCAGTCTCTTTTTCATTAAACGTCTGGTGAACATAAAGAAGAAAAACTGCAAATTCAGTGTCATTTATGCCCTCATTTACCTAATGATATTGCTCCCCCGAGATACAGACAGCTCACATTTCATCAAGTGAAGGAGATTACGTCTAAAAACTTGTTTCTGGGCACTACAAAGAGCACCGAGCTCTGCCCGCCGGGGACGCATGGAATATCAATAACTGAAGTTTCTGAGCAGAGACAGTTCCAGTGCCCGCAGACAGCCCTGGAGCTGAGCCTCCAGGGAGGCGAAGTCGAGGGCGTGGAAAGGGTGTGGGCTTACCTCCGTGGGCTCAAGCCCACTCCCTTTACCGTGGGCCAGAGAAAAGCCCCAGGAGGGACTCTCCAGAGCAGCGTGCGAGAACCTACCTGTCCTCACTCCGTATTTCAGCGTGTCCCGACAGTCCACCAGGATCTGCTCCAGGGACTCGGGGTTGTCCGAGAGCTCCAGATTGAAGCCCTCCATGCCCTCTAGGAGCTGGTGCGGGTGGTGGAAGTCCAGCACTTTGGTGGATCTGTCAAACGTCTTCCTCACGTAGTTGAGGAGGATGTCCACGACCTCCAGCAGGAACTGCATGGTCTGCTCCTCGCCATTCTTGGCGGGCAGCAAATCTGCAGGGCAAACCAGCTGTCAGCGCCTGCTTTGGGAGCGAGAGGCGGATATGAGCCAGCCCCGGCCGCCCGCAGCGCTCCCAGGACCTGGAAGCCGCGGCCCCGGCGCAGCCTGGCTGTAGCGGGGCGGGCGCCCGGCCCYGGGCCGCCCCGCTCGCTCCCCGGCGAGTGAAATCCGCCGCTGCCCCGGGGGTCCCGGCCCCTCTCGCTCGGTGGGGAAGGGCGAGCCCAGGTCGCCCACGGGAACAGCGGGGGCACCTCCGAGGCACCCCGGCCAAAAGCACACCCTGCAACGCTAACGCTGTCCGGTGCGGGGCACTCACCTCCCGTGGGCCAAGAGCGCCCCAAACCCGCACCTGCCCTTCTCCTCCCCCCCCCCCCCCCGCGAGGGATTGATTTCCCTTCCCCATCCTCCTTGTCAAAGGCCCCGTACCAGCAATCACAGACCGTTTCAGTGCTATTTTAGTGAGGAGGAAATAAAATATAAAATTACTCCCCTCCCGGGGGCTGGATCTGGATTGACCGCGGAGGAACCGCTGGAGCTGAGCTGCAGAGGATCAGCCCAAAGTACGTAAAATTGCATTTCAGGAAACTTGTACGCATCGCCCGTGCGGCTCTCGGCAAACACACACACACACGCACAGAGCTTCCTTCAAAAACAACCAAGCAAAAGCACGGTCTGAACGTGGCTGCACTCCCAAGGTAGGCGAGGACGGACTACTAAAGGATGTGCCCGAGCTGGAGCAAGCAGAAGCTGTAAAGAGCGTTTACCTCTGGCATACAAATTGGAGAAGTCTGTCTCGGTGCGCCGGAACCTGGATTCCTTCTCGCTGTTCTCGCACGCCAGCAGGCTCTTGGAGGACTGCCTTTCCTTCAGGGAGCTGACGATCCGGCCCTTGTCTTCCAGGCTGTTAGTCCTTTGCAGGAACCCTACATTGTTATTGCAAGGTGCACAGGTCAGAGTTTTCTCACTTCCCAACATGTTTAGAAATATCTAAAGCAGCTCTCTAGATAACAGTTCAAAGCGGTGTTGGCTCTGGATCTGACTAATGAGGTCAGGAATAAAAGTATTTATGGGGATTATTTGCCTCCAGGATGGAGAGCTCAAAATGCCATCAACTGCAAAAACCCAGCCATGCAAAAAACAAATTTTCGTCATTTAGTGCAGTGGTAAATTCTTACTAAGTCGATCAGACGGATTCCACTTCAGTAATCAGCCACTGGAAGAGGGTACAGGATGAGTCAATGCTATTTCAGCCTGCAGGCGAAGTTTATGGACCTAGCAGACAGGGGCAATGATGTATGATTAAAATCAGAGCCACTTTCAGTTCTCCTCGTGGTGCGCTCACGCACAAAAGGCATGAGAACAAGCAGCCGTTCTGGAGAAGCCGTCCTGGGAGCGCCAGAGCTCTAAGGACACCAGTAGCACTCATGAACCCCACCTTCCTGTTATCAGCACGTGTCCAGGAGAGGCGGATTTTCCACCTGAAAAGATGCTTTGATACTAACACTAATCATCCCCGGGGTCTCCAGGAGCTCCGCTCTCACCGGAGACGCAGCCCTGGAGCCCAGGACCCGATCACAACTGCTGTTGTTATGTGCAACGGCAATAATAAATCCCCTCACCCCAAGAATTACGGCAGCGGGCGCCACGCAGGGCCCGGAGCGAGTAACGAGACCCCTCTACTTTAACAAGGCGGGGAGAACAATTAATTTTCAGGTTTTGATCCATTAAATCCATGCCCGCTAAAACACGCATAGTGTTGGGCTTTTCGTTATTAACGAAGGCAACGGATTTTGACCTCCCAGGCTGCAGCGACCGTGCCTGTATGTCTGGAGGAGACAACACGGCAGCGCCGGCCTCCTTTTTTCTTTCCTTCTTTCTTTTCTTTTAAAACAAGTAACAAATAAAACCAACGCTCGTCGCGGCTGGGGATATCCGCCAGAGAGGAGGACTTTGCAGGGAGGAGAACCAGCGCCGTAACTTCGCTCACCCACGTCCCCCGACGCCGCTTCTCTCCAGCGCCCTCCGCTTCCCGGCCATGTGCCCCCGCTCTCCGGAGCCCCGACGGCGAACCGGAACCGCGGGCTCCTCCCGCCGGGCGCCCGCCGCCGGCCCGCCCGGGCCCCCTGCAGCTTGGGCAGGCCCCGGGGGCCGCATCTCCGTGCGGAGAAAAGGGAGCGACACTGAGCCGCTGGGCGAATGGCTCCCGGCACGGTACCTGTGCTTCGGACCTTGCTGCCAGCCTGACAGTCCCGTAGGAGCTACCGAAAACGGAGCCCCCCGCCGGCAGCCCCTTCTGCATCAGCCGGGCACCCAAAGAAGTCTCCAAGAGGGTTGTTCGCAGGGAGTTTTGTCAAGCCCATCATTTCAGGGAACGCTTCACGTTTTGCCTTTTAATATTGATCTTCTACTAACTAATTTCTTTCTATGATGCTTTTAGGAATACGAGTTATACGAGGAAAAACTATTTAAGGGAAACTCTCTTCGTGCGTAAGTTAAGAGTAGCCGTCCAGGATCGATGACGGGTTTTTTTAGTTTTGTTGTTACTGCTGTTAACGGTCCTTGCAGCGATCACTAACTCCTGCAACAGCTAGTACTGTTCGCCTGCTCATTAGGTGGAGCAGCTGATACCGAAGCAGATGTAGTCTAGACTGAATTCCGGAGCGATCCTCTTTCCCCAGGTCCTGTGGCTTCATTTTGCTTTATTTTTCCACTTGTCTCTCTTCTAGGCTCTCGGTGGCGATGCTCAGTGGGAAGAGTTACGTGAGAAGAGACGTCTGCAAGAACAGCAGCGCTGCCCCCGAGAGCTGTGCTCCCCCCCGCACAGCTGCCTCTCTTCTCGGCGTGCAGACCTACGTCCCTCGGAGGCTCCGGTGGGAAAGGAAGGGGCAGCGCTTCCATAACCGAGAAAGCCTGCAGTTGCCTCCGGTTCGGCTCGCATGGGGCTCAGAGAGGCCGGGGCTTCGCTGAAGGTTCTGGCCTAACTAGAGCTGCGCCAGGGAGGCGGCGGCGACAGCACGCCGGGGGCACGGAGCTCGCTCCTTACCCAAACGACTTGGCAGCGGTACTTCCCCGCGGGGGCTCCCCGGCCCCGAAGCCGGCGGCAGCGAGCTCAGGCGGCGGGGATCAGCTGGGGCTCGGAGCGGCTTCGCACGGGGCCTGTCAGCGTGCGCCGCGTGGGGCCCGCGGGGCTGCGCGTGGGGCAGCTCCAGGACCGAGATTAAAAAAAAAAAAAGCCTGAAGGGAGGCACTTGCTGCCGCTCGGCATCAGCTCATTCGGCTGTAGATAACGTGTCGTTCGCCCAGGTTCCTCGGCCGCGGCAGTATCTCACGGACCTGGGGGGTCCGGTACATGGGGGAGCCCAGCGGGGCAGGGGCAGACCCCGCTTTGTGGCCGCCGGACCCTCTTGTTCCCCGAGCTCCTCCCCCGGGAGGCTGGGGGACGCTCCCCACCGCCGACCCGCGTCCCGGGCTGCAGGGAAGCGCGGCAGCCTGCCCTCGAGGGCTCCTTCCACGCCCGGGGGGAAGCGCACAGCTGTAGCAAACCTTCCACCTGTATCCAATGCTAGAAGTAAGGTCGGTGTAGGAGAGATCCAGCAAGCAGCAGCGCATGAAATAGCGTCCGCGCTGCTTCTCCTGTAGCAGCGGAGAGCTCAGCCTTTCCCAGCAGCAGCAGCAGCTACCTCCCGCAGGTGCTCCACTGACAGGTATTTTCATCTATGCGCTTTAAGAGATCGAGTTTTTAAAAGCCGAGTGAGACCAGACTGGCGAGGGAGTTCCTCTGTCCCCAACGTGACCACAAATCCGGCGTGATTTCACATCAGGCCTCGCACAAGGCAGGCGCGTGAACCCCCCTCGGCCTCGCCGCCCTRCGGGGACAGCAGCTTCCGAGGCAGGGACAGACCTGCCCGGTCCCGGCCCGTGCCGTGGCCGCCGGTCGATGCACGTCGGTGGCGGCGGCAGGAGATCCCGGTTCCGTCCGCGGCCGGGGCGTTCAGCACCACCTGCGTGACTTGACATAAATCCCACTCGCTCCGGAGACGAGCTGAGTTTCTCACGTGGCTGCTTTTGAAATCCCACTCTCCTGCGTGGCTCGCGGGGGTGGGAATCATCAGCTGGCGGGGGCCAAACAGCTCAAGACGCACCTGAGCAATTTTACTACGTCGAGTATTTCCACTGATGCTAAGCAAATGTTRGCAGGATCGGTCCCAGCAGCGATAATAATTGCCGAGGTGGGAGTGAAAGGTGTAGCACGCAACTCCAGACGCAGGGGAAAATCTGCCCGTACTTTGCCCGCCGTGACAGTCCATTAAACCTCTTTAAAATATGTTCTCTTTTTTAAAGCGGGTATGTGCAGAGGCGAAGAGCGTGGGGGTGTGGCAGCAGCAGGGCTCTTTTCAGGCGGTGGCTTTCAACCAGAAAGGAAAGGAGCTAATCCTTAAATCGGTCAGTTGTTTGAGAAGAAATGACATGCATCTTGGATACGTAATTACTGCAAATGTCGAACACATAATATACAACACAGGTGGAAGAACTGATTCATTGTTCAAGACCTGCCTTTTCTCTGAGCTCAACCCTTATTTAAAGTTTGCATTCAAAATTAATCGATTTCTGTGTGATACACACAGAAATAACAATTCCGAGGCGCCTGGTTTACTATAGCTTTGTGACTGTACAATGTTTAGGGTCCGGAATGATGTCTTGTGAAAAGTAAGGACGAGGGGATATCATCTGTATTAGTCAAACGTCAACTTGTTTAGCATGTTTAATTAGGATTCTTGGCAACCTTAATACTTCATTCTATACATTTACCAAAGGCAACCTTCCCTCTCTGTCTTTGTGAAGGTGTTAGATTCAAGTGGGAGGGCTCATACGAGCAAAAACAGTGGTCGCAATCGAATCTGATTATTCCGAATCACCGCCACTATTCAGGGTATATTTTTCGTGTAAAACAGAAAAGAGCCAGAAAAGGAAAACCGAGCACCAAACCCGAGCACCCAAAAATACAGCAGCCCTACTTGTTTTGAACTCCCTTCGCAAAGCCTCTACTACACTCTCTTTTGCCTTTCTCAAATCCAAAATGGTGGGATATTTCATTTTCAGTGTATTTGATCTCATTGAGAGAAGCTGCGATGTCCCCCTGTAACCCCGGTCGTCTAGCAACACGGAACAAGCCTAACGGTGCGTTACTTTATCAGTTCTGCTTGCCGGGCTAAATTAAAATGATGATGAAAAAGCCGATCGCTCCAGCCACTGAGGGGACTGGTTGGGAAACGGTCCATTAAACCCAGATCAGGAGCTATTTATAGAACTAAGTGACTACTCGTTAATGTCGCCTGCGGGTGCCAATGAAATCTCGAATAGACACAGGGCTAAACATTCGCACCCTGATTCTTTTCCGGTCCGAATTTCCATGTAACAAAACGTTTAGCGAATGAGCTTCGACTCGGGCAAGTAGGGCAAGAGGTTTAAATTTATCTTTGCTTTGAAAAAAGGCCCCTTTCTCCCACGAAATAATCCCCCACCCCCAAAAAAAGAGGTAGCTGGGGAAAATGGGAAATAATTTCTATTCATAAGGGGCTAAGCTGAACGATTCTCCCCATCAGAAAATGAAGATTTGACTGTTTGCGAAAGCGCTACTGAGAAATCTGGAGAAGGAAGACAGCTTGTTATCTGCAAATGAATCTCTTGCTATAACGTTGCGATCTGATTGTGCATTTGTTTCCCTTCCTGCATTTCATGTGCCTGCGCGCTGACTGGCTGCCAGCGCTATCTTACCAGCACAGCAAGCTGACGAATTGCTCTTTAATAAGGCTCTCGTTAATCTTTTTCCCCCAGGAGATCCGTATTTTCTAGTCAGATAAGGTTGAAAAATTTCAGACAGTGAAAGGCGGCCAAACCCCCCGCTCGTTCCTCGCCGCCGGCCTCCCTGGCGGGCCCTGCGCTCCCCTCGCGGGGGGCGGCCGGCGCCCGCACACCCCCGTTTGTCGCAGGAGGGGCGGCGGGGCCCGCAGCCGTCCCTGCCGCGGCGGACAAGGCCTCGGCCAACGCAAACCCAAGGGAGGGCACGGCGGCCGGTGTCAGCGGCGGGGCCGGGGGGGCGGAGCCGCCGTGTGGCCGGCAGGGGGCGCCCGAGGCCGCCGCCCGGGGACGGGGCCGCTCGGCCGGCGCTGTCCCCGGCGCTGGTGGCGGCCCGCCGCGGGAGGGCCCGGCGGGGGCAGGGCGCGTCGCGAAGCGTGGGTGTGTGGGGTGTCGCACGGCGAGGCACGGGCGGACTTACCGCATATCTTCAGCCCGATCTTCCTGGTGCACCCGTGAGCCACGCCGCACCACGAGTCGTAACCTGGAAAAGAGGGCAGAGTCGTTCCCCTGGGGCGGCGGGCCTGCCCGGCCGCCGTGCCGCCCCCCCGGACACCTGCACAGCCCCCGCGGCGCCCCGCCGGGAGAAGCGGCTGCTTCCCGAGCCCGGCGGCGCCGGAGCGTGCCGGGCGCGGGGCAGCTGAGGGTCGGGTGGCAGCGAGGTGACACGCTGCCCCGGTGAGAGGAGAGGGAAAGGCACCCGGGACCCGAACATCTAATAATTTACTGGCGGGGCGCCAGGGAAGTGGCAGCTTAAAATAAAGTGGCGTGAAATGGGGTCACAAAAGAGTTCAGGAATTAATTGGGTGAAAAATAGTATTTGACTAGATGATCGGACTTGCATGACTAAGCCTTGGCCGGACTGACGAGCCGCCGACGGCCGCACTAGGGACGCTCCCGGCCCGGCCCCTGCCCCGGAGCACCCCTGTGCCCAGCGGCTCGGCCGGGCCGGGCCGGGCCGGCCCACTATATGGCGGTCCCGGGGCCGGCAGCCCTTCGCCCGCCGGCCCCGCACGCCCGAGGAAACGCCGACGAGAGGCTCCTGAGCGGGGGCAGCGCCGGGAGCGCGACCGCACCGACGGAAGGGACAGGGCTCCCAGTCCCTGTGAGCCGCGGCCCAGCCACGCCTCGGTCGGCCCCAGCTGAGCCCGGGGGAAGCGGGGAGCGAAGCCCGGGGCTGAGGTGGGGGGGGCGCCGGGCGCCGGCCTCGGCCCAAGGCACAGCCGAGCCCCTCCGGCCCCTCGCTCGCGGCGGCCGCAGGGCCGGCAGCGGCCGCGGCGGACCCCAGGGGAGGACCGGGGGGGGGCCCTGAGGAGGCCGCGGCGGCGTTGGGGCCTGAGGGGAGAAGGCGGCTGGGACGTGGGGCGGCTCACCTGGGCGGGGAGGGCAGCGGCCGGGCCCGCGGGGAGGGAGAAGCGGGGGAAGCGCCTCAGCGCTGCCGGCCGGGCGGAGGAGCCCACTCGGCGGAGGCGCTGCCCGTGCCGGCGGGCGGGGAGCCCCGGGCGGGGTGCTGCTGTTAGAGGTTCTCTCATTTTTAGCCGCGTTGCCAGTTAATTCGATTTCTGCGTGTGACACCCCAGCCGAAGGCAGTTCCCGCCTGGAACAAGACCCGGGGCTGCCGTTCGCCCCCTCCCCCGTTCCTTCCAGTTGCAGAGTAATGACAATAATGACTCTGATGCTCGTGCCTCGTAGCCCTTCCAGGGTAAAAGCTATTCCCCGCTTTGCTGTGCCTGACAACCTTTCATTTCTTACCGTTGCCCGCTCTTTGTCTCTGATGCTTTATGGCATCAAGCCTCTTTTTTATTTATTTTCGGTAGGCGACGGTCTGAATTGCCTGGCAGGGCTATAAACTGATTCTCTATCCACCTGCAGCAGCCTCTGCTTCCCACTCACACCTCAATAACTCAAGGCGAATTCAGAGCAATTACGAATACAAGGCTTTGAAAAGCTGCAATTAGCATCCAAATTTCGCTTGATTACAGGCTTCAGCGTAGGCTGAAAGGAAGCTGCAGCATTAGCATTTATAAAATGTAAGGGGGGGACACCCGCTTTAAGCCACTGGTGTAACTTCGCCCTTTAACTGATTCATTTTCTCCACACCCCTTACAACATCCCGATTTTTTGGCCATCTGGGGGTTCAGTTTATTGTCTAAATCCCTCAAATGTGGCTGTAAGATAAAGGCAACGCTGGCCGCTGAGGTGGGCGTTTTATCCGCCACAGACCAACCTCTCCCGCTCCCACCAGGAAGATGGTTTCTTTGTGTAGAGCACTTTCCGCACCTTGCTTAACGGCGCGGAACAGGGCTTCACGGATTTATCGTTTCGTTTCGAAATTGGTCTTTCCAAGCCTAGGTGGAGAAAGCCTCCAAAATACTTTAAACGAGGAAAATATTAAAACCTACTTGTGGGTCGTAAATTAGTTGGGGTGGGGTCCGGAGCGTCGTTGGAGGACGAGGGAGCGGAGGAAGCCATCCCTTCAGAAAAGCCCCAGTCCCCGGAGCCCGGGTTTTCCTCCGATATTCCTCCGAGGGGTGGGCAGCAAAGAATTTGCTGGAAGGAAGGAAGAAAAGGCGGGTTTAGTAGCCTGGTCTCCTGGAGCACCGCACCGAGTCCCGTCCGGACGCCGGCGGGCGGCAGCCTGCAGCCCAGCGTGAGCCGCGCAGGTCCCGGGGCGGCGGCAGGACGGGCAGGGGCCGGGCGGGCAGGAGCCGGCCGCGCCGGGGCCGCGGGGCCAGGCGCAAGCGGCGCGCCGGGAAAATGCCTCGACAGGCTGAAGAACGAAATCGTCCCTTCGCTGGATGCCGAGGCGCTACCCCCCGCGCCTGAATGACGGATTTAGCAGAGCATGAAGTCTATCGCAATTATGTCGGTGGCCGCTGAGCAGGGCAATTACGTGGCTCGCGTCAAATGGAAACCATCGCGCAAAGGGGGCTTCGAAATCACCAGCCCAAACGACCTACAATCCCAAAAGGAGCCCGTTTCTGTGCGTTATCATCCAAGCCCCAAACACACGCCAAGCTAAGCATTCAGGAAAGACTGACAGATAAACCCCCGCCACCACAAAGGTGCGTTTTGCCCAGGTCCAATGACAGGCGCCACACACATGTGTATTTGCACACACATGTTTCAGCAAATCGGGACCAGTACGTGCTCCAGCACTAAGCAGCGCTCTCCCGTGCCCGCGCTCGCTTTAGCGGCACAAATGGCAGGAGAAGGCATGTCTGTCTGGGGGAAGGAAGGTGCTGGACCAGCCCTCGCTCCTCGCCAGATGTTCGGCTCTTTCCTGGCGGACACGGCGCTCCAATAACCAATACAGGGTCGCTGATCGAGAATTGCCGGGTCAGTGCCTCGCTCGTCTCTTTGTCACCACGGCTACCTGCAATTTATTTTATTCCCCTTGTAAAGAAAATGAAGGTCGCGATAACGAACGAGCGCTTTCTTTGTTAGCCGCTTTTTCCAAGTCGGTAGCTACCGATTCATTTCCACTGCCGGGCGGATTTACGCCCGCGTGTAAACGCAACGGATCAATGATTTCAATGGAAAACAGGTATTTGTCTTTTTTTTAAGAGGAAAAAGAAAACAACTATAAAGCAGAAGAGATTCTCTAGACAATGCCTGGAAGTGAAGTAACAGGTTAACACAATGTCTAAGGCGCTGGCTGTCTCAAAATACCCGTTATCCCTCTATAGGTACGACAGCGACCAAAACCGATTTGGGGGGGGGGGGGGGGGGAAGCTCCAGATCCTGAAAGGGGTTCCCAAAGGTTTGAAAAAATAGGATGCTGTTTAGACTTACCGAGGGGGCGAGCGGACGACTCTTACTGCCGGAGTCCAGGCAGGCAGGGCGACTCCAGCCTGGGAGCGACCCGCTGCTTATAAACTCCGCCAGAAACGACGTCGGAATACCAATCGCGCCGCGGAATTTAATGCGAGATGACCTTTTTTCCAGAAGTGCTCGGATTTGCTTTTTTAAAGCGTGAATCGCCGGTTGATCTGCTTCGACGCAGGCATGACTCACAGGGCTGCCGCCACCCCCTCCGCGCCGCTTCGCACGGTGGCTGGGGACCGCCGGGGCGGCAGGCTGGGGCGGGGAGGGGCGGCCCACCCGGCCCCGGCAGCCGCCGCCGGTCCGCTTCGCCCCGGGGCGGCGGGGCTGGCTCCCGCGGCGGGTGGGGCTGCCCAGCAGCGGCGGGGGCGGCAGCCCAGGCAGGGCTTTCTGCCTTGCCAGTCCCCTGCCGAGTCCCTGGCGCGGGCAGCGCCGGAGGCTTTCCCTAGAGAGCGCTGGCTTGACCCGAGGTCGCGGGCTGTGCTAACAGGCGGCAGAGCACCGCACACATCGGCGTACCGGCAGAGGCGACGGGGCCGACCTCCAGCTCCCACCGTCCCTGCGGCCCCGGCACTCCCCTGCGCACGGTGCGGGCCACGAGTGAGCCAGGCGGAGTCCGTGTTAAATGTAGCTTAGCAAAACCACCCGCCCTTGGCGGTGCCGAGGGCTCGACGTGCCCCGCTGGCTCGCTCGGCGGTCCCCGCGGCCGGCTGCCGCCAGCGCCCTCCGCCCCGCTCTCCGCCAGAGGGTGGCAGAGGCACGGGCACGGTCGCTCGTTCCGGCTTCCCGGCCGCAGGGGAACACCTGGATTTCTGTGACTTGCCCTCAGCGTTGCCGTTAGATTACCATTTCATACCAGACGTCCTTTTGCTAAAACGAGAACCATCAGGACAACATTTTTTTTGTAGCCTCGACAACCCCAAATCTGTGTTTCTCCACCCCACACCCCGAACATGCTCCGCCAACACTGTGCGGTGGTGACCGCGGTGCTACATTTCAGCGTGTCGCGGTAGCTACGCAGATGCCTAAACCAAACGCTTCTCACAAAGATGGCACGTAAGGGACTGGGAGGAATCTGCAATGAGAACGGAGGAGGGGAAACAGCCCGATGGAGCCAGAGAATTTCATCCCTTGCGGGGGGTGCTGGGCAGCGCAACGAGCAGCAGGGACGTGTCCTTCTTGAAGGACTCGAGGGAAGAGTAAAAACTTACAAGCCCTTCTTGGAAAGGAGACCGGCCGACCGACAGCATTAAGTAGCCAAGACGATTACTTTGCCGAGCACACCTACTGTCTGGGAACCGGACGCGTAACGAAAACACCGACAGCACAAAAGCCAGCTTCTAAACATAGCTTTAAAGGTATTAACAGCCCTAGCTGATATGACCTCTTTCCATCTATTCCCGGCTATCGTTTTAAAGGTGGTTTCAACCAATCGGGCAAAATGTTTGCTCAGTGAAGAGCGTGAGAAATAATAATATAACTGTAGCTAACTGTCTTCATAAACGTAAACAAACATTCATAGGAAATCGTGGCAGAATTGCAATGCAAAGAGTCAACGAAAGATCACGCAAAGAACTCCTAAGCCATCAGTCACTGCAAGGCGCGGCCCGGCTGGGTCTGTGCCCAGCAGGCACATAGCGTGCGCGCTCATTCTTCCCCTCTGGCCTTCCAGAAGCGCGTGTGTCTGGAGTAAACAGACGTGTTTTAACATAAATATTTACATCCGCGGAGAAGCTGAGGCCCGTCAGGGGAAGGAGCCAGACAATGAAGACCAGCGGGCTTTCCGCGGCACGCTGGAAGTAAGAGTCGTTCTGGCACCTCGATGCCCCCGGCGGCACGGCGCCTCCCGCCCCTCCGCGCCCCGCTCGGGCGCGGGCCCGGGCCCCGCCGCTCCGCTCAGCACCGCGGACAGCGCCCGCCCCGCCCCGCCCCGCCAGCGCCGGCCCGCCGCGGCGCGCTGCCCCGGCAAGGTCGGCGGCACGGCCCGGGGGAACGCGGCGAGAGCAGCAGCCCCGCGCGGCCCCAGGCGGGCCTGCAACCCCCCTCGCTCCCGGGCGCGCAGGCAAGCGTCGAAACCAAAGCCCACGGAGGCCGCCACCGCCGCCCCGCCCCCGGCCCCCTCTAGGTGGTGCTGTATCTCAAGCCCAGACCCCAGCAAAGCCGGCCTGCACAGGGCCCGCCCGGGAGCGGCTGCGGCTGCTCGGAGCCTGTGCTGACGAGGGGCTCTTCTTCGTCCTGGCCCCGGCGGAGGGTGGGCGGGAGGCAGCAAACCCTGGGGCTCCGCGGGTCCCCCCTCTCTGCCCCCACTCATCGACAGCGCGGATGTACACCATGCGAGGAAACGCTTGGTAACTCTCATTTGCAACGGACCCCTTAAAAATCCAACCTAAACCACTCCAGCTCTGGAGGCTTCATTCAGTACTAGCCACACCAACTGAGACCTTTGAAACACCCTTGCCAGGTGTACACGCCCAGGCGGGGCCACTCAGAGAGGTACCGGTTTCAGTGAGAGCGTTCAAAGCCTTCCCCTCCAGCTGTGCTGCCTGAGCTTTCTGCTCAACCCCTCTTTGCTGTTTTCCCTTTCCATGTGTCAGTCCCTTCCCTGTGGCTATTGCTCGAGTGCACTGTAGGCACAGGTTACAGAGAATCTCTTTGCAGAGCCCGAGAAGACTTGGTTTTTGCTTTGAACCCAGACATTTACTGAGGATGTGAAACACACAGGAAAAGCCACTGACCCACAGTACCAGCAAGGCAGCAGGATGCACATGTGTAATTCCCTTAGTTGAAACTTGTAACCAGCGCATCGGTTCAAACTCATTTAAAAAAGCCAGAGCATGGGGTCTCTTTTAAGTTCACCTCCATCCACTAACTGGACATACTAAAATATGAATCTTGAGTAGCCTGGGTGGGCACGGGAATGAATGTGATGCAATAAATATCTTTAGCACCAAAGACCAGTCAATGATTATATGRTGTTTATAACTGTGGGTGTATAAGAATGACTGTTGAGCAGAGGACAATTGTTTATTACTTGTATTGCAGCCTGTGGCTTTGAAGAGTCATTGTGTTAGGAGCTGCATACAATATTTTAAGACACAGGAGCACCTCCTGCCTACACTGTAAGGAATTCACAATGTAACTACATGCCAATGGAAAAGCAAATAGGGGAAAGGCACTGTGACATAATGTTTCTTGTTTCTTCATATTCTGAACTCTAGTCATGTTATATATGCATTCATCTGCAGGCAGGGCAGTAATTTGGCCTTCTGGTGATTATTATGATAGTGGTTTTTCCCTCCATGAGTGTTCTCTCTCTGTTGCCTTTTAATTGCCATTTTGTTCGGATTGTGAATATTTTAGCTGGTTGGGATCAGGCACACTCTTTCCTTAAAAATGTATACAACAGTATGTACACTGAACATCTGTGAAGTTCCTGAAATTGTGGTTTTGTATTTTCATCTTTGCAGCCTGTGATTCTTTTCTTTTTTTTAATCACACAGTTATAATAATTTGTAATCCAATACATTATTACAAAATATATTAATTGCATCAGGTATCTGTTTCTTTTCCCACCATTTCTGGTACATAATTATGTCTCATTTACCTGTATCTTTGATAGAATGGAATAATTTAAATGATAAATTTCCTTAACTCTTGACAAAGAAAAATTGGGAAACTGTTCAAAACTAAGTATTTCAGAACTTTCCTGGCTATCACCTGCAGTGCTAAAAAATACAGATATAAATTACTGTATATCTGTAACCAAAAAAATGAACATACCAAGAAAAACTAACAAACTATTGCTCTAATTATTTGGCTCTGTCCAGAAAATTCTACAAATGGAAATTTGCTGAAGACTACAGATTTATACTCCTATTCTACAGATATATTTTGCTGTTTTATGGCACTTGATAAAAATGTATTGAAGATGAGAGATATGTTTGCTTTGGGTTTTATGATCAGTCAGTCACTGATGTACCCAACTGTCCCATATTTAAAGATCATGTCCATCACTCGAATTTCAAAGACAGCTCAAGATGAGCTGCCAGCTAGAACATTTGGCACTGCTGTGATGAAGGGCATTTAGAAAAGTCTAATCTGAAGCACATTGTTTTACATACTTTGTGGCTTCTTGTTTCAGGATGTCCCCTTCCTGATCCATGCTGGCACGTGTTGCTGTCCGTTTTGATCTGCTTCATCTGAAAAACATCCCAAAGAACAACCCACATCCTGAAACAACAGCAGCAGCAAATCCCAACTCTCCATACCCCCAAGCAAACATGGAAGTAAGCAAAGAACCCCCTTACTTCCAAACCATAACAAAATAAAACCCAGCAGAAAACCTTATGTATCTAGATGGATCAAACAAAATTACTTAAGTTGGGGAACTGTGATTGTAGCATGAAAAAATAACAAAAGTGATAGTACACCCAGTAAGTCCGCTCTGTACCAGTTTTAGGGAATTGCAACTGTTTACCCTGTGTTTGAAACAAAATTTCCTGCCTCCCCCAATAACCCTGTAGAGCCAAGACAGCTAATGCGTAGATTTTCCCCTTGTGAAACATTGTTATAATTGTCTCACTGAATTATATCTTTTTATCCCATAGGAGGGCATCAGTTTACAATGAGAACGTTCAGTAATTTCAGTAACGCTGCTGCAGGAGATAATGCAGTTTGGCTCTCCAATCTCAGAATGAATTTGGAGAGCTGCACTCTGGGATTTTTTAATACATGATTTATTTAAATTAAGCATATTTCATAAATATTCCTCAGGAAACAAGAAACATGGGCTTTTCTGCTACTTTTAAAAAAACACTTCTCAAATCATAACTCAGTCTCAGGTATGGACTATCCTAAGTCTCAAAAGTTTTCAGGATCATTACAGTTGTGAGCTTAACTAGGCTTTNTTTTTTTTTCTTTCTTTTTCTTCCTTCCCCTCCTTTTCCGTCTTTTCTCTGTGGTGGTGAAGTCAGGTTTTACCTTGATGAATTTGTCAGTTCACCCTGAATAGTCACCAGTACTAGTGAAATAGTAGGCCTTCCTCAGCACCATACTTGAAACCCTTCATGTTTCTGGTTTCTTTTTAGCTACAATATTACAGAAATAGAAATAAAAAACTTTTCCAAAAAGGAAGGTTAAGTGCACCTGATTGAAATGGAAGTGGTTTAAGCAGAAAACCAATACCTAAATTTTATAACAAGGTGCAAACATAGCACATAAACACAAACAGGACGATATGAACAACTACAAAAATGAACAATTGGCACACTGTATTCTGAGAAGTTAGATACTGAGTTTGTCCACCAGAGAAAACAGATGGGCAGGTAAGAAAAAACTTCTTTCTCTCTGTTTGGCTGAGTAGTTCATATTCCCTAATCTGAGTGGATTTCATTAGCACTCTCACAATAAACATTCCTATTTTGAGGTAATGGAGGAGTGCATGAGCTTTAAGCAAAGCCATCAGCTGTTACACATGCCTCTCTTTTCAGTACTGGTATGGAAGATTATGAGAGCGTTGAGGGGCAATTTTAAGGAACAAATACAGATATATACAAATACAATACCCCAGATCAAGAGGCAGGTGATTCACACTGAAGACATTGGCTCCCAGGCAGAAAATCAGATTAGCGTTGTCACGTTACAGACACATACTTGGATCTATTTATGTAATAAATTTCTGTCCTCTACTTTGGCCCTTCAAAACTTCTCTGCAAGCCCGCATTTACCTAATGCTCTTGACTCCTCTTGCTGGCATTTTGATAGCTGCACTGGAAGAAGATGACCAGAGGAAAAAGCAGAGCTGGTGCCATCTGGGACGGTGTTAACAACTCAGCACTAGAACAAGAGACACAACTTAGCCATAAGTTAGCCAACAGTTCATATTCAGCCACAACAAAGTTTTTTAAAGCTTATGCACATCAGATAAAAAGCAGCACTGCTCTGAACAATGGATCAAGCATAACCTCTCTCTTTATAATCTTAAGGGATACTTAGTGTTTGCAAGGGTTTAAAGGAAATGTCTGGGAAGGGATTCAAGAGAGTACAATGGATAGTGCTCCGGTTTCTGACAGCCCTGTTCTCTACAGGACAGGTAACAAGGCTACTTGCACTCCTCTCCGGCTACAATGAGAGAACACCAACCTGGGACTTCTCAGCATTCTTCTACCAGGCACCTTTTCTCTTCAGAGATTAATAATCTCTTTAAACAGAAGTCTAAACTAAACTACACTGAAGGTAAGGTGAGCTAGCAAAAATTATGAAAGATTTGACAGATATCCAGGTTCATGCTATTCATGCCATACAGAAAAGCTTAAAGTTAGAGATGTAGTTCCACTGGCATCTTCCTTCAGAGAAAATTCTGTACAAAGGCTTTAGCGATCTGAAGACTGCAAAAAGACCAACATGTGGCTTTTCTAGGATGTAAAAGAGTCCAGAATTTCCCCCTCCCATATCCAAAATGTTACACCTGGAATCTGGCTTGTGTATTGGTGTAAATTAGCCCTCAATGCCTTCAGATATTAACGTGTCCATTCCTTGCTAGAGGCAGGCTATATAAAGCACTGCAACAGATTGCAGTCTGCAGTAAGCAAGACTGGTATGACTGCATTCTGGTTACTGTTTTTTAACATGTTAAAAAAATTACTGTATTTATTTACAAGTGAATAGGCTCTTCCTCAAGACACATACAACATGGAATCTAGGTGAGCGAAGGATAACTGCCAAGAGTTTTAAGAAATTCTTGTTCAAGTAAAGGCATTTGATCTGCTACTTTAAAATGTTTGTTGGTCAACAGCCAGTTTGAAAATGCAAATTTTAAACCAAAAAACCCCACAAAATATGCAAAGTCGTTTCAGAGACTATTTGACCAATTTCAGCCACTCAAAAGATCAAGAAGCAAGTGTTTACTTGCTTTAAAAAACCCCACATTCAGCAGAGAGTGAAATTTGGTTTTATGTTTTATATAGAAACATAATAAACATATAAATATAACTTGTGTCATTAGACATAAGAAATGTGATCCAAGATAATTAAATACTTAATTTCCCTAAAAATGTAGCTAAAGACAAACTGGTTTTAAAAAAAGTCTACTTCCCAGACAGTCCTGAGAAGCCCTGAAAAGCATCATTAAAAGCCTTCAACGCTTTCAGCTGAAGAGGTAAAAATCTCTTTACTATGCTTTGCATATTCAGTTTTAGTTACTCAAAATAATCTCTATCATTATCAGAGTCACTAGGTTGATCCTCCGTACAGGTTCCTAATTTTGATTAACCAGACAGAATTAGTTTCAGTAAAACTTCGGAACCCTCCAGAGACCCTCCATATTAGTCCATTTGTGTTTGCTCATGTTGTTCTGTCCAATTCCTCAGTAACAGTATGTGAGCTTCTCCTAGTCTCATTTATGGACACTATATGAAGATAACAACAAAATAGCTATGGCAATCATTCAAACTTCAGAGCACCTTAAGCACTCCCCATTCCCAGGGGGCTACTTTCTGAGTACTGTGACATGTACCTCGTTTTTTTCATGAGCATGGGACATGCCCATTTTGAAAGTAATTCGAAAAAAATCCCACAATTATCCTTCTCTTTCACTTTGCAGTAATTGTCTACAAGAAACATGAAGAACAAGAATATGCTGGTAATGACAGGGACTCCAAGAATGACCTTAGATGCCACCAAGATACAGAGACATTGTACCTTGTACCAAGATGAAGTACTGGAGAACTGCAAAGGCACCTCTGCAACACAGGAAGAGCTCTTCAAGTAAAATAAATTATCTCAAAATCTGTGGTTTCATGTCCTTTAAGCTGCTGGGGTCAAACAAAGAAACAGACACTGCAAAGCTAAGCCCTGTTAAGAGTCACAAGTATTTGATAAGCATCTTCTCTGTCATATTTACCCAAACAGATCTGCATTAGGAATTACTGAAAGAAAAATAACACAACACAGAGATACCACAGCAGCTAAAGGCAATAAGAAACCAATGGAAGTTTTCTTATATAGGCACATCTATCTAAGCATGAGAATATTAACCAATCACTTCTCCAAGACTTATAAACTTAGATAGTCTCATTATTACTTGCGCATTTATTTTTCATATGAAAAAGAACACGCAAAGCATTTATTCAATAACATTTAGACACATCATTGGTAAACAGAGTTTTTTCTTACACTGAGGTAAAAGGAAAACATAACCTTAAAATTATAGCATGAAATGGCTACTATATAGTCTTAAACATTAATATCAGGCCTTAGAATTTCTGTAGTGAAAAGCAGTATTAAACTCTAATGTACTCATGTGTTTAATAAAATATGTTTATTGTATCTTTTCTTCTGCATACCCCAGAACAGCATGTTAGCGATGTTTGGTTTTCATTAGTTGACTTTACTGAATGTGATTACACTCAGTCCAATTCTCCATCCCCATATAACTTAAGGTTTTGTACAATAAAATTCTTACTATTTTTTAAAAATAAACTGTAAATACAGTAAGAGTTAGGTACAAGCCTTACCTGCAGCAGCACGGCTTAATCAAAGTATTTTTTCATCATTTTAAAGCRAGAGAGTTGCACTATCTGTCGAGTTAGATGCATACCTTTTTACAGGCATGCCAGCCAATTTATATCCAAGCTTTTAAGAACATTTAACTTATTATCTATTTCTTTCAGCATTGTAACGTAGTTCACTTAGTCCTCACCATGTGGACACCAACTGATTTGAGGTAATACATATGGCAGACATCCCACATAGATGTCTGCATTAAAAATGGCAGAAGATATTAGCACAAAATGTAAACCATCTTGAGTTTATATATCTGATCTATTCCTGAGATACACTACTAAAAGGGAATTTGACTCTCAAGAGCATATCTGAATAATTTTAGAGTTTTAATGCCAGTCCAGAAAAATCAGCATATTTATAAAGTAGGAAGAATGACTCCCAGTCTATGATTTTTTCCCTGTCATTTTTAGAAGCATGAATATGAATTCATTTACGTCTTGAACAAATTGTTCTTTCTTAGAAAAAAATCTCCAAATTAAAAAACAAGCAATAGGAGCTGAATGATGTGGATACTAAAATGAATATTAGTGATTCAGGAATCACAACCTCAAAGAGGTTGATCATTTTCATTCCTTTCAATTTAAGTGAGAATGGAGGTGCTCCACTTCTCTCTGGAAAGCAGCTGGTTTACTTATCTTTTATCCATTTCTAGAAACTAAACTTTCATTCTTTCTACATCCTAGCTGTGGCCAGAGAAACAGCTGAATATCTGCGGTAAATTTACTCAAGAGTCTCAATCCTATAATCTCTTTAAGCACGCTCACCAGGAGTGTGAATTCAAACTTCCCCAGCTGAGTATGAATATTTCACACCACAGTGATAGCTACCATTGCTACTGTAGTTCATGCCATCTCAGTCTATAACTTTTATAAATGTTAACAATAAATGAATACTAAATTGGTACAAGTCACAATCTTATCAGTTATGTAGATTTTCTGATCAATTTTACAACTGGCACTTATTCAATAGTGCTATATGGTTTATCTCCAAATCTGGACAAGAGACTTTCACTGAAGCTATAAATTTTTACAAAGACCTCAGGTAAGGCTTTTCAATTGAAATACTCTTAACAGATATTTCATTAATGTCAAGGCTATAAAAATCACAACAATTTTCAGCAAGCAGTGCTTTTATTTTAAGGCAGCATTTCTGTCACTCAAAACTACATCATCATTTTGCAGAATAGGGAGTTTCATATAATCATGCTGGAAGATTCATTTTCCCCTGTTCAAGTGGTGCAAAGGAATGTAGCAAGTCTAATACTCCTAAAATACTATGTTTTGCTCAACTGAGAATCTGTATCACAGTTTCCATGTGACTTGCTGCTCCAGTGGGATAGTACTTCATCAATTACTTTTGCATATATCAAGTTTGCATGTGCCATCAAATTACAGAACAAGGTAATTTTTGCAGGTGTAAGTTTGAAAATATTACAAGGACTACAAAAATTCTAAGACGTGATATTAATGTTAGTAAAGACTACTGAAATTTGTAAGAAAAATTATGATACTTCAACATGCCTTTTGGAGAATCAAAATCATCAACTGAAATACTGTAGAATCTCCAAACTAATTTTCCTCGGAATCATCAGAACTTTCTTCATTTTCTTCATCATTGCTGTTTGAACAGCTAGTACTCTTTGTGTTGTTATCGCTGCTTTCATCACTTGTGTCTTCATCATCTTCACTCTCCCCACTGGCAATTTTCTGTGCCGCTTCTGCCGTAAAAACACACAAGATCACTCATTGYTGCACTGCATTTTATATGAAAAAGAAGTTAAAAAGAACCAAGTAGGGCAATTAGTTTCACCTATTTTCAATTAAATCATTAAATACTGATTAATCCTTTCTAGCAAGCGAAGAAAGCCCTGTAATGATTGTGTGGTAGACTGCAAAGTCAAAACTATGAAGTCAGCTTGTATCCTGAAATGTGCTGTGACCACTTTGCACTTGGAATTGGCTCAACATAGCTCTAAAATCAGCACAGCTGGTCACCAGAAAATCACTCGTTTATGGGAGAATGCTCAGATGAATTAAGCCACTGTTTAAGTGACTTTGTTGTTCCTCTTTCCTGTAGCTACACAGAGGCAAGAGAATGGAAGATTCCCCCTCTCTCTACCCCCTGCCCCAGGAAATCTTTATATCTTAATTGATACAGGACTAGGAAGTCTTGATCACAAATAAGTGGTGTAAGCTAAAGTTAATATGTAAGAGAAGAAAACGTACATCTAAACCAGGCTTGGGAGTATCCAAAAATGGATTAAACTAATCTTTGTAATTCTTTCCTTCTCATATCACAGAATTCAGAGGGACTTCTTGAGGTTAACATCCTTCAGCCTAATACCCATTTCATGACAAACATGGCTTACATTTTGGCACAATTCAATTGCCTTGATCACAGGTAACATCTCAGAGCATCATGAGATGTGTTTCTGTGAATCTATCTGGGGTAGTTTAAAAACTGATTTCCTTTACTAATTTTTACATATTCTCTGCTGGAAGTTTCCTGCCCAAGTGCTACAAGACTTTTCTTGAGCGTTCCTCTTCCACTTCAGTGCAGGGTAAGCCAGATTAGTTTAAGGTCTTTATTGATGCTTTGGACTAAGCTAGTTGATATTATATTGAGACAGATGATGGGAGCTCACCTGGTCCATTCTACTTGTTCTGAGTTTAGAAGACTGTTTCTAAATTTGTAAGAAGATTTCTGACTCTTTTCTTCCTCCCTTAATATACTGTAAAATGAATACTTGCAATTGAACATTAACAACCAGAGAATGTTTGCTCTGACATTTTATAGACTAAGGCAGCCTATTTAAGATGTAGAAAATCCAGATGTAATATAAGTATTTTCTCAATTACTGGCTTTTTAAACACAAAGTCAGGTTCCTATTGGTACAATAATTCTCAATGTTTATCTGTGAAAGGCAAGAATGCCTCTACAATAAATACTGTAGTTGCGATTCTCAAACTTACCCATCAACAGCTTTTCTTCAAGAAGTGGAAAAAACTGCTTGGCCTCAGTATTTTCTGGTTCATAGATCAGAACTGCAATCTGACAACATAATACATTACAAACATGTATATGATGACAAAATAAACAGAAGAAACCCAGAAATAAGTCTGCCACTTATGGTTCATGAAAGTGCAATTATACCAATGAAAAACTTTACATATACACATATCAGAAATGGATATTCATAACCTGAAGAATATCAAGCTTACTGTTACAACCTGTGCTCTTGGGTAATATCATAATTTTGAGTAAGTGTCTGCAATGCAAAAAAAAAAGATTTCTCAGTTAATGGCATTAATAATTTCAGTTAAAACTTTAATTCTAGAATTATGATGGAAAGAAGACAAATGACATTTAACAGCAATAAGATCATAAAGATCTTAAATAAAGATCGTAATTGATATAATCATTATAATAAGAATAACAAACACAGAAAATTCAGACACCAGGTTAAACCTGAAAGAAACCTAAAAATAGTAAGACATGAAAAAGCTCTAATGCTGTTTTGCATACCACATGCACACACACACCATAAAGTGAGCAAAAACAATCGAATTCAAAAATTTCACATGCAAGAATAATTTTGAGGTGAAAAATGCCCTAATTAAATCCCTCAAGATTCAGTTAGACAGTGGCTGTGAAATTGTAATTTTTCACAAGATGGTACAAAATTCACTGTTCTTATTACAGCAAAGTGCCCAGTATTTGGGGTTTTGCCATCCTGCCTCCCCTTATCAACCTTCCTTCCCTATTGCATTTTCTACAAAAAACAATTAAATGAGTTGAAATGAAGGTTCCCTTCCCCATCCCAAAGGACAGTGCATGCAGGAGCTTGTGACCAACTAATGAACAGGGAGCCAGGAGAAACCAGCTGAGGTCTCTTGGAGACAACAACAGTAACAGGGATCCAAGAATATAATACTAAAGCCAACTACTCAATTAACTGATGGCAAGCAGGCAGGCAAGAGAGAAACAATTGTAACCCAAACAACTATGTGTCTGAGGCCTCCAAAGCTGTGCTGCTTGGCAAAAATAGCAAAATATATAAATATATTTATCATCAGGAGTTGTTGGTGAGAACTCATGGTAATAACTGACACAGTGTATCATTTTCATCAATGAGTATTTTTCACTATAAGCCAAAATCACATGTAAACCTAGGTCTGGGTATGAAAGGCTGCCTAACTAGGTAATTAATACTGCTGAAAAATCTTGACAAGAATTAAGAAATATTCACTGCAGAATTGGTGCGTCCGTAATACTCAGTCATGCTGTTAATTTGTTATTTTAATAAAGGAAAATTTACCCCTCCCAACAATTCTATTGGTGCAGTAAGTTTTCCCCCTTCATTTTCACTTTGTTCATTGCTACTTTCTTCATCATCATCTGATATTTCTCCCAGTGGCTCATCATTATTTTCATTTTCAATAGTATTTGGCTCAATTTCAGCACCACATTCATTACTGACTGCTTTCTTAATGTTCCTAGATTCTTTTTCATCTGAATTAAAAAAGTAGAATAATCTATTAATGACAACAGCAGCAAACAATAGCACTTGCAGAGCATTTTATATGTTCAGACTAACTCCCAAACATTTATTCATTAACAGTGATCACTAATAAGGTCTTTTTGTATATAGTTTAAAATATTTTCTATTTAATGATTATATCAAAAAGGTTCCTTTTAAAAATTTACTTAAAAGAGTTTATGAACTTTAAAGATGTTAATATTTTACCTGAAGAAAAAAATAATAATCTCTTACTGCAAGAATGCAATGGGACTGAGATGGTATCCTTCCACTAGTAAGAACTCAAAATGCTAGCTGTCTAATCCTCTCTTGTCTATACACCCATGTGATTTTAAATGCAATCCTCCTGTTGACACATAGGACAAAAAGCTGAATGAATGTGTTCATCAATGATTAAGATTCTGAGTTTAAAAATCACTCTTAGGCTACAAACAGAATCACATTACTGGGCTCGATTTAGTCTCAGTGATATTAATTTTACCAGCTTTGTCCCATAAGATTCAGTTGCAAAGAAATTTTTGTAAAAGTAGCATCAAAGAATACAGTAGCAAGGAAAAAAAAAGCAAAGAAAATTTAAAATTTTATATTACATGAAAAAATCAAAGAACTGATGCGGACCAGAACATCTTTATGGAAACATCAGTTGCAGTTCCAGTGTAACAATGAGTTACACAGATCAAAGGAGAGAATTGACATCTTCACTTTAGATGAAAAAAACCCTGTATTGTTTACCAATAACTTTTTTTTTCAATCACATAATTCATTTTCAGAACATGTAAATATATTGACCAATTCAGAAGACAATGCTAAGTTGAAAACAGATCACAGGAAACTAAATTTGTACTTAAGACTTTCTTTGTTCCTAACATAACAATGTATGTTATTTCAGACTTCTAGGATAGCTTGAATTCACTGCAATCTTGTGGGAAATTTCATATTTCTTTCTTTTCTTTTTAAGAATTAAATTTGCTTGTAATTTTTCACAATAAACAGTTTTGTCTTTAGTAGAATGCATACAACCAAATTCCTTTCTTTGGAATTGGCTGTTCTCTAGCCTTGTTCTCAGTGGAAAGTCACAGGCTAAATTCTGCCATTTTCCCAAGGGGCTTGTTTTCAAGAAAGTTTGGCCCCTCATTCCTTGGAAACTATAGTGAAAGGGAGCATCTGCTGTCCATTTTTAAAGAAAGTAATTTCTCAAAAATTTCTCTGAATATTTTGGGACAAACCCTTCACGCAAGATGGTGTTTCAGCTAAGAAAAACATAGCAAAGTCAAGCCAATGAGTCAGTACTATGTATTTTAGGTCTACCCAACTGGGAAGGCAGTAGGAAAGAAAGAACTAAAATATGTGATTTTGTACAAGCCTGCACATGTGTGTAGAGGTCCATACAAATAAGGGAAGGCAGTCAGGAATGAAGAAAATCAGAAGAGGGTGCATAYGCTCAGAGCGGAGTATGCAAGAACGAGATTGGATGGAATACGAGGGAGAAATCTGATGTATTTTCCTTAAGAGATAACCACCTTACTCCTCCCATCCATTCCCTTAATTAATATCCCTTCTGTTTCAAAAGTACCAACTATCTTTTCTCTTGCAGTCTGACTACAGATACCAATTTAAACTCAGACCACCATAGTCTTAACTTACACTTAGCTTTGAAGTCTTCTGTTTCAACATTAGACCTGAAGAAGTGCTTCTGTGTCCAGTATTTATCTACTTTTCCTCAGTTATGCAAATTGGTCCAACAAAAGACATTACCTCTGTCCTTACACCTTGCCTATGTCTTTAGCTCACTACAAATATCAAAATGCTGTCACAGGAGTCATTCTCACACTTGTTCTTTCCTTGCTGGCATGATGAATATTTAATAATATCATGGGAAAAGGAATAATTTCAGCAAAAATGTCCAACACAGCCCCTATCCATAATGGCCTACAATTTGGTAATTTTATTTTTTTTTCCCTGGGGAGTGGGAACTGAGATTTAAATCCCTGCAGGCAAAAGGAACTGAGTTTCAAAAAACCTCAGAATGTACAGCTCCTTAGATTTCAGGAAAAGGGAGAACAGCATTCTCACTCCATCTTTTCCTCTGTGCTAGGAGAAAGGATGGGTGCCTAACTCTTGGAAAAGGCTCAGGATGGAAACTCTTCTGAGGAGACTTAAACTCCCTATTTCCAATTTACTGGCTTAGGAGGCTTCTCAGCTCAGCATGTTGAATTACAGGCATCCCTCCTTGGGCATCTAACCCTTCCCCATAGTGGCTATTTATTTATCATTAATGCCAAAAAGGAAAAATTTGAAAAAAATGGAAGAGAGAACTCTACAAAAGATATTTGCATGGAGAATTAACAATAATTCAGGGTATACTTCACTTCAAACATTCACGTCCAACTTCCTTGATTTTTGATTTCTAGATACAAGTAATATAAATAAGGTTTTAATAACTGATCATTGTATTACTTTAAAAAAAAAAGTAATCTATTTCTAGAGGCTGCTGAGATATAAAATAAAATTTTCACTGAACTCCTCTGTAGAATTTCTTTACACTGGCCAAATCTTCTTGTCTGCCACACAAAGTTATTGATGCAATCAGAATTTCAGACTCTCCAGCTTCAGAAAGTACAAACTTTATTTTTGAGCAATTATTCTGTAGCGTGTCTGCCATCAGGTGTTAGTTCCATGTCAATCTAGCTAGAGGGCATCCACCATGTATTTATTGAACTCTGTAACACACTGGTAAAAGCCAAATGTTTTCTTTTTGTTACTACATAAAAGACTATTCTCTACAGAGCTATATTCAGGAGATAACAGGACTAAAAAACATGGTTCCCATAGCCTGAAGTATGTTTACAGGCAAATGCTTTACCGAGATAAGCACTCATCCCACGAGTGAAACTTTCTCCATAAAGCCAGATGAAAACAGGTGCCAAGACAGCATATTCAGATCTGAGGGGAAAAAAAATTCTTTTGCACAACTGAGCTGCACAACTACAAGTTGCTTATAACATCTACTATAAATCAACCCATCATAAGTGTCTCAGTTGAACAGTCACACCTACAAACCATGGGTAACTTCAAGTAAATACAAATCATATCTGTATTTGCTTACATCATCTGGGGAAGAATGCTGGATGAATTCTTATTTTTCACACTTGGATGAAACATCCCATATATATATTGCAAGAAATTTTCCAGTAGTGGGGGGAAAAAAAAAGAAAAAAGAAAAAACCATGCATATAAATATGAGAAATACTAAAAATTGCATCATTATTCACCAAACTCATCTCTAATAAGGTTTTACAGCCACAGCAAAATAATATAACCTATGATAACCCTAAACTAAATATTAATTCTCCACAGAAAAATGGGTTGGTTGAAAAATGAACATACGTGAAAATGAAGGACAAAATAGTTCTAGACTTAGTATGATGTATTAGTAACTCACTCGTGAAGCTGAAAATTCCTCATTTATAAAGTATCAGAAAGGAACAGTCATTTAGCTTGCTACCTTTCTCCTTTCCTGCTTTCCACAAAGAAAAAGAAATTTTATCTCACATTTTAACAAGCCTTCTATCGTCCAAGGTTTTCAAGGAGTATGATGAATAATGAATTTTTTTCTTTGCAATTAATTTAAAGGCAACCCAGATCAAAGTTGGGTTCACTGACAAAAAAATAAGGTTTTACAATAGCTCCAAATTTTAGAATATGTTTCTTTTTAAGTCATGTCCAGCAGACAAAAACATGCAGCTCAAACCTTGTTTTCTCTGGCTGCCTGAGATGCTGCTTTTCTCCCCTCTGTGTTCACCCTAGGCAATGGCAGATCATGTTGACTGCAGCTGCCTCATCTGTGCCACCAGTCTCTTTGGGACATAGAAAACATATAGTTCCCAGCACATCTTGCTAACCTGCAGTTCAAGACTGTGGTCATGAACAGGTGAAGGGAGGAGCCACAGAGGTCAGTGTGGAAAGATTTCTTACTGAGCATTTCCTCCCAATGGCCATCAGCCACCTCCTGTTGACAGACCTCTCACTGACGAACCGTTAAAAGAACTGGATACTACCTAAATCGTTCAGAGGATTTAACACCTGTTAAAAAACCTTCCTGGTAATATTTACATAGCACTTATTAATCAAAAGTACATAGAGGGGTGAAATCAGACCTATTTTTCAACAGGTATTTTAGAGATTTTTTTGCAAATTGCTTACCACTTGTGGTCCAAATCCTGAACTGCCTTATACTAAAAATCAATGATTTTCCACACAGAGAAAACAAAATAGACTCTCCTCCAAAATTATAATAATATTCCAATAAAAATACAGTATTTTTCAGCTTTTGCTGAACAAAGCTAGTGAGCTTCCAGTCTGTACCATGGCAAAAAAAGGTTGTCATCTGAACATGAGTCCCAAGAAAATGGGGACTTTTGCATGTTTATTTTTCACTTAAATATAATTTGTGACACAGAAAGTTCCCACACAGTAAGTACCCATCTGCAGTTGACAGCATCATTCTGTTCTTTGACACATATTAAATGATGGCAACAGTGGAAATCATATTTATTGACTCTGCATTGCTCAGCAGTTCCATTCACTTCCTTGAACTTTTTTGTTTACAACTCACAGATATCTGCCTCCCCTTTTTAATGGTTCTTCGAGAATGACACTGAAAACATATTTAAGCAACTGAAAGTGCTTCAAACAGTGAGTGTATGAAGTAACTATGTTAACACTTAAGGAAAGCTTATTTCTGCTTTTTGAACCTTCAGATCCCCTCAATTATTGTCACTGGAAGTCTTATAAATAGATCAGTATTATCAGTAGCTTCCACAAACACCAAATCACCACCAGCATGATCAAATCACACAGTATTTATGCTGTTGATTATAAGGGTGGTGAAAATAGTACTCCAAGAAATAAACCCACAGACAGAAGATTCAAATGTGAAAGTTCATGTTACAGCTACAAAATTCAGAGAGTATTTATCTAGTGTTCTAAAAGGTTTCCCTTCATCTTTCAAATCCAAACCAACCATTTTAAAAGTCCAATTATAATAGTATAGGGACATGACAGAAACAAGTTTCTTTAAATAGAGTTTAATAACCACCCTCAGAATTTCTGCATAATGGTGCCCACTCCAGAAGTGTGTACTACTTCTAAAGGGCACATACCAACATTTGAATCACCATTTGTGTCCAGAAGAGGTATTGCCTGAGTAGTTATCAGTCTCTTTCAGTGCCACATGCAGCCACATGGAGCTGCTGCTACTTTTGCCTCCATATGGGAGAAAGCAGCAGGACTAGAGGTACGCCTTCTCCTGGACATGTTCCTGGTGCTGCTTTGTTACATGTTTAATGTGGTACCTGAGAAAACTTAAGCTGGGGAACCCTTGATCAGGGCAAGGTAGCAGGGCTCATGAATAGAAAGGCAGTAGTCATTATGTGTCACAACTTTAGTAAACTCCACATACTGTTTCACATTACACTACAGGCAAACTATTTTTTTAGTCCAGACCATGCTTGTCTAGAGTGAGTATTCTTTTCAAGATAACCCTCCTGGAAAGCCATACAAATGTAATAAGCAATGGTAGGTCTACAGTCTTAAGGGATACAGAAGCTCCTTGACTGAGTAAACAATTTTAAACTTCAGCAAAAATACAGAGGTCTTCAGTAAAAATACAGAGGTAATGAAATAACCACTTAATACTGGAATGTGTTAACCTAGTATACACATTACAGTCAAATAATCTTCCTGTACCAGAGCTGAATGATAAAGAATAACTTCTTTTTATTCTACCTTTCTAGAGCTAATGTTCCTACTTTTTAATTAATTATGCATGTACATACACAGAATTATGTGACGCACTCTCTTTGCAGAAAGAAAAGTCTTCCCTGTAAGATGTGGCAGAAAATCACATTTCTGATTAGCATTATATCAGAATAAATCTAGATGTACACCCCTGAAGTCCTTAGCATTATCCCAAGTTTACATTAGCACAAATAAGTTGCCAGTCTGGCAACTCAAGATGAGTTTACAAATACAACCTAGAAATGCAAAATACAATTTTTCAGAGAGTCACAGACCAAGAAGGTGAAAAATACCAAGCTTTCAGATTATCTGAAGCAAGAAGACACATATTTCAGTTGATTAGATATTTAGGTTAGATATCAGGAAAAAACCCACACAGCTTCATTATGAGGGTCAAACACTGTAATAGGCTGTGGCTGCTCAGTGAGGCTGTGAAATCTCCATCCTTGGAGATACTTGTTTCTTCACTGGATGAAGCCCTGAGCAACGTAAGTTGATTCTGCTTTGAGAAGGGCATTGGACCAGATGACCCCCAAAAGTCTCTTGCGACATATATTATTCCACAATTCATTCACCTCTTTTCAAGAATACAAAAATCTGAGTCAGCATTTGCTATGTGTACAAGTTCAGTGCAGAAATTCTAGAAATTAGGTCTCAGTACAATCTCCATATTGAAATTGCCTTTACACTACCTCTCCCAGGGAGGAGCAGAATCTTGTCATGAAGCATCATTCTGATGCACTGAAATAACAGGATATCATAACTTCAAGACTAGAAGTATAAAAAAAGCATAGGATCTGGTTTATTTTGGCATGCCCATAGCTTTCTCTTAGCCTTATAAGAACTTTAGTTTCAGTGCTTAAGGTTTTCAAAGCTGTGAAGATAATATAGGGCAGAAGCCTCCACACATTAATGCCCTTGATAAAGTTTCTGTTGATGTTGTGGCACAGAATCAGCCCTGGAGAAACACTTTCACAATAATTTTTTCAATTATTGATTCTAATTGTAATGAATTTACATATTCTATACAAAACAAAAACATGTTACATTTATTTATTCATGTTTATCTATAGTAATAAAAAAAATAATTAAACATTTAAATGACAAGTCACAGAACATGAAGATGTTGAGTTTCTATAATGTACCTTACCCAATACTAATAATATTTTTTTATTTGATCTAAATAACAGTGGTGCCAAGTGAACCACAGGTTAAAAAGTTCATCCATGTATTTCCAGTCTTTCAAAATTAATTGGGTGACAAATGATTGCATTATCAAGCTCTAATTGCTTAAAAAAGCATGTAATAGATCAGCTGCAAAACCAAAGACATCTTCTTACCGTGGGACTGCTTGAATTGATTCAATAGTCACTTCTGAAAAGCAAATACAAAACAGCTGTTTCACATTTTGGTTCACCTGATGCAAATTTTGTTCCTCAACTCTAAGATTTCTTTAACTTGAAGCTATATGGTGATCTTTTTAAAAGTTCCACTTCAAATATGCACTACCGAATTGCTCAACCCCATGCTTACTTAGATTTCCCTGATTAAGTAACAAGTATTTTAAAGCAAGTATCGTTTTAAAAGTTAGCAATTGTTAAATAATTTACCTTTTGGCCCCAAAATACATAATTTTTCATTTTGTCTATCTGTTTGCTCCCAAAATAGAAACAGTAACTTTAAAAAGCATTAATTTTCTATTCATGCTATTACTAAATTCCTGAGGCAGTGAAAATTTTCAGCAATTTCAACACAAATCCATACAAAGATACAAACTGAAACTTCGGCATCATTTCATCTACTGCATGAATATTCACAGCAATGGAATTTAAAACATCATTCAACAGAATATCTAAATAAGAAATGAAACTAAGCTATTGCCACAAAGGAGGTGTATGTTTAAGTTCTGGAGTAAGCTGATGCTTACCTTCTTGGTCTCTGTCCTTTTTAAACAATTGTCCCTAGCAGAAAATTAAAAAAAAAAAACAAACCCCATGTATTTATTTTTTTTACAGTAGACTACCAGAATTTGTCCAGACATGCGACATCAAAACAAATAGAACACTTTTTTTTTTTTTTTAAATCTTGGAACAGCATGTTTTTACTTAGCTTCAGTTACTGAAGCAATTAATTCATATTGACTTAACTTCCAACTCAAACAAAGAAAAACACCCAACAAACAAAACAAAGAAAACCAATTAGGACTTTCCCAGTGTTTTCTACAAGCTCTTGAGGTGGGCTTCTTCCCTGGGGTTCTCCATCTCTATTAGAAGCAATCTACCCAGCAAAGCACTGATGTACATGCTCACGCTCTACCCGATTACGTAAACAACCACAGTATGTTCTTATGTCCTATTGAGATCACTGAAACTTAAATGTGTGCATAAATGAATTTCTCTGTGGATTCCTTAGTAAGCAAACATGAATGCTACTATTATGCTCTTTAGCATTTATGAGGTGCTAGAATTTGTAATTATAATTTCCGATGGCCTTGACTTTCCACTGTTAGCAAACCTTCATCAGTACAGACTGGTTATGTAGTACTAGCGGATCACTACAACAGAGCAATATAGAACAAATGGGTAAAGATTTTTAAAATGTGTCTGTCGTGGTTTAACCCCAGCCAGCAACCAAGCACCACACAGCCGCTCACTCACTCCCCCCACAGTGGGATGGGGGAGAGAATCGGAAGGGTAAAAGTGAGAAAACTCGTGGGTTGAGATAAAGACAGTTTAATAGGGAAAGCAAAAGCTGTGCACGCAAGCAAAGCAAAACAAGGAATTCCTTCACTACTTCCCATCGGCAGGCAGGTGTTCAGCCATCTCCAGGAAAGCAGGGCTCCATCACGCGTAACGGTTACTTGGGAAGACAAACGCCATCACTCTGAATGTCCCCCCTTCCTTCTTCTTCTCCCCAGCTTTATATACTGAGCATGACGTCATATGGTATGGAATACCCCATTGGCCAGTTGGGTCAGCTGTCCTGGCTATGCTCCCTCCCAGCTTCTTGTGCACCTGGCAGAGCATGGGAAGCTGACAAGTCCTTGACTAGTAGACTACTTAGCAACAACTAAAAACATCAGTGTGTTATCAACATTATTCTCACACTAAATCCAAAACATAGCACTATACCAACTACTAGGAAAAAAAAAATTAACTCTATCCCAGCCGAAACCAGGACAGTGTCTAATGTATACTCTTTGTCATTAGAGAAACAAAAAAATAAGCTTCTATATTATAACTTCCACATATCTTACTCTAGAGTCATTTGGCTACATCTTATTAAAATCATGTTTGAGCCTACAACAGTTCACACCTTGTGTAAGACAGGTACCTTGGCCCATCCCTTGGATAACAGCAGTTTAAAACCTACCTGAGTGAGAACAGACAGTATACAGCCCCTCCTGATTCACTGAGCTATTGTTGGCATTCAAGGAGAGCAAGTGGGAACAAGATAGCTCTAGAAACAGAGTAAAGCTGTAGGCCATGCAGCCCCTTTTCCTCTGTCTAGCAGATCCCAAACCAGCTAACTAGGAAGGGTTGTTTGACATTTAATGACTGTAAAATGGTGAAGTATTTCAGCATAAGGAGCAACAGCAGTATCTAGAGTTGTACAGCAGAGAGACACCCAGAAATTACTGTGAATTCAAAATGAAAAAGATTTATTGCACTTTCACAAGTACCTAACCTGAAAAAGCCTCCAGTAGCTACAAAAAGCTACCTTTTTCCTCAACTGTACCTAGAGCATCACCCACATAACTACATAAAATCAAAATACAAAATTTGAATGTAGAAGTTTGAACAAACATTTATGAAAAAAGCTTAAAATTTGACACATCACAAAAATTATGCCAAGTGCAGTAAGTACCATACTTAACCTACTTTGCCCTTCAGAATGTGCACTTTTTATTATAATTCTAATTTGGTCCACTGGGTGGATTGCTCCTCTTTTATCCACTAGGCTTGATCAAATCAGTGCAATAGAAGAACTGCTGATGCATGAAATGATAGGTCAATGTAACCTTGTCATGGAGTAATATCCCTGCAAATCACAGTAAACAAATAAAACAATTCATTTTATATGCTCTAGGTATTAGGCATAAATTATCAAAACCTAAAGCAGGAACATTTTTACTTCAAATATAATATATTGCTGCATACTACTATATGAAAAACTCATTTAAATAACTTCTTAACCCACAGTAAGGGGAAAAACATTTACAAATAAATGGTGGTTGTAGTGGCCATTACCAAATCCCCTTCATCCACCACCGGACTTCCCCAGATGAGCATAACTGATTTCTTCTTATGGCCTTCGTACAACGAAGTCTTTCTAAAAACTTTCGGCATCAAGATGTGTCTTCCTTTTCTGGCCTTGTCCATTACAGTTGTCTCTAGAATAAGTTCATTTAAACAGCAGGCACAGTACATTTAGCACAATTTTTACATATAAAAGTTCTTTTTTTTGCAATTTGTATTTTTTCATTTTGAATTAGTTTACCACAACAAAGTTAGCATTACATTGTTAAAGTTTCCATGTACTTAAAAAGAGATTTGTCTATGAGATGATTCATGATCATATAAGAAAATACTTTGTAAGACAAGTGTAAAGGTAGTAAAAAACTGAACTACCACCCCAGTAGTCACATGCTAAGACATCATCCTATAAAACATATTGGAAACATTGATGTGTGATTTTATTCTTAACAGCGTTAGATGTTCTATAAGGATCTCTGCTRTGCATTGCTATTAATACAAAATCTTTTTTTAAAACTTCTAGAATAAACTACACATATGTTTGTGTGAGCATATACACACATTTCTACAGACTAGGGTTGGTAAATACAACTTACAGCAGCTTACAAGGCTGGTGGTGTGTAATTCTGAGACTATATGCTCATACTGGTTTTATGTAGCGACAGTAAAATGTAATTTAAACAAAATTTAAATGGTATTTCTAACTGGAGTCTTTAATCTTGAATAGTTTGCTGTATGTGACAACTGTAGAGAGGACAAATTACGTGTACTACTGAATATCTATTGTGTGCTGAACTTCTGAGGTGGGTGGTTTTTTTTTCTTTCCTAAAATATCCTTAGGTAGTTCTAGGGATACTTTTCTTAATTAAAAAGTGTTTAATTTTATATACAAACACAGAGAAACTATTTTAAACTTTAGGGATCAGTGAACGCAAAAAACCTTACATGATTATTATATGTTAGACGATAAATGTTTAAAACACGCATGTTACACATAACTGCATASTTTAACATGAAAAAGAGTGCAAAATAATTTTGAAGTCTGAAATATAGTGTTTACAGTTATACATTTAACATGGGAAAGAGGTGTTGGAAACAGGTGTTGAAAAGATTTCATTTCTCATTTGGGACATGAGAGGGAACACACATGTGTTCTCATGATAGATATCTCAAGTAGGGTACTCCTGTCAGAGTGATTTTTCAGAAAGTGGATGTGTCAACTACACAATCTACACTGTAAATGTAGACTACACCACAATGCCATTATTAGTTTTAATCAGGGTCTGCCTGGCCACACGAAAGGCAAGATACAAATTTTAATAATATTTCTTTAAAAAATGAACAAAAATTTCAAAATAAAATATTGGACATTAAAATATGCTACTTATGCTCTCATAATTAGCTTAATAACAAACACACTTTCCAATGTTTTAAGAAAAGACTTGGAAATTAGAAACTCTTTACTTAAAAAAACCCCCATGTTATCTGTAGTCACAGATAGCTCATAAGAAAACACATCTGGACTGATCACTTCTGGCGTTCCGAAAACCTGAAAAATAAAATAAAACATAAATAAATAATTTTTAAACAAGTTCGGTGACCATATCCACTATAAAATCTAGTAAAGTTATCTGAAGGCTCCTATAAACAGAATCAGATGGGTTTTCTTTAATCTTAGGCTGAAAGGGCCTATGACACAGTAGCCACATGCCAAAAAAAAAATATTAAGAACATTCAGCAAAAAGATCTGCAACTTCTCTGGGTCAAAAATAAAGCTATCTATTTTGTGGTCAGTATTAAGGATACATACATTTTCCTATAGCATACAGATCAGAAGCTCAGAAGCTCAGTAACAAAAAGCAGAATTCCTCAACATGCAGTAGCTGTGCATCCTTGAAAGCAACAGACCAATGTCTCTCTGCTCTCCTTGCCAGCACTGGCATTTATAATCGTTTTTCCCCTTGCCGCTATCTCACTTTGAAGCAGCCAAAGCAAGCCGTATTTTGTTGCTGGGTTTTGGCCTCCCCTCACAGAAGGCACACAGCTGTCAGGGAAGCACAATGTTTTATGTTTGAATTCCATTGCAGGGCCAGACCCTGCTCCCTTAAAAGTCAGAGAAAGTTTTTCCTTTGACTTAATTAGGAGCAGAAAGAGGTCTTGAGTAGCAAGTTTCTTCAGTAATGTGTGTATTTCAATGGAGTAAAGTGACAGGCAGAAAACAGTGCTACCAYCTGAGGAAGCAGCCGAAATTCAGATATCTCATCGACATCCCAGATGCGATCCTACTTACTCTTCTGACAATGGATGGAAAAGGCCACTGAAAACCACGGCAGCACAGCATAGGTGATTAGCAGATTTCCCTATGGGTGCCTGTAACCATGCCTATACTTAAGAGTTGCTCCAGATACTACAAGGGCTCGCCCAGAGCACTGAGAGCGGGCAGCACCACCACATGGCCACTGGTCTTATCATTGCCTCATTCTCACCTGCTGTTACGTTTTGTACCCTGGGAACCGATGAGACCCAGTACTCCCTCCTGCTCTTCCAGGTAGGTTATTTTTCAGTTGGCTCATACCAGCTGGATCTGGTTCAAAGACACATTGCAGGGCCTGGTTCAAGAGTAGGAATGAACAGCTCAAGCAGGAGGAGGGAAGAAAAAAAGAGAGAAGTAACTACTTAACCTGGCCTAAGTAGCACAGACTCTGAATGTTGAACCACGTCTCTTGGGAGAAACATCCGTTGCAAGATGAAGCGTCAAAGAAATTCGCCAGATCTTGTATGTTGTCTTGGGAATATATACGTAAGACCATAAAAACGTGTTAGGAAACTTATCCTGAGAGAAATAAAGTATCAGAAGGGCTATCACCTTTCAGATGTTAACATCTTAACCATTTTTATCTTTTTGTACGATGCAATAAAGGGACAAGATAAAAGTCAGGACTATCTGCTTGTCAAATCACATTTTATTCTTTAAATCAAATCAGCTTTCATGTTATACAGGCATATAAAAAGGTTTGGAAAACAGTAAACCCAGATATTTTAACTCACTCCTTTAACTCCAAAGTTTTCCACTAACGGGAGAAAAGCTTCTCTGGACTTCGCATACCATGCTTCAGCCTACAGTGACATTTTACAGCCCAAGGACAAGGTGTGATGAACACAGCTCTGAATGGAAATGCTGGCACATAGCTGACCTTCAGAAACAACAAACTAAGACACCGCCAGAGCTTACACCACTGAATTGAAAGACGAACAAGCCATGGTACAGAAATAAAAGCTAGGAGTCTTGATACCAAGTGACTTTTTTTTGAAAAAACGTTGAGGGACTTGGACCTACGGTTCTGTGAAATGAGTTTCAATTTGCCACAACAAGGTCTGAAATGTGCCTAACATTCCCGTCAGGTTTATTTTCTCAAGTCCCCACAGCTGCCATCCGTCCCAGAGCAGAACAGCGCCCGCAGAACAGGGCGAGACCACCTGAGGGAACGGCGCCCCCCGCGCTCCAGCGGCAGCGCCACCGCCGCCCTGACACCGATCCCACGGCGGGCGAATTACTCCACCGCCAAGCGCCGGGCGAACGGCCGGGCAAGCGACACCTCGAGTACCCGCCTCTCACCTGGGGGGTATGGCGCGGCCATGTCAAGGAGGCCCAGGCCCTGGAGGAAGGCGGGCGGACGGGCGGTCTGGCTGGCGGGGCCCCAGGCACAGGGCCCGGCGGGCGGGGAGCCGGGGGCTGCCGGGCGGAGACCTCCTGCTGCGGGGGCGCGGCTACCGCCGCCCGGCGCGGGGAGTAGGGGAGGGGTGCCGGGGGGGGTCGGTGCCCCGGGGGGGGTTGGTGCCCCGCGGCTGCTCCGGGCGGGAAGGGCCGGAGTGGGGTCGGAGGCGAGGCCGCGGAGGCGCTGTAGCCCGCGGCTGCGCCAGGCGGTTGTGCGGMCGAGGAGCGCGGTACGAGTCCGAGCGGTTGGGAATGGCCTGGAGAGTGGGGAAGGGCACCACTCTGCGCAATTCCTCAGTGTTAAGGGGCATCCAGGGAAAACTGAAATGGTTGTAAAGCCATCATGCTCTTTCTTTCAGAGAGGATATAATCCAGCCGCACAAACAACTATCAAAAGATGTTGCGGACCCACAAAGCGTAAATCCAGTCATAAAGGGATGAGACAAATCTGTGATGGATCGGCCTATCTGTGACTATTAAACACAACAAACGAAATGCGATTCCAGCTCAGGAAGTTTCTGAAGCACTGTTCCCCAGAAGCTGAGAGGCCATGCCAAGGGGAATATCTGTTTTATATATGCCTTGTTTTTAATCCACTTTCCTTAAGCATCTGTTACTGGAAAACAGGCTCCTAGGTTAAACAGACCTTTGGTCTGGCTCATGATAGTTATGCATCTCCATTATGTTTACCATTTCCCCTGAGAAAACCATTTCAAGCTTCTCCGTTCCTGCTTGCCAAAGGACGCTGCGTGTAGCAGGGACTCTTCCTGCATTCTGGGACTCTCTAATGATTATTTGGTTGGCTCCCGGGGCATGTGCAGTTCTGCAGCTTCCTTAAGGTCTTACACACACACGCCCCCAAAGGCACTGAAATGATTTTAAACAGATGTAGCTGGGATACTGTTAGGTCTTTAGTGAGAGCATTACAGTGGAGTGGGTAAAATACTCTGACCCCAGAGGCATGAAACAGAGCCCTCCTAAGAAATTAGAAAAAGCTGCATCTTGGTGGAGAGGTGTAAATAAAAACCTCATCACTGAGGCCTGAGAGCTGAAGGTGGCAAGATGTGATCCTAACTACATTGTTCTGTTGCCACAGGCCACAAAACTTGTGGGCATTAGCTGTGTTAACTAACATGCCACCTATCCCTTGGCAGATCTTTAGGGCTGACCCAATCTTTTTGTGAACCTGTTCAGCTGAAGTGTTGCTTATTGCAGTCTAGTTCAAAGTGATTTCCTAATGACTTATTTTAAATGAAAGTAAGTTTGATAAAAGTCAAAATGTGAGAAAAGTGTGACTTTACACACACAAATGTTAGAATTTATTTGCAGAATTCAAATTGTAAAAATCCTTGGTATTAATCATCATTAATATAGCTCTAAATGCATCTCACACTAACAGGCATTAGTGATCTATTCAGATTACTTGGTTAGGATTAATAGAGGATTGGCTTTCTGATCAGCAATTAAAAAATGTTGCACCTTTCTAAAAACAAGTACTCCTTTGTGTCAGCCGAGCTGCTGAAGACAAATCTTTTCTTTTTAAAAATTCTAATTTTGACACTGGATTGCAACCTGTGCATAAGAAACTTCTATATATGGAAAAGGACAACAGAAAGTCAGGTCGGCCGCTTAGTTTGTCTCTGACTGATGTAAGACTTCATGGCTTAACCAATGAGAAGGACATCTCCTGCAGGCAAAAAATCAGATGAGACAATTTTATGCTTTTGATTTACCTTTTTGAATAAATGATGATAGATAAAAGTGGTATCACTATAAAAAAGTGCTGTGGAATCAGCAGCAAGTCAAGAGGTTTGGTTGCTTTGATTAAGGTTTTTCATGTGGCATTGAGATGGTAGGAACTCAGTCATTTCTGCAGCAAGATTTCATGAGAGAGACTGCTCTTACTGCTTTTGAGATCAAGAGCAATATATTCAGGACATATTAAGGATGGTATATTACATAGTCTATTAGTTTTAAAGGGGTGAGGCATGCCTATAATTGGAGGTAATCTTGGATCATTTATCTTACTCTATTTTATAAAATGTGCTTTGTTGTATGCTGTGCTTTCCTCTTATACCTTTTAAATAGGGAGGAATATTTTCTAAACTGAAATAACAAATAATTAACACATAATCGGCATATGCTCCACAGGTAGARGCTCTACTGTGATTTAACAGTCTGGCCGTGGGAGGAGGATGAGGACTGCAGCACACTTAGACTATTGCTCCCCAGAAGGAATTGTGCAGAGAGGAACAACTCCTTACCCAGAGGCAGTGGATAACTGCAGCAGTTCCCTTGAAGCCTAAAGCTCCTGTTGTCAGAGTACCCAGTCAGCTCAGGGAAAACAGAGCCATGTCCCAGAGCATCCCACCTGCTCCGGGGTGGCTCATGTCCCTGTAGGGCACACAAGTACTGCAGCTGTTTCTGGACTTTGTGCAGAGAAGGCAAATTCCACATGCCCATACCCCATGCTGTCTTGCGATCTGTACAAAAACCACGGGGAATCTAAGCCTACATCATCATTCTAATTGTTTTTACCACCATCTAAGTTTTTCATCTTTGATAGTGTGTGTATCTTAATTAGGAGCTGGTTCTCAAGTGTATTGAAAAGCAACCGAACAAACCAAATAATTGTATAATTCTAATACATCATTCTAAGTATTCAAAATATCTAATTGCTGTAGCTTATTAAAAACAGGCCTAAACTTACTTACTCCTCCTTTCCCTTTCTTGAACATGCTCAGTAAGTGGCAGAGGTTCTAACATCTAGATCAGAATCCAGATCTGAGTATTACAGCTGATACCTGACACCTATTTTAAATTAAGTCTAGGATGAATAAATGCATATAATAAAAAGACAAATGAGGTTCTAATGTACTGAGGCACTTTATAAAGAATTATTTTAATGTAACATGCTATTCTGCTTTACTGGCTGTTTAATATTTAATATTTCTCAGCTGATTAAAACTGTGGTTCTAATGAGAAAAATAATTGAATGGTAAAACCAGAAGGTAATTCCCACATTTAAGTCTCAGTGATTTCAGTACTCTGCAATCGCTGTATTTAGCTTAGGAAACTTTCTTCTTCATGCGTACCGAGGCATTTCAAAATAGCGTAATTGTGCACAATGATTTGGTTTTTGGGCGGCAGGGGAGAGAGCAAACTCCATGAAGGCAACGCAACAGCTGCATACCGGAACACCCTACAGAGAACTTTGGGCCTGTACCACAAACTCTCATGAGTTCTGTGGGGAAACTGAGGGAAGTGAATCAGCTAAAGGCTTCTAAAAATTCTTGGGTCTCGTGTCTCCCCTCTGCATTCAGGGGGTAGAGAAGGGAACTAGGACTCTCAGTTAGTGTTGATATTTGTGAGCGTAAGCAAGTGTGGCCCACGAAAAGGAAAGGTTCCCTAGCTGCTTTGTCTTCTGCCTCACCCTCCTGATTGATAGAAGAGTAATGATCTTCAGATGCATGAACCTCTTTTTTCCCCTTGTGGGAAAAACTTTTACAAGCCCTTCCTCCGATGAGAAAAAACCACTTCCCTGTAGACTGCCAGGATGCGCTGAGCATGTTTAGTGTTGTTCTTTGTACATTCAAGATCCCATTGGGGTAGCAGAGTTACAGTTCCAGTGTTAACATGCATTAACTGAGCTGCTCCGGCCAGTTTTAAATAGTGTTATAGAGAACCTACTTCCCCTAACAAGATTGCTCATGGTTCTGGTCTCTCTAACTTAACTATTCAAGCACTGAACATAGCCTTGATTACAGTACTTTGCAAGTAGCTTCTCAGCGTCATTATACAATTTATTCAAGCATTTTATTAAGAAGCTCAGACATAGCCTTAGATCTCACGTAGGCACATAAGAAGATTTGGTTAATATTTTGGAAAATATAGAAGTGTAATCTTTGCCTGCTTAAAACAATTTCTTTCAGTTCTTTCAGAGCAAATTAACAGAAAGAAGTCAGTGGAGCCACACTGCTGAAGGATCAGGTAATGCTGAGAAGAATGGGCCTCCTATATTGGGCTACTAAAGTGAACAAGCAATGTTTTATAACATGCGAAGTAAGCAGATGTCAAGTGTTTGGCTGTTCTTTGCAGGGTTCAATGAAAGCAAAGCACTACCACTATTCCTGATCAGAAGGAAAGCAAATTATTTGGATGTGAGGGGAAGAAATGAAGCCGTTTCCACACTCCTTTGGGATTAACATATGGTAGCTGAGACCACCTGACATTCTCAAGCTGTGTTATCTTTCCTGTCTAATCTTTAATGAGTGAATAGTGCGCATTTTCCTTTCTCTTCTTCACATGTGCATCCTAGACTTGTGGAGAGCTGTCTAAAATAAGGGGGAATGTGGCAGCGTGACTGACATCTCCTTTCCATACAGATGAGAGATCTGCATGTGGAGATCACAGGCACGCCATCTGATCCTGAATAAAGCATGTGGGATATGACCCCAAGTGAAGATACGGGCTTTGGTCTAATAAAATTTCTTTTAACCTGCTTTGTAATTAGAGCCTGTTTTGAAAGTGTGCTCTGTGATGGCTGGTTCATGTTAAAAAGGAAAATGAAAAATGTTTTTGAGTAGTATATAGGTTAATACTGGAACTTTGTTTAAACAACTCAGTACTGCTATAAGAACAGGGACTTACAGATAATAGGAACATATTGTTTTTGCAGGCAACCCTACCTTTTAAATATACAAAAATATAGGCGCACACACTATTGTTTCTGATGAAGCTAGTGATGTGGGTATTTGTAAACAGAAACATTTAACTTGTGAAAAATATCGCAGTTTATGGCATTTGAATATTATTTTTCATTTCAAATATAAGTATCTCCTAAAAAAAGTGTTTTTCTTATTTTTCATTTTCCCCCTTGTGGTTCATCATTCCTCTATACTAAATGCTATGGTGATGTAATACTCAGTTCAGGACACCTCAGTCACTGTCATGGTAAAAGTCCTGTGGCAACAGGAGATTACAAATGTAAAAAAGATTTCCTTTTATGATGGGACAGGTTGACAGGAAGGGCAAATTATGATGTTGCCTAAAGTGAGTTACTTGCTCAGTATTGACATCAATGGCCAGCACAAGCCGGTGACCGATGCCCTAGAGAGGGGGGATTAAGATGAGCTAGATGGAGGTTCCTACCTTAAGGCAAAGGTTACGTTATATTGTTAGGCTAGAGAAAACAATTAAATCCAAAGCATAAAAAGTCTGTGCTCACTTGAGGACGAGGTAAACCAGGCTTCGACCACATGCTGCTGCAGGCACAACTGTGCCAATCATGGGGGAGAAAAAAATGTAACCCTTAACTGAGACATCTGCACCAGCAGAAGACTCTACTGTAGATGCAGCAGGACAGACAAGACAGCACTTTTGCTGGTGCAGCTTCTTTTCTACTCTGGAGGAGGGGAGGCAAAAGTGCAGGAGAGGAAGGGTCACTACAGTGATGCACACATTAAAATGGCTTCTAGTATACAATAGTCCTACACTGGTAAACTGTTCCTTGCTTAGGCAGAGCTAAAAGGGATCAGATATCATAAACTGGATTATTATGATTTCTTTGGTAGTTCAATTAGATGAAATTCTAGCCTTAATACCACTAACGGAGAAATCTGAACCTATACAGAGACTCTGTACAAGGCCTCTGCACCATTAAAGAGTGCACTTAAATTGTTCAGCGAATAGCGACTCAGTTCACACCTCAGTACAAACTTGCCACTTCTTCAAGAGTTCCTGGCCACTAACTTCAGTAAATTGCAGCACGGGATTCACTGCATAGCCACCTGCAGAGGAGATGGACCCCTACTATGTACCTACATGCCCTTGAGTGGCTATCCGTAACCTTTCTCAGTGAGCACACAGGATTTGTACACGGCCTCAGGTGGGCTCCCGTTAACATGGCTAAGCAGTGATGTAATCACCAGACCTGGGTCAGGAACGTGCTGGGACTTTGTGTCTACTTAAGTAAATGTGTACTGCAAAAAAATTAAGAGATGATGAGAAGAAAAACAGGATTGATGGCCTCCAGGTTAAAGGCCAAATTTCACTGTCCATCATCTCCCACTGACCTGTCACAGTCACAAGGTCAAAATACATGTTTTCTTTGGTTTTCATTATCCATAATGAAACACCTATATGACTTCAAATCAGTTGGGAGTAAATATTAACAGGGAATAAAAACCATAAATTTATTTAAAAGACCCTTTGAATTACACACACTTCTGCTGATTTTCTCTGATCGAGACTATTCATTCAATCAGCCCAGGGCCTTGGATCCTTCTTCTCTATGCTGCATGTTAACACTTACCTGACAATTGTGAGCCTTGCTGGTTGCTGAACGTGTCCAGGTCCTTGGTGGCTTGGATGCTGTTTAAATGCAAAGTTATTGAAGATACCTGCTAGGCAATCCCTTTGGAGGAAAGCTTTGCTTTCAAGTTCAGTAGTCTTGAAGACTTAGGGAACCTGTTTGGTAAGTATTTTTAAAAAGTCTGGCAGGAAAATCTAAGAGGTCTTTGAGCTGACTCCATCATGTGCCAGAGCAGCAGACCCCACATCTTTACCAGAGGATTCACAAGAATCTCATAAAAAATGTAAAATAATTGGAGAAACTAAAAAAGAGAAAAAAAGATTCTATAGCAAACCATAAGATCTGACAATAAGCTAGGCATTACACTTTTGTTTCTCACCACTCAGTATGGGGATAAACTGACAAGTTCTATTAGATGTTACAAGGCTCATTTAAAAGTGCCTAGATAGTTGTGCAACTACTTGCACAGAGATATAAATTTACCCTAGTTATGAACTTTTGAGTGGTCTGCTAAAAACCTTTAATATCACTGAACAGTAAAATGTATCTTTCGTCTAAGAGTTTCAAGACATCAGCATTTTATATTCCCTATTTCTTCAGTATTCAAGACTAATATTAGATATAGGTGAGAATTTACAAACTGAAATAGTTAAGTTGTAGTTACTTCAAAACTTAATGCAATCTCTCAAAATCTGCAAATAATTTAAGATTAAATATACCTTTCAAAAATTACATCTATAATTTAGTATGGAAGGCAGAATTACACGGCAATGGTTTTAGGAAGGGCGTCTCCCAATATAGTTTAAAAAAACTTTATCCTACTTTTTCTGTAATAGTAGTTGAGGAGGTATGAAACATAACTTTATAAATTTGTTGGATTATTGCAGTGAGAATCTGGTCAGTCAGGACCAAAAGGTGAATCCTGCAACCTTCTCCTGGGTGAAAGTCTTATTCAAATCAATAGGAAAGCTTTATTGTGATAAAGTCCCAAATTTGGATTGCATGATTTGGCTCTTAACTAAAAATAATTTGACTAACATGTTAAATAAAACTATCTGAAGAACAATGTTGGTTGGTTTTTTTTTTTTAAATATTCTCTACTTAAAAGTTTGTCCAAGTGTGAAAGTCACTTTTCAACACAGAAAACATGCCAAATCTCAAGTTTTTAAACCATATCCTGATTTTTTGGTAGAGATTAATTAATTTGAATTAACTACAAGATGAATTAGTTTATATGATGTGTCTATTATACCAACGACATTTAAGATTTAAAATTCAGAAATGAATTGACCTTGAGCAGCATATGTACTCAAAATGTATAATTAAAAAGAATATTAATCATTTAATTTTATAAAATGAACAGCTGTTCTAGTTGATTGGAAACAGCTAAAAGTGTAAAATGTATTTTGTGAATGCAAAATTAAAAGTTAATTTTATTATAGAGTGCAATTTGCCAGCTAGAAATAAATTCTTGAGATGTAAGCAATATATTTTTGTAATGCTCTACCCATACATTAGAAAGGTCACATGTATATTTAAATGCCATATTACTATAAAAGTTTAACGATTTCAATTGAAAAGCTATCATACGATTTAGCTATTTAGAGATGAATATGAAACAGCTATGATGGATATGCCCTCTTTTTCCAATGAACTATTTAAAAGCTTTAGAGAGAAATAATGTTTCATTAAATATTTTTTATGTTCTAAACTGTTACTTTTACTTACCTTGTGTCATGAATCCTTAATTTTCTGCCCCCTTTTTTTTTTGTACTGTTCTCATGGATTAAGATTTTCATTAGCATTTGACATCGCAGGTTTTCACTTAAATGCATCTCGCTCATGATAGGTATTTAACTAATTTTGACTGTACATATTTTTAACCTGTGCACTTTCATGCTTTAAATGTAGTCATTATACAGTTGTTATACAAGATGCATAGGCTACAACATGCCATTGCTTTTTTTTTTTTTTTTTTAAAATATACCACCACCCCTGGTGCTGGCACTGCCTGGGCTATGGTCTTTTCCCTAAAACCTAAATTACTTGCAGGCTCACACTTAAGTGAGTTGTGAAACTTTCAGTATTTCAGTACAAGTTGTGCCTTGAGGAACGAGTAAGAACCCAAAATAGTCTGGCTAGACCAGACAACATAGATGCCGCGTAAATTCAGTTTGTCATCCAACTGGAGAAAAATCTTTCCATAATGGTCCAGCTTAGAAATCAGGATGTCTATGATTATCGGGCTATTTTCTGCTAGTTACATCTGCTCTAATAGGAACGATTCTCTAGTTCTTAGTCAGGCTAAGCTTGTGCCAGAAACCATCTAATACACTGCTTCAGCTCATGTTAATACTTCGTCTTGATCTTGGCACTTACTTAGCAGTGAAAGGCCATTACCGTGTGGCAACATCAAGTCCATTATTCTGTCCTGTAAGTGGACCTTTTGTACTCTGGGATACTGTCGTTTCCCCTCTACTGCTACCAACAAAAGCGCTTTCCATTACTGTCCATTTTAAGTAGGTCTGATCCGAACACATAATTGAAAGACTATTTAGCGAAACAAACTCTTTTAAAGCAGTCCTGAATTCTGTAACACTACATTCTTAATGTAACTTAGTATCAAAGAAAGGAAGCAGGTTGCCACTGTATTCCATGAAACATTTTAAAAAGCAGAAACATTATGTTATTCCCGATGACATATTTAAATCATATGTCAGTAGTAAATGGGATGCGCTTTTGTCTCAAAGACTTTTTTGACTAAGGACTTCTGGATCAGGTCCATCCATTACTTCCTGCATTGCTGTTGCTCATCCTGGTACACTAAAGGTTATCTTCTACTTAATATCCTTCAACATCATGCTTCTAGAGCCTAAATCTTTGGCAAAAGAATGCTAACCAATGAAGCTAAACATATTTCTCACAAGACTTTCTATAATAGGACAGGTTATAGAAGATTCTTCAGTAGTAAAGAAGATAACTGCTTGGTTATTAATTTAATAATTTAAGTTGACCCTAAGAATATGGTATGGGAAATTAATTCAGAATCATAAACATTAAAATATTGTTGAGGAGCTGTACCATGGTAACTGTCCATTAACTTCTCATTATTTCAGATGTGAGGGTTCTGGTGGTATTGTCTCATCTCATTATTTCCTGACAGAATAGATTCTTTGCAGTATTTGACACACATACAAACACATCAGTTTTACACATTCTGTCATTACAAACATTTATCGAGCTGCTGCTTTTCTTGATTCAGAAGTCCATGGCAAAGTGTATCTCTATCATTACGGTTGTGCTGAAGCTGTTTGACAACTGCCACCAGAGGAACCCATCTGAGGCTGAATGGTTCCAGATTAGTCCCAGTGAAGTTTCAATGGCACTTTTTATTTGGCTGTCTCATTAGGTAACCAGAAAATAAAGCTGACTTGGTAAAAATGTAAGGAGCAAATAACATATTCTCTATGTTAAAATGCAAAATTTAGCAAATGACTAATCAGGTTCCTCTTTTGTTTGTTCTGTACAAATTTCAGTTAAAAAAAGAAATAGGGAACTTGCTACAGTAAAAAAGGTCATTATTTTAAAAGAAATTTGCCAAAATGAATGTATGCCTAAGCTCATACTTACGTGATGCCCAGTAAGACATAAGGAACCCTAAAAGCTGTCACTGTCTACCAAGTACTTGAAACACAGTTTTGTGCCAAGTATCTTCCCCTGTGCAGGAGAGTGACTGCCATTTTGTCACACTGGGAGGATAACAAGCGTCTCACCCTTAAATTCTGCAATTTTACAGAAAGTTAACTTATGGAAAGCATGTTTTGGTTGCGCCGTGCCACAGACAACTTCAGGCCAGGAACGGCTGGTTGTTGCAGGCCCTGTGGCCTGGACCTCTCTGAGAAGGGATATTATTATCTTTGACTACTGCCCGCCTCTGCTCAAATGTATATCCCAGTCTGTAGTACTTGACCTGTACGTTCACTCCCAGTATTGGCACCATGTATTTCTCTTTTCTCTCACGGCTTCATGTGTAGGAAACAAAATAATGACAATAATTAAAAAAAACCAACAACAAAACCAAAACCAAACCAACAGGCCAACATCAGTCCGAAGAAGCTAGGGATTTTAAAAGTGTTTACCATGAGCAGCTCCCAGGTCACAGTGCGCTGAGCTCCGCTTGACCGCGGCGATAAAGCTGGACCCGGCCCGCCGCCTCAGCGCCTGCCGCCGCCTCAGCGGGAAATGGCGGGAAGGTGGCGGCCGCGCGCGGAGGGGCCCGGCGCTCTCCGGGCGGGGGGGCGGGGGAGAGCCCGGGGGACGATCAAATGAAACCGACGCGGCGGGACCTTCCCTGCGTGACCCCAGTGTTAACGTGTTTATTTCACGCTGCAGTCGCGGGTCGCTTTACAGAAATATCTCATGCTGGAGCCCCGCACGGGGCCGAGGACGAGGAGAGAAACACTTGTATTCAAACAGAACTATTAAATAACCTGTACACAAAACTTCAGTCTTTTCCCCTGAAAGCACCGAGGGCCGGGCCCCGGTACGGCCGGACCGACGCTGCCGCCCCACTCCCGGGCGCCCACAAGCCCTGACCCCCGATGCGGCGGCCGGGGCGGCCCCGCTCCCGCCCCCACGGCCGCGGCCTCCCCTCTGCCGCGCCCCGGGGCGGCAGGGGCGGGGAGGGCGCCTGTCCCGGGAGGAGGGCGCGCGGCGGCGGCCCCGCGGCCCTACGAGCGTCCAGTCCCGGGCCTGAAGGTCCGCGGGGGCCGTGGCTCCTCCCGGCACCGCCCACAGCCGAGCCCCCGCTCGCCGGGCCCGATGCGAGTCCGAGAGCCGGC